>OU975425.1:4370000-4685126 GCA_918857605.2 Philereme vetulata
CTTTTATAACAAGAACAATGACATCTTCTTATGTCTTATCTTCGTATGTGAAAGACAATTAACAAACACATCTTCATTAATATTTCCTCAGGATCCCAATGTATTACAGTCAAAACCGTTTATGGCAACATCATTTAGAACAACATACCGGTTAAATTAACCAAAATCAAAGGTCCTGGCTGAATGTTATATGACCGCCTTATCGAAAACATTGGTTTTTACGACATTGTTTACTACGACATACCGTATTAAGCGACCACATTTGGTTAATGTTTTCGGAGAATTATATCTGTAGAAGAAATTATATTCTTTGGCTCAATTAGCCCAAAATTTACGACCTGCTTACTTAAAATTTACTACTGAAACAGACGAGTTCATTGATGTAGATCAGTCTATTGCAATTTGTGCACCAGCTACGGAGGATGATATTGTACGTGAAATTCAAGAGGAAAATGAAAATGAACAGGAAGACTCGGAAGAACAATTTACAGTGCCAACTTTGATTGACGGTCTCAATGCTGTTAGTATTACGAAAGATTGTTCTTTTTAATGAAGAGTTCCACATGCAGGGAAATTGTGACGATACGCTGATTAAAATCCAACGTGAATTACAAAATGTGTATGCACGACAGAAGTGTTTCAAACAAACTAAAATTACAGATTTTATGCATACAAAAATGATGGAAAAATGATATTGTTCTTTTATATTATACGTTTGTATTGAAGTAAACAAAATGCGGTTTAATTTCCTACATGAATATACATATTATCTTTCCTATTAATACCTGTCACCGGTTGTTACAACTATCGGTTTTTACGACTCAATATAAGTAGTCCCTTCGATGTCGTTATAACAGATTTTGACTGTATTTGGTTGTTTGTTGGTAGTATTTTGACACCTGTCAAATCTGACTAATTGTATTTTCACAAGATAAATGTTAATATAAAAATTTCTTTATTTAATATAATTTAGATGTAAAAAAATATAAATATTGCTAGACATTTCACACAGCGCTATCTAGCCCCAAACTAAGCAGAGCTTGTACTATGGGAACCAGATAACTGATAGAATACTTATATACTTTTTTTTGTAAATACATATAATATATAGAAAAACCACCAGACCCGGAACAAATATCTGTAAATTATGCAAACATTTGTTCTGCGGCGGGAACCGAACCCACTACCTCCTGCGTCTCAGCCGGCTGTTCGCCCACTGCGCCACGGAGGTCGTCATGATTCTGAATTATCAATTTAACCTGTTTCTCATGATTAATCACCAGAAAGAATCGGGCAAGAATCCCGGCTGGTTTACTGGGCTGTTATTATTGATATATTTGTTTGGTTTGGACAGAGTTGGAGCAAATTAGTCCAAAGCTTTTTGGATATACTGATAAAATACCCACACCCAACTCAATACATATACATGATAATCAATTTTTAATGGATATATACTTACCTAGTCAGCATCAAGGTGCTTACCTTGACTGCGGTTAAAAGGATAAAATATTCACATATTTAAAAATAGCTTCTTAACCTTAAGGCAAACAAGTCAAAACATGACCTTTTCCCATGGCCATTATTTATCAGGAAATCTAAATACATAAATAAATAAATATCGCTGGACATTTCACACAGCGCTATCTAGCCCCAAACTTGCAGATCTTGTACTATGGGAGCCAGATAACTGATAGAATACATATATTTAGGTTCTTATTTTTGTAAATACATACTTATAATAATTGGAGAAAACATCCAGACCTGGTACAAACATCTGTAGATTATGCAAATATTTGTTCCGCTGCGGGAATCGAACCCGCTACCTCCTGCATCTCAGCCGGCTATTTGCCCACTGCGCCACGGAGGTCGTGAGATAGTCCATTTGTAGGTATCTTTCTTTCTGATTACCTTTCAGTTCTGATAATGCACATCACTATTTCTTTGTCGTAGCAACATCTCCTTCCTGACATTTTGCCCACATTATGTATGTTTCTTCCATACCTCTCTATCAATTGCCATTGAGATGATTTACTTCTTTTTATCCATAATCATCTTTCAGACAGTCCATCTAATCCAAACTAACCACCAGCCCTTGTGATCCCACTGCAGGGCAAAGGCCTCCCTTCCCTTTTTCCATTCTATGCGATCTTGAAATTCCGCTGGCCAGGATACTGAAAAGGCGTCTAGTTCGGCGCCATCGCCGCCTGGGCCGACTACGTGGTCGCGGTCCTTGTGGGACCCACTCAGTTGGTGATTTTAGGCAAAAGTAGTCCGACATACGGAACACATGCCCAGCCCAGTCCCATAATAATTTGGCGGACTTGTGGGTTAAATCGACAATTTTAGTCTGTGAGCGCAGTATGGTGTTTCTGATTCTATCGGTGAGCTTGACACTGTCCATACTCCTCTTTTTTAGCCTTACTGTACTATAAAAGCAATATCACATTCATATCTAGCACTCTTTTAGTGGCGTGATTTTCTTTTCTCTGCATAACAGATCCATACCATGCTAGCTTTTTACTCCTTATGGTGGCTGGCTTGCCACAATTAGCAATCGCGCTGACGCGTAAGCTTTGTGTATGTCGCGTCGCACTCGCCAGTGGTCTTCCTGCTCGCTAGGATCACTTATGTAACAGTTAATTGTAATGTGGAAATACAGCCATAGAAATACAAGATGATTGCCGGTGAAATACTGGAACGTGAGGGTTTACACCTGTATGCCTCAAGTTGATAGACGCAGGGCAGTGCATCGTAGGGCACGTTACTAAGATGCGTGACCGACGAACCTCATGTGCCTGTAATTCACCGACAACCATACCCTTCTAACCGAAAGACAGCAATGCTGCTTTGGTGCCAGAAATTGGTTGAAAATTCTCCAAGCTAGCCCTTTTACAAGGAACTATACAAGTTTTTTTTTTTAATATTTTCTAGAAAAAAATTGTTTCGTTTTCTTCTAAAGTGTATGTCAGCTTTACAAAATATAACAGAGAAATACAATATTATCTGCTTTCAAAGCTGCTGATGAAACATATGATGAGTCACACATACTTCATCCCTGTCAGAATATTTTCTCTAATAAAATCCTCCCCTACCCTCACTACAACTACACAACTCACTACAACCTATCTCACGACCTCTGTAGCTCAGTGGGCGAATAGTCGACTGAGACGCAGGAGGTTGCTGGTTCGATTGCGTGACAAATGTTTGCATAGTATACAGTATGTATTTCCAAAAAAAAATCTATGTAAGTATTCTATCAGTTATTTAGTTCCCATAGTACACACGGCTACACATCAAGCTATACATTTCCAGTATAAGCTGACCTCGCATTGTGTAGGCTTTTCGTAGAATGAGAGTTCAGCTTATACTGGAAGTTATAGCTTGATGTGTAGCCGTGTGTACAAGCTCTGCTTAGTTTAAGGCTAGATTGCGCTGTGTGAAATGTCCAGCACTATTTATTTACTATCTCTGTAACAACTTTTATGAAAACCTGTTCTGGTGTGCATTATGATGTGATTGAGTAGAAAGTGTAAAGTGCGCGGCGCCTATTTCTGTCGCCAATCAGTAACGCTCGCATTGCTGTGTTTCGGTTTGTAGAGCATAGGTGGCGGTAACACTATAAAAAATAAGACTTAATCTACATAATAATAATAATAAATCACCTGTATTTCTCAGTGTCAGATGCAGAGATACAATTGCATACAAAACCGCGCCTCCAAGACATTCAGAAGATTGGCAACGTCGCATAACATAGAGTAGCTTAAGAAGCTAGAGACATTGCAATATCTTAAGTTTAGTATGGAGAATGTAAATACATAATTTTGAATTAAAAATACTACAAAGTTATTTACCAATTTATGCATTTTACATACAAATAATCATGTTTAAATACACTTTTATTTATAATTTCAGATTAGTTACATCAAGAGACCCAACAGTAGCTTATAGGAAAGCATTTAGATGAGTGAAGTCCACCATAGAAAATAAGCATAGAATTAAGCAGTTTTCTTCTTTAAGTAATTAAGAATAGATTTCAAGATGTGGCCGGCAGCGCAGTACTCTCATACAAACACCCAGCCTCTCGGCAATGGGGCGAAGGGTAATGATCACCAGAATCAAGGGAACTTGAAGACATTGGGGATGACCTCAGCTATTTCTTTAGCAGGTATGACTTTTTTTTATATCGTCATCATGTCAGCCATAGAACGCACATAAGCCTCCTATATATCCAGAGATACCGATCTTTTGCGGCCTGAACCCAACGGCTCCCAGCATCCAGTGGAAGACGGTTCTGCCCTGCGCTTTTTCTTTTATAGATTATGTTCTTGTAAATCAGAATCTTCATTCATTGCAATCTTATGGTTCACTTTGGTATTAACATTAGTGAACTATAAATTGACCCGTTAAAAGGGCACCCAATTTTAAATTAGATGTAAATATCATATTTAACAACCCAGTGCAGCCTTATTCTATTCCCTTATTCTAAAAGGCGAAGGTGCGATGTCAAAAATGGATGATCAATTTTCTCCTCGTCTTCCGATCTTGTGATATTGTGTGTGTAAATGTTACTTCTCTTAGTGAAGGCGTACTTTTTGTAAGATATTTGTCTGTAATCCTCAAGATCGGAAACATAAGCAAAAATCAGGTTTAACAATTGGTCTAAATCTTCCAACAGGTCCGAAACCAGCAGACATTGAAAAATCAAATGAGTTGAAAGACTCTCTCTCTCCCTTCGCTGTCTTCGAATCAGAGGCTGAGATGCATCATCGGATGGAGGTCCTCGGATCTCTGCATCGTCTGGTCCGCCAGTGGATCCGGGATGAGTCCCTTCGCAAGAACATGCCTCCGAGTGTAGCTGATACCGTTGGAGGGAATATCTACACATTTGGATCTTATCGACTTGGAGTAAGTGCTTATTATTTATTTTAACTAAAAAGTATAAAATTACGTATTAAGTTTAGTGACATAAGTCATTTGGTGATATTATCTGGCTGCCCAGGAGAGTCATGTTTTATGGTGTATGTTTGTATACAGGGTGTTAGGTAATATATTGACGATATTCAAGCGACGGTTTCTTAAAACATAAAGACTTCTCAAAAAAAACTAATCAAATAGGTACATAACAATATTATAAAAGTTTTAAAAAAAATTTACTAAGTTTAGGTGATTAATTCGATATAAAACTTACTGCCTACTCTTGCAATCGACATCAATAAAGGCCATCAAAATAAAAACAAAAATAAAGGCCGATTTGATATCTTTCTGAAATGGGTGCGGGTTTTGGGTTAGAAAGGGACAACCCGAGATATCTCGAGAGTACGTCACCAATACAGTATCTGTGGTTTGGCAAGCATTATGCAATAGCACAACATAAGTTTAATAAAGTGTTTATTATTACGTGTCAAAATAAATTTCACAGTTCTATGGTAAACATTTCACAAATTTATTTATTATGCTCATCAAAATAACCCTTTTCATTTTTGTGCGTATATTATCAAACACCCTATTTATGTTTGATGCAACAAAAATTTTACTAAACCTACTGAGTGAGGTATCAAATTAAGGGTATTTTACTAGTCGTAGAAGCATCACAAGATTTCCCATTCAGAAGCGAAATTTTTCAATTCTTTTGCTGATGAGTAACATAGTTTCAGTATTAATTTATTCATCATTAGCTGATCAGCCCGCTGACTCGCACAGGTTGTTTATCAATAAAAAAAATACCCCGTTTCTACGCAGTCGGGTAAAAAGTAGTCTATGGGCCAATCCTGGTCATAATGTATCATCTATTATCATAATCAAAATCGGTTCAGCTGTGAAAACGTAACAAACGGACAGAGAGACAGTTGCTTTCGAATTTACAATATTTGTATGGATATCATTACTTTGACATGTCAGAAATATATTACAAATGGTAATTTACATCACATAATAATAAAATAAATCTCTAAGAGATCATATTATTAAATAAATAAATATTGCTGGACATTTCACACAGCGCTATCTAGCCCCAAACTAAGCAGAGCTTTTACTATGGGAACCAGATAACTGATAGAATACTTATACATTTTTATTTGTAAATACATACTTATAATATATAGATAAACAACCAGACCCGGAACAAATATCTGTAGATCATGCAAACATTTGTTCCGCGGCGTGAATCGAACCCGCTACCTCCTGCGTCTCAGCTATTCGCCCACTGCACCACGGAGGTCGTCCCACGGATTGCACAACACAATTCGATTATTATCTGTAAGAACATAAACCTCAAGGGCAAAGTTGAAACTAATTGTTTAACAATACATTTTAAGGTTAATGGTAATTAATTATTAATTTCTTTGAACACTCTTATCTTAGAACATATTTTTAGTACATATACTATATTATAAATTGTATTGAGATATCGCGAGGCGTGTAACATCAGCTTCCAAAAATAATAACAAACATGTCGACCACGATCGCTTTGTCAAGAGCGTTTCGATTGAAAAGAAGAATATATTGACGGACCTACGTGTCGCAGTGGGCGAAAAGCCGGCTGAGACGCAGGAGATAGCGGGTTCGATTCCCGCCGCGGAACAAATGTTTGCATGATCTACAGATGCTCTGCATTATTTTCTATATATTATAAGTACTGTAATTACATTACAAAAAAAAGTATATAAGTATTCTATCAGTTATCTGGTTCCCATAGTACAAGCTCTGTTTAGTTTGGGGCTAGATAGCGCTGTGTTAAATATCCAGCAATATTTATTTATTTAAGTAATCTGTACAAGACTTAATATATGAAGTTAGTATAGGCTTGGATGGGGTTGAGAATGAGTAAAACCGCGAAGTGCACCTATTAAATGTAGAGTTTGCAGATGCACTGTATAGAATCTGAGAACTAAATTGTTTCCTGCAGTTATTGTGAGCGGAGTTAATAAGTGATTCATTGCTCTTGCCCTTGCTCTCCCCTTGTGTTATATCGGCTTTAAGTTCTGCACAGATATAGTGACTGTATTTGCTGCTGCTTCGGTAAAATAATTAGTAAGCTGAAGTGGCACATAGCTTGAAGACGGCCGTTGGGGCAGAAAGGTCCTCGAGTAGACCACGCACTGGAAAGCACAGCGTAGGACGGGCCCCGCTAGACGGAAAGACGACCTGCTAAAGGTCGCTGGGAGTCGTTTGGTGCGGAGCACACAAGATCGGTCGCTCTGGAAATCCATGAGTGAGGCCTATGCTCAGCAGTGGATGACCTATGGCTGATGCGATGGGCGTAAACTCAGGGCATGCTAGGAATGAACAACATTCCTTTACTTATTTCTAATGGCATTACATACAGTACTAGCTGCCGCCCGCAGCTTTGCACGCATGGTTTGTCATTAGAACATTACCCTCCTTCTGCGTAGTCAAGTAAAAATGTAGCCTATGTTACCCGGACCATAATAACAAAGCGATTGACACCTCATTCATCAAAATCGGATGAGTAGTATAGGCGCTACGATGAAACATACATACATAGACTGCTAAAAACATAACACTTCCTTTTTGCTTTGCCGTAGTCGGGCAAAATGTAGTCTATGTTACCTGGACTTTAATAACGAATGGATTGACACCTCATTCATCAAAATCGGATGAGTAGTATAGGCGCTACGATGAAACATACATACATAGACTGCTAAAAACATAACACTTCCTGTTTGCTTTGCCGTAGTCGGGCAAAATGTAGTCTATGTTACCTGGACTTTAATAACGAATGGATTGACACCTCATTCATCATAATCGGATGAGTAGTATAGGCGCTACGATGAAACATACATACATAGACTGCTAAAAACATAACACTTCCTGTTTGCTTTGTCGTAGTCGGGCAAAATGTAGTCTATGTTACCTGGACTTTAATAACGAATGGATTGACACCTCATTCATTAAAATCGGATGAGTAGTATAGGCGCTACGATGAAACATACATACATAGACTGCTAAAAACATAACACTTCCTTTTTGCTTTGCCGGAGTCGGGCAAAATGTAGTCTATGTTACCTGGACTTTAATATCGAATGGATTGACACCTCATTCATCAAAATCGGATGAGTAGTTTAAGCGCTACGGGGAAATATATATACATATACTGCTAAAACTTCCTTTTTGCTTTGCCGTAGTCGGGCAAAATTTTGTCTATGTTACCTGGACTTTAATAACGAATGGATTGACACCTCATTCATCAAAATCGGATGAGTAGTTTAGGCGCTACGGGGAAATATACATACTTAAACTGCTAAAAACATAACACTTCCTTTTTGCTTTGCCGTAGTCGGGCAAAATGTAGTCTATGTCATCCGGACTTTAATAACGACCTTTAAAACACCTCATTCATCGAAATCGGATGATTAGTTTAGGCGCTATGGCGAAAATAGGTAATTATATATAATGCTAAAAACAAAATCCTACGCTTTAGCTACTGAGCAGAGTCCCATTTACTGGTGTAGCACACAGTATTTACCAGTTCTTCTTTGTTTCTGTTTAACTTTTATATTATTTCATTGTTTCTTTTTTTTGTCTTTTCTCCCTCTTAAAATGTATTGTGTGCTAGGTAATGTAGTGAATAAATTATTGTCTATGCCTAATAATGTTATTGTTTGCAGGTACACCACAGAGGGGCAGATATAGACGCACTGTGCGTGGCGCCGCGCCACATTGACAGGAGCGACTACTTCGCCACCTTCTATGAATTATTGAAGCATCAGCCTGAGGTACAGCCTTATTCTAGTATTTGGAGGGAGGGGATGTTAAATTAACACGTCTTTGACATCACACTATATAATTTTATTTTCACAGGGTGTAGTGGTCGATTGAGCGGTCTCGGCAGAATAACAGCGTTAACTGCTAAACCTGTTGACATAATGCTGAGTCGAGGCGTTTTTGCTGCAATACCTAACGTGACCATTTACTTTTTTTGTCCGAGCGGGACGCTTGCGGAATTAAACATTAACAACAATTAAACTTATTTTACTAGGTATTTATTATAAAAGAAAATGAAAAACTATATATTAGGTATATTAATATGAAATTATAACATTACATTGCGGTTGAAGACGCATCTGTTTTGTATTTGTCGGTGGAGCAAATTAGTTTTAAAATGTAGGGTCTAGTTTATAAGTAGGAATGGATCTTATCACATGATTTGTCGATGTTAGTCTTTGTAATTAAAATTGCTTTCAGAACTAGGACACTTGGTCCCATTGTAAAAGCGGGACATTATTGCTCTGATTGGGGACAACGGGACAGACAGCCTGAAAGCGGGACTGTCCCGCCCAAAGCGGGACGAATGGTCACGTTAGCTATACCACACAAAATGCCCAAAAATTATGATTAAAAATAATAGTTATTATGTTATTTTTGATTCTATTTTTGCGTGTACTGCTTACTTTTTTTTTATTTTTAGTCTTTCGTTTTAATGTTTTATCTGTTGATTTGTGTGCTAGGTGGCAAATAAATTATTGTCTATAAGATTATTACTGATGTCACACAGTGGGGGGTGTATTGTGCATTACTCCTCTTCTAAATGACCCCAACACTTTGACCTCCGTGGCACAGTGGGCGAATCGCCGGCTGAGACGCAGGAGGTGGCGGGTTCGATTCCCGCCGCGGAACAAATGTATGCATAAGCTACATATATTTGCGCCGAATTGGTTGCATCTTTACATAATAAAAGTATCTACATATTTACAAAAAATATAAAAATGAGTATTCTATCAGTTATTGGTTTTCATTGCTTTGCTTAGTTTGGGACTAGATAGCCGCTGTGACAAATTTATTTTATTTATTTAACAAAATCGACAACCCTTATTATATAGATACAAACTATTCCTAAGCTTGGTATATGGCCAAAAACGGATTTACTTTATATAAAAAAGTATTTATACACTGCCGGCCAAAAGTTTGAGACCACTGTAAAAATCTTTGTCACCAACAAAATATTTCAAAGTACACATATGATAATGAGCTAATTTGAACACCTGCGTATTCTATTATTATTAAAGAATTTCTAAGAGTCATTATTTATGTTGTTGTTTAAGTTATCATCCTAAAAAGGTCTATTGTTTCAAAACATCAATGAGCGCCGCGCAAGGACCAGGTGGTAGAGTCATTGTAATATTTTTATGATCTGCTCATTACTTATTGTTTTGGGTTTGTTTCGCGTTAACCGATATCAGGGATTATGTTAGCTTCCTAAAACATATTTAGTACCTAAGTTTTTATGGAGTAAATTATTTTCTACCTTATTAGTCTGAGCTCGTCGTTGTTACAGTGAAGACATCTTAAAATGGGAAAAGTTCGCGAAATTAGCAGTGAAACTCGCTCTGCCATAGTTGTTTTATACGGCGAAGGCAAATCTGAACGTGCGATTGCCTCTCAACTTAAGTTGTCGAAGACTTGTGTTCATAACACAATAACCCGATACAAGGAGACTGGCAGTAATCAAGATCGTTCGCGTTCGGGAAGGCCGAGAACTACCACTTCTCGCGAGGATCACTTCATCGTCACTACCAGCAAGCGGAATAGACGCCTAACAGCACCAGAAATCCGCGTAGAAGTGAACAAATCCCGATCAGAACCTGTATCATTGACTACAGTAAAAAGACGTTTGAGAGATGCTAAGTTATTTGGTGGCGTCGCCGTTCGAAAACCACTACTAAGGCCACAAAACAAAAAGAAACGGATGCAGTGGGCCCTTACCCATCGAGACTGGACTGAAGAAGACTTTAAACAAGTTCTTTGGTCAGATGAATCCAAATTTGAAATATTTGGTTCAAAACGACGAATTTTTGTTCGACGTAACGTCGAGGAAAAGATGATGCCAGACTGTGTGGTGCCAACAGTCAAGCATGGTGGTGGTTCCATTATGGTCTGGGGATGCTTCTCGGGCCATGGAACCGGAGATTTGGTACGAGTCGAAAGAATCATGAAAAAGGAGCAATATAAACGAATACTACAGCAAAATGCCATTCCGTCTGGTTCAAGAATAATTGGAGATGATTTTTTTTTCCAACAAGATAATGACCCAAAACATAGTTCAAAATTATGCAGGGGTTATTTAGAACACAAAGAAACAGAAGGGGTTTTAAAAAACATGGTGTGGCCCCCTCAGAGTCCGGATCTCAACCCGATTGAGCTTTTGTGGGAAGAGCTTGATAGAAATGTGCGCAGTTGTTGTCCCACTTCGCAAGAAGACATGTGGAAGGCTTTACAAGAAAGCTGGAACAATATATCACAAGATACAATCGACAAATTGATTGCTCGTATGCCAAGAATAGTGAAAGTAGTAATAAAATGCAAGGGAGGGTTTTTCGACGAAAAACCTGTATAAAATATGAGCGACATTTTTAAAGTAAATGGTTGATTTTTCTTGATTTTTTTGTTTTCTTCATAATGTATGTGTATTAGGAAATAAGTATTTTAATTCATAATTAAACCTCTTGCTTTGTATTTTGAGTTTTATTTCATTTTCCTACTTTGATGTAGGTGGTCTCAAACTTTTGGCCGGCAGTGTAAACAGTCTAAATTAAACTAAATACTGCACTGTAAAATATTTATGTACTGTTGCTCGCCACTTCGTACGCGTTACACTGCTAAATGTGTAGGTAAAGCTAAACTCGCTTTTGCAACTTGACTTGATACCCCATTTTTATCCCATGGGAACTAATTTATGGGATAAAAGGTAGGCTATATGGTAATCCAGATTATAATCTACATATATACCTAACAAATTTCATCGAAATCGGTTCAGCAATTACGCCGTGATTAAGTAATAAACATCCAAACTTTCGTATATATAATATTAGTGTGATGTATTTTAGTTGGACTTAAGGCAGATGTTTTCCAGCATCTGTACAAAAAAATGGTGTACAAAAATATGTAAAAAAAAATTACTTTCAAACTGACATGTTATTTATCGGAATGTTTTCTTTATAGGTGAAGGACCTTAGATCAGTGGAGAATGCTTTCGTGCCAGTAATCAAGATGAACTTTGACGGAATTGAAATAGATTTGCTGTTTGCAAGACTCGCACTCAAGGAGATACCTGGTAAGGCGTTTGTTTATTACTAGCTGACCCCGCCCCTGGGTTCGCACGCGTTGTTTGTCAACAAAAAGTAGCCTATGTTTGAATCCAGTTCATAATCAACACACCACATTTAATCGAAATCGGTTCAGCAATTACGACGTGATTAAGTAACAAATTAACAAACATCTAAACTTTTACATTTGTAATATTAGTGTGACTACATGTCTCAATACCGATCATAACGTATCTGTATACCGAGTTTCATCGAAATTCGTTCCAGCCGTTTAGTCGCGAAAAAGTAACAAACAGACTGAGAAACAGTTACTTTAGAATTTATAATATTACCTATAAATCGGTACGTGATAAATCCCGTATTTATAATAAGTATTATATTTGTGTACAGACTCGTTCGATCTTCGTGACGATATGCTACTGAAGAATCTGGATGAGAAGAGCGTCCGCTCTCTCAACGGATGCCGCGTCACGGATGAAATACTGCGTCTGGTGCCCAATATCAACAACTTCAGGCTCACTCTGCGCGCTATCAAGCTGTGGGCTAAGCGTGAGTGTTAATTACAACCTTACTTATGTATATGACCACCGTCTAAATTAAAGAGGCTACAATCATAATATGCTTTAATGACTAATCCTTATTTCTATTAAAAAAAACAGGCCATCGTTTATAGTATACTAGCTGTTGCCCGAAGAAGTAGAGGAAGACAATACAAACGTTGGAAAGACGACATTGAAAATACGGCAGGCAAACTCTGGACAAGAACAACAAATTGTAGAGAGAAATGGAAGGAATTGGATGAGGGTTATGCCAAAGGGCACACAGATGATAACAATTAGCAATTACCAATGTACCTAAGTTTCAGAAATTGTAAAATCTGAATAAACGGCTTATTTATTTATTTATTATTTTTATTTTTAGCTGTTGCCCGCGACTTTTACGCGTTACACTACTAAATGTGTAGGTAACCTAGAAATAAAGCTAAACCCACTATTGCAACTTGACTTGAACTAGCCTTTCGTTCGCGGGTTTCTATATTGGTTGTTCGTGGGTACATTGAAAAATATATTAGATAGAATATCATTAAATAGAATTAAAAACATGTTGATCGTCAGCGTTCTTTTCACATGACGCGACCTGTACCGGGAACGCAAATTTTCTTTCTAGTAACAAACTGTTTTATAGAGTTAGGGGCGACTTGCGTAACGATGCCTAAACGTATTTAGTGGCTAAATATGATTTAAGGAGGTGTCAAATCATACAAATAAGTGAAATTTGAATATGTTTAGTCGCCTTAATTTCCTTGCATTTGTGATGAAAAGTTATGTGACATTCCACCTGAGTACAACATGACTTTTCGTGTACTATTTGTTTCGTAGTCTTCAAATGATTAATGCTTCAGGTCACGGCATCTACTCTAACACCCTCGGGTACCTGGGCGGCGTGTCGTGGGCGATGCTGGTGGCGCGGACCTGCCAGCTGTACCCTAACGCGATGCCAGCGACCCTGGTGCACAAGTTCTTCCTCGTCTTCAGCCAGTGGAAGTGGCCGCAGCCGGTGCTGCTGAAGCAACCCGATTCTGTTAACCTGAACTTCCCGGTTTGGGATCCTAGGGTGAGTCCTTTGAATTAAGGTATCCTTATAGCACGCTAATATTATAAATGCAAAGTTCTGGGGGCTAACCAAAAAATCTAAAACAAAAATATTTTTTTTAATAACCTATACTGTCCCACTGCTGGGCAAAGCTCTACCCCATTTCCTTCCATTACTTGCGTTCTCCAGAAATCTGCCAGTCAGAGTGGAACCCATCCAGATCGTCGCGCCAACGTTTTCTGCCTTGTTGCCGTCGTCCTGTAGGTTGCCAGTCGGTGGAGACCTTAGTCCACCTTTCAGGGTGCATTCGCGTGACACGACCCGCCCACTCCTATTTGAGTCTTGCAGCCATATACCCCACATCGATGATTCTGGTCTTAGGCTCGGACTATATGGCATCCGGGTCTCCCCGGTCCTGCGAATCCGGTGCATGTCCCGGTTGCTTCCAGGTTGTGGTACCTCGGATCGTGGTTTAGTCGATGCAGGAAAAATTCATATGTTTGGTTGTGCGACGGATTGGCGAGGGGCCGTTAAAAACGGTTCCTGACAAGTCTGGATGCCATATAGTCCGAACCTTAGAGCGTAGAGTAGTATAGCGGATTCTATCAGTTCGCTTAACACCAAAAATGCTCCATCGCTCTTTGGCACATCCCGAATTTGAACTTTTGTGAGTCCGTTAATGACCAAGTCTGTGCACCGTAGGTTAGGACAGGTAAGATACACATGTCGATGAGTTTTTGCTTAAGTGACAATGGAAGGTTGCCCTTTATTAGCTCGTTCATGGACCAGTAGCTCTTCCAAGCGTTATCGACACGACGATCTACTTCTCGATCTTGTCTGTTCTTGAAAGAGACTATCTGGCCCAGATACTCATCAATCTCGAAGCTTGCCTTGCTCAGGTCTTGAAGCATTTGTTCTAATTGGGAGACACTGGTGGCAAAGATAACTATGTCGTTGGTGAACCTAAGTTTTGTAAGTATTTGGTCGCCGATTTCAATTCCTCCATTTATTCACGAGGCTGGTAATTGTTTAAAAACCTCTTCTAGAGTGCTCGTAAATAATTTAGGAGAGAGTGGCCTGTTTGACTCCCTTTTCTATTAGAAACTTTGCCCCTGATGTATTTAAGTTAATGTTAGCGTAGCTATTACTGTAAATGCTTTTAATTAGGTCTATATAGGTTTTTTCAACATTTTGTTTCACTAAAGCCAAAAAGATTGCTGCGTGATTGATGCTATCGAAAGCTGTGTAATCCATAAAAGCCAGATTTAGTGGCTTGTGGAATTCTTTAAATTTCTCTATAACCTGATTCAGCGTATGGAGATGTCTGTAAAATAAAAATATAATTACTGCAAAATATTGTTGTGCCCAACAGTGTCTAATAATGATCATGTGAAGAAAATACAGAAAGAAATAGTAGATTGTGTCATAAGGGGAATAATATATTGAGGGCGAGAGTGATTGTTTGAATCCAGAGCGAAGCGAAGTATTCTAAAGTAAAATCCTAAGCGTAGCGAGGGATTCAAAGTATGTCGCTCGAGGTAATATAATTTTGATACCGTATGGCACACTCTGCTTTTCATCAGCCTCTATGAAAAAAATAAATAAGAAATGCTTTTAGTAGTGACGAATATTTATATTTACATAACCAAATTACAAATTTATATTAATATTAGATACGTTTTCGCAATTTTAAAAGTTTATTCTAGCTGTTTTGTTGGAAACAGAAAATGTCGTTAACTTATTTATCACTTGGGTGGGTATTCGTAATAACTTTAGACTGGTTGATGATCATTTTGAGTCAATGGTGACATTTCACGCTGTTTTGAATACAGTTTCTGAAAATGACTGCTTCATTTTCATTTTTCCATGTAATTAAATTTTCATAGGGTTTTTGATATTTCTTTTAATTTGTTTGGTAGTTAATTGTTTTTGACAGTTTCTGCGATTAATTTTACACTTTTGGTGTTAATATTTCACTTTCACTGCTAGAACTCATCTTTTATTCAATTTGTGTGAATCAAATTAAAATTATTTGCAATATTTTGATAAATAAGTATATAATAATATGTATATATAATAATAAGTAATAAGAAGTAATAAATAAAACGAACAAGAAGTTCCCGCGTATTTTTTAATTGATTAAACAGTGCCGCGTCGGCAGACGCGCTTATTTTATGACCGGCCAGCACTTTATCGAAGCGAATTGCGTTTTAACTTTTTAATTAAATAGTGTTCCAATTCAAAAGTCATTTCGTCACTGTTATTAAGTGCGCCGGAATAACCCATTTTGCGCGCACTTATCGCGGAACCCTTCGCCTCTTTTTCGAATAGATGGGATGAAAATACATTTATTTGACACACACATAGGACAAAACAAACATAGCCATTCGAAATATAATTTAAAAAAAATATATATAAAAAACACAGGAAAAACACAAGATAAAAATGGAGTACATATACATATAAATATAAAAGGTAGGAGAGTAACCAGATAATATGGTCTTCCGTGATGTTTGAAGCAAACAGGCCCTGTCTCAGCGTATTTCTGCCAATCATCCGAGGACGGTAAGCGGCGCTGGTTGTCAGGCGGCACCCAAGTATCTATCAATTATCACCAATTTATTACATTGTGGAATACAATAAATGATTGAGTATTGAAGTTAAATAACCGTTGAACACCTGTCTACCTATCATGGATGCGTCGTGCAACCCGTACCGGTCGCCAATGTGTTCGCGTATTTTTGAAGTTTAAAATTAGAAAAAATGACGCAAAAAGCTGTGGAAGGCGCTGTTCGTGAGCTTCACAAGCTTATCCACGATCTTGCGGGAAAAGTTACGTCCTTAGAAGCAAAGGTGACCGATCAAAATACGATAATTACAACGCAAGTTGAAGCAATCAATTTGCTGCGATTCCAAGTTGAGGGTAAGCAGACAATTCCGTCAGCTGTGAGTGCGCCGACCCAACCAGGGACTCAGCGCCCGATTCGGCAAGCGCGCCTAATCGCTGCCGCAAACATAACGACAAGCTCAAGCGCTGCAGCGGCTGCGAAAAAGCCCGCCGTCACGCGAAAAGACAAGGTGAGACAATCTACCAGTATTGCTACGCCTAAGTGTGACGAAGTCAAAGAATGTCCAAAACGTATCCCCGCCAATGGTCCTATTACAAGCTCTGGGAGTAGGGTGACCACAAGTTCGGCAGACGCTCCAGCGACGACTACACCTACACAGAAGACGAGCGAAACCATCGATGATGACGAACAGAATGAATGGAAGGTGGTAAGCCGTAAGCGCCCGGCTCTCAAACAGCGCCGCGTTCTGACCGGCTCCGGAAAAATTGACGACGAGCTCCAGACTGTGGAGAAATTAACGTATATACAAGCTTGGTCATTCAAACCAGAAACTACTGTAGAAAGCTTACGTAACTACATTAATAAAATAGCTACATGTGATAGCTACTTTGTTGAAAAACGCGAAATAAGAACCGACAAACATGCTGCATTTATCATTGGATTCCCGGAGTCGCTATATAATATACTGTGTACACCAAATTCATGGCCACAAGGCGTCAAGCTGTCAGACTGGTTTCGGAGAGGGCCCCGCCCACGCCAGGAGCGGGGATCACTCGACACAGCCGGCCACAGCATTGACACGGCAACAACAGGCCACTTCAGCGGTCTCAAACAAAAGCAGTGAACGCCGAACGGATGACAATTTATTACAGACTAACAGGAGTAAAACAATTGTATTGTGTCATCAAAACATCGCGTCACTAGACAGCAAAGTGCTAGACTGGAGGTGCTGCTAAAAAGTGAGTTATATTGTGACATTGTTGCGATAACTGAGCACTGGTTAGCTGAGTCAACTTAAGAAGTATCAATATTCACGGCTACAAGTTAGCGTCTCATTATTGTAGGTCTGTCATAAGCCGCGGCGGGTCGTGTCTTTTCGTAAAAGACACAATAAAATGTGTGGAAAATGTTGACTTGACATCTTTGTCCGTAGAAAGATATTGTGAAATATCTGCCATAGACTTAATTGATTTCAATATGACAATTATATGTGTGTATAGGACTAATTTGATAACATCAAACGAATTTCTTGAGAAGTTTGAGGTTTTGCTCGATAAGATAAGCGAATTAGGACTTGAATGTGTAATCGTTGGAGACTTTAACATCAACTCGCTAGGAGGCTTAAATAGTGATTTAAAAAATCTGTTGGATTTGTTATCGGCTCATGACATGTCTAATTTGGTCGATTTCGTAACTCGTCCGCGTAGTGCAACCTGTCTAGATCACGTATATATAAATCTTACGAACGGGACTGTGTATGCATCGCCCGTCACTACAAATTTAGCGATCACATCGGAATACGGAGTGAGGTTATCCGCGCTAAAGTGCAGCCACAGTCTAATTACTCTCTTATAAGAAGATTCAGTAACGCCAATAAAGCTAATTTACTGGCTTCCATTGACAGCGTTGATTGGAATGATACTTTTACTAGGCATAATAACCCAACTGACATGATACAATCGATAATTCATATAATTAAAAACAAATTTGACATATGAAGGGTACAGGGGCAAAACAAGGAATGTCACATGAAATTCAAATATCAATTAAGTATGGCAACACTTAGGTTTTTGTGCGTATTTTTATGTAGCATTACGTAAAAAGCGTAAAATCAATCATAGTCCCTCATATCTTCAATATTTTCAAAACCTATACAGGTGCAAAAGTGGGAATGTCCCTAGTGTAACAGAACGTAACATGGAATGTCCAACTGTTTATCTATTTTTGGTATAACTAAAGGAAAACTTGAACACCTACAAAAGTGTTTGAAAGAGTCAGGCATTGCACCACAGGATAGAAGGGGAACTTCAAGTTCACACAAAAAATTGGATATGAATACAAAACAATTGATATGTACTCATATTAAATCATTTAAAGGAAGTCAAAGCCATTACAGTATGAAAGATACCAAAAAAGAATATTTACCTGATGACCTGAATTTTAAAAAAATGCATAAGTTATATTTGGAGGCATACCCTGTGAATAATGTTTCCTATGAAACGTACAGAAATATATTCCATACTGAATGTAATATATCGTTTGGTTACCCCCGCACCGACACATGTAGCGCCTGTGATGAATTTACAATTAAGGCAAAAGCGTTAATGGCTGAAGGAAATCAGGATGAGCTAAAAAGATTAACTATTCTTAATAATTTGCATAAGAAAAAAGCTCAAACGTTTTATGATAGAAAGAAGAATGCTAGAATCAAAAGTAAGACAGATGTTGAATTTCTGAGTATTGCTATGGACTACCAAAAAATGTGCCACTGCCTAACATCACGACTAATGATGTGTACTACAAACGACAGTTATCAATGTATTCATTTAACATACATGTGCTGAGTGACGCTAGCTCCTATTTTTTCACTTATCCTGAGACTTGTGGACGCAAGGGTTCTGATGAAGTGGTTTCATTTTTATTCAACTATTTAAAAAACCATTTAGATCATCGTGTGAAGCATTTAGAAATATTTTGTAACTCTGCAGGTGGACAAAACAAAAACTATACTGTGACAAGGTTCATTCATTATGTGGTCCATGAAATTAAACTTTTGGACTCCATTAAAATAACATATCCAATCAGAGGGCATTCATATTTAGAGTGTGACAAGAATATGGGCCTGATCAATTTAAAAACCCACATGGAAGTCCCATACCAATGGTATGATCTGCTAAAAATAAGTCGCCAAAGACCCAAGCCCTTTGAAGTTATTGAAGTGGGTAAGGGTGAAATTATCAGGAAATTTACAGATTTTTTTCAGAATCGGTACACGAAAAAGTGCTCTTTTCAGGCTCGAGTAGATATCGAGATCACTTGCCAAATCGTCGAAACTGATGCATGTCCGGCCGTC
This sequence comes from Philereme vetulata, assembly GCA_918857605.2. NCBI lineage: Eukaryota > Metazoa > Arthropoda > Insecta > Lepidoptera > Geometridae > Philereme > Philereme vetulata. The sequence goes on from OU975425.1 coordinate 4,389,578, forward strand.
TACAACAAGCTTCCAGACACAATCACGCAGGCTCCTAGCTTATTTATTTTCAAAAAAAGAATAAAACGCTGGCTTATTGAGCAAAATTTTTATAACTACGACGAGCTTATAGCTCTTAGATGAAGGATTATTTATTTTGTATAAATGTATTGTTATTATTGTTGTTTTTATTTATGAATGAATTAATTTTATATTTTATTTAAATTTTATTAAAACTGTATACAATGTACTTATGTACAAAACCAGATGTTGACCTATAATGTTTATTATCAATAAATTACTATTATGAGTATTATGACTATCAATTACAACCAATTTATTACATTGTGGAATACAATAAATGATTGAGTATTGAAGTTAAATAACCGTTGAACACTTGTGTACCTATCAATTACAACCAATTTATTACATTGTGGAATACAATAAATGATTGAGTATTGAAGTTAAATAACCGTTGAACACTTGTGTACCTATCAATTACAACCAATTTATTACATTGTGGAATACAATAAATGATTGAGTATTGAAGTTAAATAACCGTTGAACACTTGTGTACCTATCAATTACCACCAATTTATTACATTGTGGAATACAATAAATGATTGAGTATTGAAGTTAAATAACCGTTGAACACTTGTGTACCTATCAATTACCACCAATTTATTACATTGTGGAATACAATAAATGATTATTGAGTATTGAAGTTAAATAACCGTTGAACACCTGTCTACCTATCAATTACCACCAATTTATTACATTGTGGAATACAATAAATGATTGAGTATTGAAGTTAAATAACCGTTGAACACTTGTGTACCTATCAATTACCACCAATTTATTACATTGTGGAATACAATAAATGATTGAGTATTGAAGTTAAATAATCGTTGAACACTTGTGTACCTATCAATTACCACCAATTTATTACATTGTGGAATACAATAAATGATTGAGTATTGAAGTTAAATAACCGTTGAACACTTGTGTACCTATCAATTACCACCAATATATTACAATGTGGAATACAATAAATGATTGAGTATTGAAGTTAAATAACCGTTGAACACCTGTCTACCTATCAATTACCACCAATTTATTACATTGTGGAATACAATAAATGATTGAGTATTGAAGTTAAATAACCATTGAACACCTGTCTACCTATCAATTACCACCAATTTATTACATTGTGGAATACAATAAATGATTGAGTATTGAAGTTAAATAACCATTGAACACCTGTCTACCTATCAATTACCACCAATTTATTACATTGTGGAATACAATAAATGATTGAGTATTGAAGTTAAATAACCGTTGAACACCTGTGTACCTATCAATTACCACCAATTTATTACATTGTGGAATACAATAAATGATTGAGTATTGAAGTTAAATAACCGTTGAACACCTGTCTATCTATCAATTACCATTACCTTATACTTTTTTGTGGTAAGACCTTAGTCTATACTAATATTATAAAGAGGAAAGATTTGTTTGTTTGTTTGCTTGTATTGAATGGGCTCCGAAACTACTGGACCATAATCGAATACTATAGACAGAATCGAAATATTAGAGAGCGCCATTTCAACCAGGCTGTGTATATTCGATGGTCCACATCTTTGTTAGCGCGCTATTGTGCAATAAAGTATTATCTATCTGTCTAGAATTTTTATGTTGTATTATTTTTGCAGGTGAATGTATCCGATCGATTCCACCTGATGCCGATCATAACGCCGGCGTACCCTCAGCAGAACTCCACGTTCAACGTGTCACTCTCCACCAGGACTGTTATCATGGAGGAGTTCAGACTTGGTATGTCACTAGGTGTTTAAGCTTACATAGACATGTCCATAAAGGTATGAGACATGTCGGGTAAGGGCCGGCGTTGACTGGCGGCATGCTATCCCAAAAGATTATTGTACGCGGAAATGATTTTGAACTTATTTAAATTAAATTTAATAAGCTTATCAACAAAATGTACATGAGTATGTGCTTATTTACTAGGTATTGGCTATTATTACATGCAATTTCATTTATAGACAATTAGCATTAACATACCTTTATGAATTTAAATATTTTGATTTAACATTAATTTAATAATAAGGTAACACTAAGTTAACAAGTATAGTAAACTTACCATAACCAAAGTATTGAACATTCTGTTATTGGTGGTGCAAAATTAACAAACAAAAACATACCTAATAATAATTATTATATAATTAACACCTTTAGCACGCGTTTTTTAGGCTTCCGCACCAAAATGGTAGAATCGAAACCCTTAGGCTCGGACTATATGGCTTATCGGTCTCCCCGATCCTGCGAATCCGGAGCATGTCCTGGTTGCTTTCAGGTCAAAATTGGAGTCGGCTGGCCTCGCATCGTGTGTAGTCGATGCAGGAAAAATTCAAATGTTTGGTTGTGCGACGGATTGGCCAGGGGCCGTTAAAAAACGGTCCCTGACAGGCCCGGATGCCACATAGTCCGAGCCTTATGGTGCGAATTTATCCGTCCGTCCGTCTGCCACAGCTGATTATCCTAGCAACTACTTAACCCAGGGGTTCCCAAAGTGTGCGCCGCGGCGCCCTGGTGCGCCGTAGAGTAAAAAGGGGCGCCGTGAGGCGCTCCTGTTTACCATTCTCCGGAAACTAAACTTAGGCATTCGCGGTTACATAATGGACAATCAAAGATCGATGTGGAGCAAGAAACGAGAGTACCGGTTACAAGCCTATAACTCGCTTTAAAAAAATGTGTGGAGATCACCAAGCTCACACATCACATTGACTAACTTGCCATTGCATTTTATTTCCTATTTTTCCTAAATAATAAATGTTTTCTTATATATAAATATAAAAACACAGCTTCGTATTGTGGATGTTTTAATTTTTTTGTTAATTTAAAAAAAATGATGAAAAATACCGTTCCCCTCCCCCCTTATGTCTGAAGTTTAAGAAGTGAAAAATGTGAAATAAATGTAATTGATATGACGACTTCCGTGGCGCAGTGGGCGAATAGACGCTGGAGGTAGCGGATTCGTTTCCCGCCGCGGAACAAATGTTTGCATGATCTACAGATACAGATTGTTCCGGGTCTGGTTGGGTCTCGATATATATTATAAGTATGTATTTACAAAAAAAATAGTATATAAGTATGTATTCTATCAGTTATCTGGTATAGGTCATAATACAAGCTCTGCTTAGTTTGGGGCTAGATAGCGCTGTGTGAAATGTCCAGCAATATTTATTTATTTATATATGCAAATATAACGGGAATTTAACGAAGTCTCGTATCTAGAACAGTTGTTTAGATATCTGTCTTAAAAGTTTTCTTGGTGGTACCGGTATGGTTTTTAGCTGGTATGTCTATGTGTAGGGTTTTAAAAATGTAAATGTTACTTTTCTAGGATTGGCTATAACAGACGAGATAATGCTCTCAAAATGCGGCTGGGAGCGTCTATTCGAGGCTCCCAACTTCTTCTCGCGTTACAAGCACTTCATCGTGCTTCTGGCGTCCTCGGCGACCACGGACGATCAGCTGCAGTGGTGTGGGCTGGTTGAGAGTCGGATTCGGCATCTTATTAGTAACTATATATTTCTTTGTGTATTCGTAAAATATTTATGTAATTTATTTTAAATACTTGCAATGTTTGTATGTTTGTCCGGGTGGAATCTTGCAACTGAATTTTATACCTGTTCCCCTCAACTGATTGAGCTAAAATTTGAAATACATATTAAGTAACTTCGGTGACAATGCAATAATATGGTAACATGGAGGTGGTATCATGATGGACACGGATGCTAGACAACGGAACTTCTGAATGGATTATAGTAGGCTACTAGTGTTTGGGCTCATTTGAATCTGCTTGCGGTTCCAATTATGAATTTTATAAAAGCTTGTTTTGAAAAAGTAATTTTTCAACAAAAAACTTATTTATACTACATGGAGATGGAACAAGCGTACTGATATTGATCCATCTTCCCTTCAATCTTTCTCACGGGACCAATCCCGTATCCTGTGAAACATCCCCACATCATAACATTTCCACCACAGTGCTTAAGAGGAAATCTGGGTAGCAAGACATTTGGAAAATAGGTTTTTAACAAATCTATTGCTGCCGAATAGCGTGCGATAGAGACAACTGCAAATTGGACTGATTATACCTATTTAAAATAGACGAAATCACTGTTTCGTAGTACCCTGTTTCCTCCTCCAAAAATGGACAGATATAATTTTTTTTTAAATATAATAAAAAGGGCTTTGGGTATGCCTGTACGTTTTGTTTTTCTTATCTATATTCGTCAAATTTGTTTGCTGGATGTCTGAAAAGGGGCGGTAAAAATTAGCAATTTCTGTGACATTAGAAGGTTCCTAGTTCTTATAATAATTAATTTATGGAGAAAAACAAAACGTAGGGGCATGGCAGTGGTACTTATTGATTGTATGGTAAAAAAATTTGCTCTAGTGTACGAGTCAAAGAGGAAACAGGGTACTCTACGTTTGCATGGACGAAACGCAACTCTATATCCTCTTAACGTCTTTTTAGTATACTTGTTATTCAAACCTGGGCTTGATCAAAGAAATCGTTAGGTATCTGGCCTGCATTAGGTGGCTTGACATTACAGTTGACCCGCGGTAATCCGGCACCCCATATAATCCGACATGCTTTCAATCAGTACATCGTTAGGTGTGGTTGCCTTCACAGAGTGAGCACAGGGAGCGCGTCTATTGTATTTTGTTTTAATTTAAGTCTGTGTAATGGCAGTGGCGGGGCAAGGGCAAGACCTTAATTTGATGTGGGCAAAGTATGTTTTGCTAGGCCCTCTTCTTTTCTTCGAACATTGTTACTACTATTCCATTCATTGTTCGCTGTGCATTGATTTTATTGTTGCAATCATCTTGACGTGCTATGAGCAAGTAACGTTTCTTCACACCAAAAAAAATATCAGAAACCTACAACTAAAGTTTGATAAACGTGACAGTAACATAAACAAACAGAATCGGAATCTCCAGCTCTAGCCGGCGGGATTCCCCGCGATAGCGACGCAACGCCAGCAGATGTTGCTTCACTAAATAAAAATAAAATTAATATGACAATAATAATATTTATCGTTTTATCAAGAGTAAATTTTTGTTCACGGCTTGGTAATGTCTTCGAGGCGCGAGGCCTCTCGACCGCGAGGGCGTAGGCAGTAGCCCACGTCGCCCACGCCTTACGCCGCCTCTGGATTCTGGACTACAAGGGGCGGCAGTAGGTACTCTAGTCCGACTAATGGATAATTTGAATAATACGAGACGCCGCTTTGCCGAACGTTTGTCGGATTACCGCGGGTCTCATCATGGGTCTTCAACACTTCAACCATTGTTGTTTGGGACGTGTGGGTAAGGGTCGGACTTCCGTGCTCAACCCTGGTTTCAACGTCAGAGACACTATCTCTGAGTGACGGGGTAATGTCCGGAGCGCCATCCTGGCTTGCAGTTTGGCCTCTCAGGTGTTATGTGGCGATGTCTCTGCTAACATTGGTTAGCCGCGGGTCTACATTATTAATTTGTTACCTCTGACATAACGAAACATCCATGTGACAGATTATAATAATGTGTTCTATTTACAGCCCATCTGGAAAGAAACCAGCAGATAACAATAGCCCACGTGAACCCAGAATGCTACAACTCAGTGCCCTTGTACACTAATAATGGACAGCCATTGGCATTGCCACCAGGTATGTCTGCTAATTATATTTATAAATTGATTATTAATACATTGCTGTCTGAGACGCAGGAGGCTGCGGGTTCGATTCCCGCCGCGGAACAATATTTGCATGATCTACATATATTTGTTCCGGGTCTGGTTGTTTCTCTATATAATAAAAATAAGTTAAAATTAAGTAATATCTCAGTTATCTGGTTCCCATAGCTTTGCTTAGTTTGGGGCTCGATAGCGCTGTGTGAAATGTTCAGCATTATTTATTTGTCTATAGGCGAGTCGAATTATTGCTGATATGTCTCACACAGTGTTGAAAATCTTAAGCGCGTCACATGATGAACACATGCATGACATATTTTATGTTAAGACTAGCTGACCAATCCGCAGCTTCGCACGCGTAGTTTTTCAATAAAAACATCACCCTCCTTCTGCGCAGTTGGGTAAAAAGTAGCCTATGTCACCCGTGGATAGTGTAGCTTCCCAACAGTGAAATATTTTTTTAAATCGGTCCAGTAGTTTCAGAGCCTATTCAATACAAACAAACAAATCTTTCCTTTTTAAAATATTAGTATAGATAAAATATCGCTCCCCATATAATCGAATGGCATATATTTAAATGATCATTTTATATTTGTAAAAACAGCAAGCAAAAAAATATAAATAGTCATCTTTTTTAATGATTGATCCTCTTGTAGTGAGACATAAAATAAATACTTTACGATACTTTAATCTGTTTGGAGCTACGCAAAAAATTATTGAGATGTAGAAATAAGTTTGATAGATCCCAAAACTAAAAGAAATTTAATAATAAAGTTAGATACATTATTAACTTTGGCGGCACTTAAAAACCGCCGAATCTATAGCTGCAGTAAGTACCAAATGGGTACTTACGTAATAACGCTACCGTAGTTTTTTAGGGTGGGCTCTCGCCAGAACTCTCACGTGGTTGCTCCTGAGTGTTGCTTCACCCACTCTAATTTCATTCCGCTCGGCTTCGCGGGCTTGTTCCACTCAGGACCTTCCACGCGAGCTTCTGGCGCCGCACTTTTATATAACACTAGGGATGTCACGCACAAGACTGCCTAGAGTCGGGGTGCTCAGTGTCAGTTCTCCCATTTATCTAGACCAATAATAAAAAAAGGGATCAAATATTATTTTTGAATACCAAATATTTTTAAAAGTACACATTTACAATAGATCAATTAGATTCTTGAGGATCAAATAATATTGTCCCCAATCCAATAGACCATCACACGGCGAAGATAATGTATATTTTCATCTAACATCCTCATAACTATTTTATTTTTGCCTGAATGAAATGATTTATTATTATTATTTACGCGCATGCCAAGTAACGGCCCAAAAAAAAACAGATACAAAATTAAATCTGATGTTTTCAATTACTCTCATAATATTTTGAGTCGCCTTTTATCCGGATAGCACCCGTACGTAACAGTGGGCAGAAAGTAACTGTTATTTTCGTCTATTTTAGATGCGCCAGTGCCCACTGATCCAGCACCTGTTGAAATCAAGAAAAATGAAAATGTAAGTAATTTCTCTTTATTTATTTACAAGCTGACCAATCTGCAGCTTTGCACTCGTAGTATTTCAATAAAAACACAACCCTCCTTTGAATCTGTATCGGCAAACTATTCCGAGCTTCAAGGTCAATCCGAAATAGTTTTAAAATAATGTTACGGACTCCAAATCGAATCAACAATAAAAAAAAGGTAAATTTATAAAAACTAGCTGGCACCCGTGGCTTCGCACGCGTGGTTTGTCCCTCCTTCTGCACAGTCGGGTAAAAAGTAATTATGTTCCAATCCCGGTCATAATCTATCTGTATACCAAATTTCATCGAAATCAAAGTCTTCAAAACGTAAGAAACAGAGTCAAGAGTTTCTTTCGATTTTTTAATATTATATGGATGTTATCAACAAAGAAATTAATCTTTAAAATGTTTGTTCCAGGGTGTAGTTCTTCCAAACTACTGCTCAATGTGGTTCATAGGACTTGTCTTCGAGAAGAACATCTTGAATGTAGACCTGACGAGCGATATTACCTCGTTCACTGAGGCCGTGCACTACCAGGCGGAGACCACTAGTATGCTGCGAGAGGGGATGACTATTGAGGTACCTATGAACATCTCAAAAACAAACTTACTCTAAATAAAAATGTTTTCCTGTAGAAAAATTAGTTTTTCAAAAAAGCTTTTAGAAAATTTTAATCGGGCCGCAAGCAGACTTAAATGAGCCCAACAAAACACTAGTAGCCTGCTATTATCCTTTCAGAAGTTCCATTGTCTAGCATCCGTCTCCATCACCTCATGGTACCATAATATTGCATTGTCACCGAAGTTACATATCGTCGGCCTAACTATCAGAATTCGTAAGTCTATTTGGGCAAATTTTACAAGAGCAACTTTTACTGATTTTCTCACAAAGTTTGAGAGATTGTTATTGAGTTACCTACTCTTACTTTAAGGTATAAAAAATAACCTCATTTTATACCTAAAGTAAGAGTAACTCAATATAAATCTCCCAAACTTTGTGAGAAAATCCGATTTTTTTGCTTCTGTAAAATTTGACCATATTGACATAGAATCTTATCAACGTAACGTTAACCTATCTATGTTTACTCACACCCATTACTAGTCTGAACACCGAGGTATTTTGGACACGAAGACGTCACGTAGTTTCCCTAACCTACACCTAACACTGTCATAATCTGCACCCTTCGAATGTGTTGATGCACATACCCTTCGTCTGGAGTCTTCAAGTCCAGAGTGAATAGTTTCTTTCTAGGCAAGCGTGCTCCACCTTCGATCACACCATCACTTACCATCAGGTGAGGAAGTGGTCAAGCGCTTGACTATCATTAAAATGTAAAATGCATCCATTGCCTTCCCGCTATTTTTGCGATGTCGTCCGACCATCTGGATGTTGGTCTGCCAAATGGTCTACGCCCTTCTCGCGGCCACCACTCGGTTGCTGCCCTCGTCCATCTTCCGTCTATCCTCGGACGGAAAGAGTGGCGTGATAACGAGGAGGCCAGCACCAGGAACCCAGCAGTGGGTGGATGTGGGCTGAGATGATGATGAGTATAATTTATGGGCCGGTTCTGTAGTTACATATCGGTATGATTGCAGGCAAGGCACGTCCGTCGCAAGCAGCTTCACCAGTACCTGTCAGCATCGATGATCAAACGCGAGCGCACCGTGTCCGGCACCAAGCGGAAACAGGATGCGCCGCAGCCGATGCCCCTCAAGAAGAACAAACGACTCTCTGAGAGCAGCGTGAGTATACTCTTCTAAATAATAATAATAAATGAGAAAGTTTGGATGTTTGTTGATTTATTTGTTTGATTGTTACTCAATCAAATCGTAACGGCTGAACCGATATCGATGAAATTTGGTATATACATAATTACGTACATTTAGTAGTGTAACGCGTACGAAGTCGCGGGCAACAGCTAGTCCTTACTAATATAACTTTTGAAACTATCATGGTTATCAACGCTATTTGTACTTGACGGCTGAGACGCACGAGGTAGCGATTCCAGCGAAACGAGGGTTCGATTCCCGCCGCGGAACAAATGTTGCCAAGATCTACTGATATTTGTTCGGGGGCAGGATGTTTCTATTCTATCAGTTATCTGGTTCCCATAGTACAAGCTCTGCTTAGTTTGGGGCTGGATAGCACTGTGTTAAATGTCTAACATGGTTTGTGAGTTTTTAAGTATCGGGATATTTCGACGCAGTTGCATGCGCCATGATCACCGGTAAACTCAAGTGTTTGCGAATGGGTAGTTATTGATCTTTTTTGTATAGAATTTGCGTCGTTTTTAACGATGATGTCAGTTACATAATTGTCTACATTAATAAATAACTACAAAGCATCCATGATTTGTTGTTCATAACTTGATTTCGGTATCTCACGGTATCAGGAATTGATCACGGAATTGGCACTTCACTTCTTACACATTCTCACCACAGGATTCAAGGCTCCAGATACTAGAAAACCATCTTTACGATTGAAATTCTTGTGTTTGGTAATGTCAATTGCCTCTTGGATCAGTCTTGCATGTGATGTCGCTCAGATGGGATTACTTGTGGGTTGTGTACCCGCAAGTAATCTTGTGTATACTACTGCTCTATGCCACACCAGATAGTTAGGAAGTAATAGTAGATCATTTACTTATTAAGTATTGATGTAGGTCCACTGAATCCAAAGTGATTATTTTTTATCTATAATTTACTGTACAAAAACTTCACTTTGTCTTGCATTTCCATTGAATCCACTCATAAAATTGCTGTATGTCTTGTGAATTTCCTCTTCTCCTTCCAGACCGAAGAAGTGAACCTCCTATCTTACAATGATGACTCAAACTCATCCCACGTCTTCGAGGTCAACGTCCAGAACGGAGCCAACGGGGTACCCCATCCGCCACCAGAGCCGACTCCGACCCAGTCGGAGCTTCCGGCTACATCCGCATCCAGCATAGTGGTCACGTAGCAGTATGTCGCGTGGCGTAACCGGTTCATCTACGGCCGAGGGAACGCCCGGTTCAACCGCGTCAGGCGGTCATAGACCTTTAGTGAAAAGACGCTGAGATTTAGTGATTTTAGTGAGATGCTAGAGGTCGAAGGTCATCTTTGTTTGACCGTATAGGTTCACCATACCCGAATTAATAAATGACCAGGTCCTAAAGGATAGGTGACATAAGGAAGAATGCTAAGACGAACTAGACGTCTTATGATGACCTTTTCACCTAACCCGACCGACACGGGGTGACCTTTGGTGACTTTAGTCACCTTGGCGAATGGACGCTGAAACCTACAGTTTGTTACCTAAGTGAGGTCAAAGGTGACCTTTGTTTGTCCTTTCGTGGCTGATTTTGATTGGTGTTGATTTCGGTGACATCCCAATTATTTTGATGGTTTTTAGACCTGAATGTTTTGTGATACAGAAGGAACTTTCTATTAAAAGGATCAAGATGAAAGTATGGATTTGGGCTTAGCAGGAGAGAACTTTTTTATTGAAAAGGAAAGCAGAATATGCTGGCAGGAAGAGATGATTCTCCTGTTCAATGATAAGCCAAATACACTTTTCACGGATATACAAATGGCGAACAGCTGTTATAAGCAATTTTAGACTAATACGAGAACAAAGTTCAATCTAAGTTCTACATGATATTTAAGACAATTTGGCATTGACCAACAAACAACAATAAAACAGTAAAAAAATAATGACTACAAAAAAAAAACCAAGAAAATAAAAAAAAATGTGTGCAAAAAATAATTTCAATGACAACTTATTGGAGGAAAATATTTAGTGAAAAGACACTTAGGATAAGCATTGTGTGATAAGACACAAACATTAGTTTGTTGGTGCAATTCATTCTATAATCAATGTTTTTATGTGTCTATTTGGAACTCGGTAAGTAGATTTAGCTGGTAGTTTATAAATGAATCTCAAATTTATATTTACGATACCCTTATTATCATCAATTACAGAAAAAAGTAACAAGTTTTGTAGTATCTTTTCAATAAAAGTTTTCTTATTAGAAGGTGCCAATGGTCCAAAAAATTTACACGGTATGCTGTATGTTTTTTAAAAGTTACAAGTTTTCCTCTTTATTATTTTGTGCCTATACCGTACAGGATGAATTTGTAATTAGTCACATTTTGAGAACAGTTTGTGCTAATATTCAAAATACAATCTTAAAACAGACGCAATAATGTGTGATCGTTATTTTATAGCCTCTGGTTGTGAAGGTAATGGTTGTCACACTAATATTCATTTATAAAATACTAGCATTTTTTTTTGAGATTGATCACTTTTATATGACAAACTAGATCGATACTCGGATTTTACTATTGTATGTTCCGTGAATTAGCCCCCAGCTCATGAAACATTACCCTAATTAGCCAATTTAGACCACCTGATTTTGGATAATGCATTTTCTATAATCTGCTATTGGCTCTTCCGCCATGATCAGATATGATTTGGGTTAATGGGTGCTATTCAAATAATAATCAACGTTTTGTTTATTAGCTAATTAGTTCCTCGGTTCCAATTCCATTTCGTGCGTATTCAAATTGGATCGTATATAGGCTGTTTGATAATATACGCAAAAAAATGAAATGGGTTATTTTGATGAGCATAATAAATAAATTTGTGAAATGTTTACCATAGAAATGTAAAATTTGTTTTGGCATGTAAAAACAGTGCTATTGCATAATGCTCGCCATCTAACTACAGATACTGTATTGGTGACGTCTTGAGATATCTCTTGTTGTCCCTTTCTAACCCAAAACCCGCAGCCATTTCCGAATGAGATATCAAATCGGCCTTTATTTTTGGATGTCGATTTCAACAAGTGTAGGCAGTAAGTTTTATATCGAATTTATCGCGTAAACTTAGTCGATTTTCTTTAAATTTGATGATTTAACTAGTAGTTTTTATTTTCGAGAAGTCTTTTTTTATGTTTTGAGAAACCATCACTTGAATATCGTCAGTATATTACCAAATATCCTGTATAGAACATATATAAAATTAGATATGTTCATAAGTCAAAACGAAATAAGACTTGCAATATAAATTTTAAAGATATTATAACAGAATAATTATAAAAGTGACCAACCCCAAAATCGTAGACGAATCTTAGGAGGTTTTATATAAACTATATTTTTTTATTTAAATTCTTATTGTCCTTAGATAAGACGTCGCGCCGAGACAACTCATCTTGGCTGAGTAAGTTTATCGTAGATTGTTAAAGCATTTCAATATGTAATTATAAAAAGAAAAAAATGGTCTACTTTTCGTTATGATAGGCTGAATTAATCTCAGGAAAAGGAAATACAAATATCCTAATATATTATGATCGATTATTAACTTCAAATTTTGCCCTAGAACCAACATTATGGTATTGAACACATAACAGCAGCAATTTTTTCCTCGATACTTTCGACGTTTATTCATCTTGGTTTTTAATTCAGGGTTAGTTATGGGTCTTATTACAGATAAAATTAAACACTGTTTAGCGCGTGTTTATAAAATTATTATACAAGAGTTGGTACGGCATTTTTTAAACGCGCGTTAAACATTTCTTTTTGTGGTAACAAGGTATTTCTTTAAATTTACTTTGCGTTTACAATATCCACTTGTCTAGGAAGGCAGATTTACTACAGCCGTTTTAGGCACTTGTCTCACCGCCGGCGAGTAAGCGATTAGCTATCAACTATTTTCTCGCTCAAGAAACGAAAGATATAGATTTCGTGTGAGTAAGAGACAGGTATATTAATAGTTGATCGCTGGTCGTTCACACTGCCGCCGGCGAGACCTCGCTCTCCACTATTTCGTCGCAGCGACTACAACACTCGCCCAGCGATACGCGCTCAGCGATGCTTGCTCAGCAACTCGTTTCTAGTTTCTAGCTCATCGCCGCCGGCGGTGAGACAAGGGCCTTAAATCTGAGATTGAAATAAATATTTCCTTTACGTCTGACATAACTATAGCTCATCGCCGCCGGCGGTGAGACAAGGGCCTTAAATCCGAGATTGAAATAAATATTTCTTTTACGTCTGACATAACTATAGTATAAATTGTATAGTAGAAATTTGTTCTTACAGAGATCAAGATTTGTGATTATCCCTTATTGTAACACTATGATAAGATAACATCAGATAACTAATGATGTCTGGGTACCTATTTAGACTAAGCATTGTTGTGCCCTTACGTGCCCTTGTGTATGTTTAAAATTCAATTACAATATATATTGAGCCATAAAATGATCTGTGTTGCCATAAAGCCAATCATGACGAAAACAGATCGCATAAAAAAGTAGTGATTTGTTATAAATCGAAGGTCCGTTAGTAAGTAAGCATGAGCTAGGCAACCCTGGTGCCTCCTAAACGTGCCCCAAGTAAGCGTGCGGTGTTTTACTTGCAGATATCGTGGTTGCGGCGCCGGGCTTCGTGTAAGTTTGATTCCAGCCATTCAATTTGCAAGGAAGCTACCAAACACACCAGACTGTTTGGCAATAGCACAGGACATTTACATCCCCGGATCTAGAGGGGGGAAGGAACAAGGGCACATGCCCCGGGCGGCGATTTCAGGGGGCGCCAAATTCATGTAGAGCCAATTGAAAAAAAAAACTTGCGTCACAAAAGGCCGAACGATCGAATGTCAAGCGATGATTACGCTATATATCCCCCCATCCACGTCTCTCAAACGCTGGAGCGGGCGCCAAATCAAGTTCCTGCCCCGGTTCGGAAAAATGGTAGATCCGGGGCTGCATTTACTGTGCGGGATCACTTTTGTTTGTGCGGCGAAACGAAATGGATTAACTATAAAGCACATGTACGTCGTAAAAGCAATCAGATGTTTTGTTTGGTAAACTGCCATTTGCAAGGAATTTCTAGGAACCAGAACGCGAAACCCTTCTCTGATTTAGAAATATACTTAAAACCTCTAAATCATTTCTCACTGCAAATAAATAAACACGGATTCTTTTATAGGTGAAAAAAGTGGAACACTGAAGAGGATTGCATCAAAATCAAAATATTTTTATCATTAAAATCAAAAGGATCACTTTGAAACGTCAATTTTACTGCCTGTTCCTTTGCGACCAAGCCAGGCAAAAAACAAGGCTGGTTGTTCTTTATAATGATCGATTTAGAACACTTAATATAGAAAATAAATTGCGTCTAAGTTATAACATGTTTTAAACGATTTGGAGCAATTTCATGTATCTTATAGTAGGTTTTTTTTATAAAGATTTTGTTTAATTACATTTTTAAAATTGCTAATTGTCAATTTTTGAGTATCACTGGAGTTTGTTATAAAAGCGTGCACCTTGCCCTTTAAACCAACAAACGATCAATCTATCGAAGCTGTAACTGCGATTATCAATTTTCGTTCTGACTTACTTGCTCTGCTGGACTTTTTGCATCCAAACAGGATCCCCTTCATAAAAGTGTTGACCTTTTAATTTGAATAGCTTATAATTATAAAAGTTTCCTTGCAAATGGTTGTATAGTACAAAGTAGAAGAAATCTATAATTCAGTTTGTTATACTACAGAAGATTATAGCATAATATTCTTATTCAAAAAATGCAAATAACTCTTCTGAAAACCCAATAAAACTATAAAAAAATTGAGATAATCTTTCTCAATGCTAATAACACCGTTCTTTTCGATCAATTTTATTTTGTGTTCAATCCAAGTTTTCTTCTGCATTTTGAAACAAATTCAGGGTAAAATTGCGTATTTTGTTTATTTGCCAATATTTAAATATCTTCGTCGTGTCTATGTGTCAACGTATATCAGGCGTATATTTTCATCTAGTTTATAAATAAAATGATTCCACCTAGTTGATAAGACTCACGTAGATTTTATTATGGACCTTCAGGTATTTTAAGTTGTATATAGCCAATTGATGATCGTATATGAAAAATATATATCTGGAAAATTATTAAAATTGACAAAAAAAGTAAAATAAAGAGTATACAAACGAATTGTTGTTTTGTTTAAACTTTGCCTTTAGGATTACATTCACGCTGAAAACGCAAATAACAATACAAATAAAATCATGGAATAGGTATAACTCCCACCCCTCTCATTCTGTCGTATAAATGACCCATTAATAATGTTTGAGAAATATATAGGAACGCTTACCAACTGTGCATAGCTGCTTTCAAGAACCTTAGGTCTTAGGTAATTATTAAAGTGACCAACTCACGCGGGGCGACTTCCAAGACCTTGTGTCTTAATAAATAAATAATGTCGGGTGGGACCAATAAATGCAAGTACCTTGCCAACTTAGAAAATGTTTGATAAGATATGCAAAATACAGAAAAAATAGAAGTCTCAAAAAGAACTGTTTTAGAAATCTGCCTCTTGGTATCCATAAACTATTAGGTTGGGAAAAAGTTTATTCGCATTTTTTAAGAAAATTCAAAACATTTTTTAATATAGTTTATTTACATTTAACTAAAGTATGTAGGTACCATTTGGTTCGATAACTTTTTGCCATCTTGTAAGTAGGGACATGATCCCATTGCTATAGAAATTTTGGGGCTTCTGATCAAAATACCGCGACAAATACTTTTGGCAGTCCTCTCGTGATGTTAACCTGACACTGCCTAAAGAATTCTGAAGAGCCCGAAACAGGTGAAAATCTGAAGGTGCAAGGTCAGGACTATACAGCGGATGCATTAACAGCTCCCAGCCAAACTCTTAATTTTTGCTGAGTGGCTAAAGATGTGTGAGGTCTAGCGTTATCATGATGAAAAACCACACCCCTTCTGTTGATTAATTCCGACCGCTTTCTCTCAACTTCTTGCTTTAATCTCATCAGTTGTTCGCAGTAGAGTCCAGAATCGATGGTCCTCCCTGGTGGTAACAGCTCATAATGAATAATGCCATTCCAATCCCACCACACACAGCATCACCTTTTTGCGAGTTAGCCCGGGTTTCGCCACAGTCTGTGAAGCCTGACCGGCCTTTGACCACGACCTTTTCCGCACGTTCTTGTCGTACGTGATCCACTTTTCATCGTCAGTTATCAGCTTCTTCAAAAATGGTTCGGTTTCATTACGTCGTAATAAAGAATCACAAATGAGTACACGGTTCATTAGGTTTCTTCCAGTGTGCTCGTGGGGTACCCAAATATCGAGCTCTTTTGTGTACCCAGTTTTTTCAATGCTCCACTTTTTCAAAAATGGCAACAATTTTATCCGTAATAGGGCGACCAGAGCGACGTGCCTCTTTGACATCAAAATTTCCGGATTGAAAACGTTTAAACCAAATTTGTGCTACCCTCACAGACACTGCACTAGGTCCATAAACATCGCAATTTTTTTCGCGGCTTGCGTTGCATTTTTACCTTTTTTGTAGTAAAATTTTAAAATGTATCGAATTTCTTCATTAGATTCACTCATCTTTACAGTACGAAAAACAAATAAAAATCACACATTTTCCTAATTCGAATTTGGAATTATCTTCTTTAAAATTTAAACTTTGAATGATACCAACACCAGCCTGATACAAATAGTATAGCCAAAGAGATTTAATTACAAGTTCATACATACTATAATGCGAAAAGACTTTTTCCCCAATCTATTAGATGGCGCTGCTGTTAACGAAAAAAATGGAGGGGCTGTGTCATGGACACGGCCGTGTGTTGTACGTGAATACGTGTACGTAACAGGTAATATCTATACAAATTATAAAATGTGCTATTTTAACACTAAGAAGTCCTTCGACTCATACTAAATGGAAATCACGAAACGCAGCAAAATGACCTCAAAATGGCAGTGCTTAGCGTAACGAATTCATTTATCCTTTAGCTATCCAGTGGTGTAATTAAATTTTGGATGGAGATGATAGATATGTAGCTGCAACACCAAACTGTATCCCCCGATTTTGTGAATCGTTCTTTGAATTGCCTCCCACTATGGAAGCAATTTTAAAAACGTCAAAAACAAGACCGGTCAAGGACAAAGTGGGACTCGCTAATAATACTTAGATTAGATAGATACACAGTAGGTATCGTATAAAGTTATACAAAAATCATGTATCTCGTATAGACAAACACCCATACCGGAACAAATGCCTGTAGATCATCCGAACATTTGTCCCGCTGCGGGAATCGAACCCGCAACCTCCTGAGTCATTTGTAATGTATCCCATCAAAAACATAAATGAGAGCATAGTTCAATATTATGATATATGCCTTGGTTGTTAACTTGAACGACAAAATAAGTGAGATCTAAATGGGTGCCAGCCAAGGTCGATAGTCGGTCCTGAAATTTATTTATAACATAAAATATTTTATAACAACTTATAATAACATTATTTTCTTCTTATAACTTGAAGCCTTAAGTCTGACTTGGCTAGTTCTCATATACGAATTAAACACCTACTAAAACAGTCATGGAAGAGCCCTATGTTCGACGGCTAGTTTCTACCAGCAAGCCAAATTTTCGGAAGAATAAAATGAGAACTTATAGCTACAGATCTAGCGAAGGCTATAATATAATTCGTATGTGAAAACTAGCCAAGTCAGACCTTAGGCTTCAATATATTATCCTAACTTATAATAAATGATATTTTAAATTGTTATAAAATATTTTGTTATCTATAAATAAATTTGAACTTTCTTTGTCATCTGGAACTGGGTTAGAGTTTTGATCTATTGGTCAGTCAGTCGATTTTTAGACGTTAATATCTAAATAACTATTTTAGATGTGTTTATAAAATTTAGAGAGCACTTAGTATCTCGCAAGTCTCAATATATGAGCCAAAGACAAGTGTATGTGAAATAGTTTTTGAATTATGAGGTGGTGAAAAGTGGCTCCAACCAAAATGGTTCGTGTAATATTATATATTACACACGGTGCTGCTCGCCAGTTCTGTTAGCTTGACACGCTACCGCGTATCTAGATGCAGCATAAAAAGCTGTTAATGGCATGAAGTTTTCACCTGTAGGTATGCTATTGGAGGATCAGAAAAAAATTTACAGATGAATAAATAGTTGTATTTATTCTTTATTTTTACAATTATATAAATAAAGTTAAAATGAGACCAACAACATGAATAAAATTATGCTATTTTAAAAATATTTTATACATTTATCTGAACACGATGAAAGTATGGATTTAAGACTGGTAATAAATAACCGGAATAACATTTGAAACTATCATGGATAGGAACACTATTTGTACTAAAAATGGGATATTTACTATGATTTGACTGCCAATAACTACTACTACCCATTCGCAAACAAGAATTTCAATCGTGAAGATGGTTTTCAATTATCTGGAGCCTGGAATCCTGTGGTAAGAATGTTTACACATTCTTACCACAGGATTCCAGACGAAGTGAAGTGTCAATTACGCGTCCTGATACGGTGAGTGTTGTGTCGGAATCGAGTTATGATGGAGAATGAAGCCGGTGGTAGTAATAGAATTGGCGAATTAATTCCTAGCAAGAGACTAAGAAAGAGGGTAGATCGTTATATCTGCCAATAACTACCTACTCGCAAAGACTTCAGTTTGCCCGTGCTCATGGCGCATGCAACTGCCTCGAAATATCCCGATACTCAAAAACTCACAAATCATGGTAAATATCCCGTTTTTATTACAAATAGTGTTAAAAACTGGAAGTAGAGTTGGCACACTTGGGTGCTTCGTATTGTAATTGAAAGAAGAAAGCGTGCGTTTGTTCGTAACTCTTCTTCTAAACGTCAAGCCGATTTTGATGAATTTTATATTTAGTTATGGGTTCAGCTGAATAGTTACTAGCCATAGTTGGACCCGGTAGGTGTCGCTGTTGCATTCAGAAAATTGCGGACGAAGTCGCGGGCATTCAACTAGTCTATATACATATAGTCTAATATTATAAAGAGGAATGATTTGTTTATTTGTATTGAATAGGCTCCGAAACTACTGAACCGATTTAAAAAATTCTTTCACTGTTGGGAAGCTACACTATCCTCAGGTGACATAGGCTACTTTTGCGCTACAACTTCGCAGAAGGAGGGTAATGTTTTATTTGGAAAACTACGCGTGCGAAGCTGCGGATTTGTCAGCTAGTATACTTCGATCGCTTTTAGCGATCAGGCCGCCCCTTGTACCACCATGTATTAGTCTTTAAGTTTTCTAGGTTAAGTTATTTCAATTTGGTGTAACAATAAAGAATTATCTATCTATCTATACTATATATAAATTCGTCATTGCAAAGATTTGACAATTATTCTGTGAAGACATGTTTTGCTCGCACTTTATCTGAAAAAGATGTCTACTTTACTAATAACCAGCTGACCAGCCCTGGCTTAGCACCAATTTTTATCAAAATTAAATATCTATACTAATATTATAAACTCGAAAGTAACTCTGGGTCTCTCTTTGTTACGTTTTCACGACTAAACGGCTGGACCGATTTCAATTAAATTTGGTAGATAGATAGATTATGACTGGGATTTGGACATAGGCTACTTTTTACCCAACTACAAAGGAGGATAATGTTTTTACTGACAAACCACTCGTGCGAAGCTGAGTAGCCTATAAGCACTCAACGTTTAAGAATTTCAGAATCGTTTCAGCAGTTTCTGAGATAACGCCCTAAATACAAACATTATCTATTTATTATTTTGCAAACATTTGTTACGCGGCGGGAATCGAACCAGCAACCTGCGTCTCAGTCGGCTATTCGGTCAGCGCGCCACAGATGTCAATTATAAAGTGTGTCTGGTCTCATCAAGAAACTGGTTGCACACGAGGTCCGTGGGCTCGGGCGCTACGGGCAGGTCTTCGTTCATATCTATGGTGTAGAGATGCTGTTGTGTGTACGATGTGGAAGGGCTTTTGCGTTTCCTCGGATTACTATAATATGAACCGTCCTGGAGTTTCTCTGTACTAAGGTTTTCCTGTAACGAAGAACATTGAATGAATGAATGAAAACACTATATTTGTCGATGCTTTTGCAGACCTTATTTTAAGTTGTTATTATTTAGAACTGTTTCTCTTTTTTTATAAAATTTATTAACTATAGGTGTCTATGGAATAAGTAATTATGTAACATATTTTAATTGTTTGATCTGACTTGTCCAAGCACATGTAATTTGTCTAAGGATATGAATAAATGAAATGAAATTGTACACAATAAAAACAAAATAGAAAATACAAAGCAAATAGTACAATGTGCGGTCTTATCGCTTAGAAGCGATCTCTTCCAGACAACCTTTGGATGGAGTAGATTAACATAATTATTATCATTCACACATTTATTTTAAAACTCGTTTATATAAAATACATTTTTCACTACAATGATCTAAAACAGAAAACAAACATAGTAAAAAAATATATGTATATAAACGTTAGGGCTGCAGAGAGAGGAACCTCCTGACTGCGTGCCGAGTCCAGGAGTACCGCTAGACCGTATCTAGACCCTTGATCTAATTTCCTATCGAAAGCCTCTTATGGTATTATTATTATTAAAGCCTTCTTTATTTCCTTATCCTTTTGTTAATTTTATCAAAAGTTGTATTATATTAAGGGGGCACCGGAGAGACAATCGCCCATACAACACGTACTACCAAGATCATTTCTAATTGGAGCATATCTCTACCTTAATAAGGTATTATTTTAATTTGAATAGTATTTATCTAGGTTCCCAACCATATATTAGATCAAAATACTTACCTAAAATAAAATAGAAGCGTATCGAATTCTGCATGTTTTTACGTCATAAAAGACCTGTTTTCAACATAATTGTTTCGTAATAAAAACAACAACATCTTACGTATCCTAGTCATGGGAACATAGATTATATCGTATAGTTACAGAATAACAACACAATGAGAAAAATACAACAAGTTTTCAGTCATCATTTTTGGTATTACGGAACACGGTCAAAATCTAATCAAATTTAGAATCGTTCTATTGCTATCACTGTCGCTCTGCGTGGCTAAACTTCGTCACTAAACAGGGATAGCGATATTCAGGCCGAAGTTTTTGACGTGGCCGAATTGAAGTTGCGCTCAGTGTTCGCCGGCGCGTTAAATATGATTAGGAACCCCTTTTGGTATAGACATCTTTTGCTGTCTTTTCCCTGGTCGAGCTGGTCTTCTGTTGTCGCTGGGTTCCAAACCATCTCGTCGCTCTTATGGTCCACCTATCATTCTTGTATCGGGCTATGAGTCCTGTCCACCGCCATTTTATTTTAAGTGCTTCTGTTACTTTTGTTATTAGGGTTCCGTACCGAAAGGGTAAAACGGGACCCTATTACTAAGACTCCGCTGTCCGTCTGTCACCAGGCTGTATCTCATGAAGTATGATAGTTAGACAGTTGAAAAATTTTCACAGATGATGTATCTTTGTTGCCGCTATAACAACAAATACTAAAAACCGAATAAAATTAATATTTAAGGGGCGCTCCCATACAACAATAGTGATTTTTTTCTCGTTTTTATAGATAACTAGCTGACCAATCCGCAACTTCGCACGCGTAGTTTTTCCATAAATACATTACCCCCCTTCTGCGCAGTTGGGTAAAAAGTAGCCTATGTCACCCGGGGATAGTGTAGCTTCCCAGTAGTGAAAGAATTTTTTTAAATCGGTTCAGCAGTTTTCGAGTTTATTCTTTACAAATATACACACAAAAATACAAATCTTTCCTCTTTATAATATTAGTATAGATTGTACGGAACCCTTCGTGCGCGAGTGCGACTCCCACTTGGCCGGTTTTTTTTATCTTTGACGAACATTAGGCATTATTACTAGTTTTGCCAGTGGACAGCGGTATTTTTATTTATTTTAGCATTTGAGATTTGACATAGATTAAGTTCACATAATATAGAAAGAGGAGCTTCTCCAAATGAACTTTAACAATGCCAAATCTCACTCCTCCGTGCGCGAAGTTTAAAGAGGTACAAAGTTGTCTCTTCCCATATTTAATAAATAAATATTGCTGGACATTTCACACAGCGCTATCTAGCCCCAAACTAAACAGAGTTGTACTATGGGAACCGGATAACTGATAGAATACTTATATACTTTTTTTTTTGTAAATACTTACTTATAATATATAAAAAACAACCAGAGCCGGAACAAATAATATTTAATTATAATTTATAAATAGATTTATTTGTTTATACGAGCACCGTTATTTCTGATGTGTTCTGCAGTGGGCGATAGCCGGCTGAGACGCAGGAGGTAGCGGGTTCGATTCCCGCTGCGGAACAAATGTTTGCATGGTCTACAGATATTTGTTCCAGGTTTAGGTATTTTTCTATATATAGGGTGTTTGGTAATAGACGCACAAAAATGAAAAGGGTTATTTTGATGAGCATAATAAATAAATTTGTGAAATGTTTACCATAGAAATGTGAAATTTATTTTAGCATGTAAAAACAAACACTTTATTAAACTTATGTTGAGCTATTGCTTGTCATCTAACCACAGATACTGTATTGGTAACGTCTCGATATATCTCTTGTTGTCCCTTTCTAACCCAAAACCCGCAGCCATTTCTGAAAGAGATATCAAATCGGCCTTTATTTTTGGATGTCGATTGCAAGAGTAGGCAACAAGTTTTATAGCGAATTAATCACGTTAACTTAGTCGATTTTCTTTAAAATTTGATAATATAACTAGTAGTTTTTTTTTCGAGTAGTCTTATTTATGTTTTGAGAAACCATCACTTGAATATCGTCAATATATTACCAAACAGCCTGTATATGTCTATTTACAAAAAAATATGTATATAAGTTTTTTTTTCCTTGTAGACACACAAGCTGACGGGCCTCCTGATGTTAAGTGGTCACCGCCGCCTATAAACTCCTGCAGCACTTGTGGTACCGCAGTCGCGTTGCCTAGCACTATTTACACCTAACTTGAAGGCACTCATTTTAAAGCCCGCCGGAAAAACCTCCGGAGGAAGGTCATTCCTCATGTTGCAGGTGCGTGGAAGAAACGAGCGGGTGAAACGCACCGTGTGAGACTTCCACACATCTACAATATATGGGCGAGGTCGTTACCGGTTGCGGGAGGTTCGATGGTAGAAGTGGGAAGCAGGAATTAAATTGAACAGCTCTTCAGAACATTTGCCGTTATATATTTTATAGAAAACGCTGAGCGCTCCGATGTCACGGCGCAGACTCAGCGGCTCTAGATTCTTAGATACTACTGGGTCGTCGACAATACGGTCGGCTCTGCGTTGCAAGTAGTCTAGGGGCTGCAGTTGGTATTTCGGTGAACCGTTCCAGATGTGAGAACAGTACTCCATGTGGGGCCGGATTTGCGCTTTGAAGAGCACAAGACGCTGCCCCGCCGTGAAGTTCCACTTTGATCGGTTTAGTACACCGAGCTTCTTGGAGGCAAGAGAAGCTTTGCTTTCCAAGTGACCCCTAAACTGCACTTCGCTAGAGATGTCAACGCCCAGGAGGATTGAGAGATTGTTGATAAGTATTCTATAAGTTATCTGATTCCCATAGTACAAGCTCTGCTTAGTTTGGGGCTGGATAGCGCTGTGTAAAATGTCTAGCATTATTTATTTATTTGTTATACAACCTGTTTTGTTATGTAGATACGACATTAATTTAAAACACACATCCGGAATGGTATTTTAGAGGTGGGTTTAATACCGTTACCTTGAATATTTATCCAGTAATCAATACATTTACAATAAACAATTTAAACATAAATCGGCGGCGCCTTTGCGACGATGCCGCTTAGTCAGTTTAACAGGTACCTACTTACGGCTGTTTTATTGATATTTTGGGAGTAATTTCAATACTAGCCATTAGGCCTACCCGTGTTTTCATTTAATGTCGTACATAACAAAACGGGCTGTATGTGTCCCCCCCGATCCCCCACACCACTTCAGTTTGCTAATGCTCTGAGCTTTGTAAGTAATGAGGAAATGTTACCGAATGTTTATCTTCATCCAGCGAACTCTGTATTTCCAGCACCTCGTTTTGTATGGAGACGCTGAGTTCCTGGATTGGGACGGTGGTAGTTTTCCAAAACACGTTCGTTTGTTTCACGCTGCGATTCCTGCGTTTCTCCTTGTTTAAATGCACCTGCAATTATTATAACAATAAATCGAAATGTCTGCATCATCACGGAGAGACGCAGGAGGTTGCGGGTTCGATTCCCGTCGCGGAACAAATGTTTGTATTATCTACAGATATTTGTTCCGGGTCAGGGTGTGTTTATATTTACAAAAAAAAAGAAAAAGTATGTGAGTATTGTATCGGTTATCTGGTTCCCATAAACTTGGGGCTAGATAGCGTTGTGTGAAATGTCCAGCATTATTTTTAACTTTTTTAATTATCCTAGAGAACAAATAACTATGAAGAAAGCTGCTATATTAAATACGTGGCGGATTGTACATAAATTCCTACAAGACACAACGTGAACTTATGTTGATGGACGCAGGGCAGTGCACCGTTGGGCACGTTACTAAGGTGCGGCACCTACAGTACGAGGCAATACTTTGTTTTTTTTTGGTTAAAACATAATGTTGATCTAGATTAGATTAGATAAAGTTTCGTAAACAAATTTAAAAGAGTTATATTAGGTTTTTGTCAACTTTGTTTTTTTTGCATAAACCTAATACACTTTGTTTTCTTTTCATAGATATAGGCGATGGTTACCACTTAACATCAGATGGGCCACATCAGGAAACTCAGGAATATCGTAGCTTTACATCTGTCAATTTTCAGAATCGGTTCTGTAGTCTCTGCAATTACCACCCCCCTACAAACAAACAAAATTTACCTCCTCATTCAACAGCACGTGCTGGTCGCGACTAACCTTCTTAACGTGAGTGTTGACCATGGAGCGCAGGTGGAAGAGCGCGGGGCACAGCGGACAGCGGCGCGAGGGCCGCGCGTGCGCACACACCACGTGCTGGTTGCGACGGTTCACAGACACGAAGCCGCGAGAACAGATCTGAAAACAAGATTATAATAGAATAATGCTTTTTTGTACACCAAGGAATACTTTAAAAAACTAATTGGTGCTAAATATAGTACAATGTGCGGCCTTATCGCTGAAAGCGATTTCTTCCAGGCCAACTTTGGATAAAAAGTAATGAGCGAAGCCTATCTTAAGATAATATAAAGATACCTAATACATACCCAAATAATAAACCTATATCAGTATGCTTACAAATCTTCTAAAACATGCACATGAATGTTATATTATAATCTTGCATCATTTACAGATGCACTTTCAGCTGGCATGGAATTGAGAGGTCAGATGCCATATATACCGACTACAATAAAGCTTTCGATAGAAGATACCGTGTTATTTTTCTTATAGCCACCGGTATGCGTGGTGATATAATGATCTTCAACGGTGGTTCGCATCGTAAGCCACGGATAGACGCCAAACCGTAGTCCTCTATGGTTTTGAAGCGGAGCCTTCCCTGATTGCTTCGGGAGTGCCTCAAGGCTTAATACTTGATCCTCTCTTATTTTTACTATTTATAATGTAATAATATTATAATAACAGAAATGTGAATACAGTACAATCATCCTATTATAAATGTATATTTCTTTATCTTTAAACTTGCAGGGGGTAACCAGTTAGCGACGCTCTCTGTACTACATAGTTACTGTAATAAATGACATAGGTACACAATCTCTAACACCTGAACTACATCGGCAGAACTATGAACACTTTTTTCGCGTCGGGAATCGCACACGCAACCTCCTGCGTCCCAGTCAGCTATTCACCCACTGCGCCGCAGATGTGCCGCTCTTCTCGGCGAAAAAGAGTCAGTTTCTCCAAGTTCCCATTTTCCGAGATGTACCGGTAGCCGTAAAAGGTCACCTCGAGCTTCTAGGGGTTTCGCTCACGCCTACTCTCAACTTTAGCTCACACATCGAGTCTAAGACTAAAACAGCTGCCATGAAGCTGGGCATCCTTAACAAGGTCAGGAGATACTTCACACCAGGACAGCTTCTTAGTCTATACAAAGCACAAGTCCGGTCTGGTTTGGCCGAACCATCCCAAAGGTGGCAGCAGTAGCTGCCACCTTTGGGATGGTTCGGCCAAATACCAGCTCGCTACCTTAGACTCGATAGAACGTAGGGCTTTTAGGCTAATAGGTGAGCAATATATGGCGGAGGCTAAGACCCAAAGTCTCGAACACCGCCGTAAAGTTGCAAGCCTATCGATCTTTTACAGAATACATTTCGGGGAATGTGCCCAGGAACTTTACGATCTGATTCCGCCATCTCCTTTCCATCAAAGGACAAGCAGGCGCACGGCTCAGTACCATCCGTACCTAGTTGATATACCACCCATTCGCACACACCGTTTTGGTTCTACGTTCTTGATGCATACAGCTGAGGTATGGAACGCTTTGCCGTCGTCTGTTTTTCCTAAAGAATACAATCCGGGCCTCTTTAAGGTAAGAGTGAATAGGTTTCTTCTAGATCTTCGTGCTTCATTTTAGACCACATCATCGCTTACCATCAGGTGAGATTGTGGTCAAACGAAGATCTATTTAGTTTTAAAAAAAAGATGTCAATAAATAAATACTCACATCGCAGGTAAACGGTCGCTCGTTGTCATGCAACCGTTGATGCCACAACAAGGACCGTTCATCCACGAAGCTCTTTCCGCAAACTCCGCAGATGCACCGTTTAGATTTCTCTTTGCCTTTCGACACTGACGTTTCTCCCTTCTCTTTCCCCTCTGATTTTGCATCTGGTTTCTTTTGCTGATCAACGTTTCTGAAATCAAATATTCATCAGAATCATCATTATCTAGTGTAACTTAATATCTGACATTTTTTTAGCAAATGGTATTAAGTAATTCATTTGTATAAGTATCTTTTGACATTATAATCTGTGTTAATTTGACTAGATTGACTGTTTTACAATCGCTGTTGACATTAATATTGTAAATTTGCCTGACCTCTCATTCTATGAAAAGCCTACACAATGCGAGGTCAGCTTATACTGGTAAAAGTATAGCTTGATGTGTAGCCGTGTGTGCCTATAGATTTTTAGTATGTTTTGTTTCATTTTGCACGCTGCAAAGTAGACCATGGTTGTACCTGACTTATACCTTTATGTCATCTTTTTATTACCCATGTTTCGCAAAATAAAATATTATGAATCATTATATCACGACGTCCACTGCTGAACATAAGCCATATATTCCCAAAGCGATCGATGTTGTGCAACACCCAACGGCTCCCGAGCAACCTTTATTCAAAGAACTCTACTTAACTTTTTTTCCAAGTATTATCGGCGATCAGTTTTACAACTAGAATCTTCTAATATAGATTCAGTTCAGTACAATAAACCGCCAAATCTGTCCTTAGGACAATAACTGTTTGATAGAAATAACAGTTCGCAAATTGCCAGACTAAAAATAGCATATTTTTGTCTTTAGTTCAAAGTGAAAGTGAACCAGTAGATATGGCAGGTTTTTAACCTGTCCATAATTTTTTATATACATTTAACGCCTGATTTAGCACCTGATCTCGAAACTATACCATACTTCATCACAAACTGAACAACATGGCAAAATCTCAAAAGAAGAAAAAAATGACATCCGACGTACTTTCCCTGTACCCTTCATATATTCCTATAGGCATTAGCCTAAATCTAATTACTCATTAGAGTAATTAGATTTTGACTTAGTCTTTTAGCATAAATTATGTTCTAATAATGTGTCCAACATCACTTTACTTACGTGATGAAGTCTGTGCATATTTTTTAATATGGTTTTTTATTGATTTACCACAATGTAAGTACATATAACCTTAATATTATACCCTAAAAACCGTGCAAGGTTTGTCTGGGACGTTCGTAGATGATTATACGTATATTTTACACGTTAACCGATAACCGTTGGGGTAAACGTGTTCTGGAGTGGAGCTCACGTCTAGGCAAGCGAAGCGTAGGTCCTACACTTCGCTTGCCTAGACGTGAGCTCCTACACTGTAGGACGCCCCCAGCTAGATGGAGTGACGATTTGCGCGCTGTGGCTGGCAAGGATTGAATGAGAATGGTGCACCCTGGGAGAGAACTACGTCCAGCAGTGTACTGATCATGATGATGATATTTTACACATTACAACAAGACAGTACTAATTCCATCACAAACAAGACAATCAGTCCTCAAACCGCTTGCGACACCCAGGTTGAAGTCCTCTATGTTGAGGTCCCAGTGCATGTTCGGTTTGAAGGGTATGGTTGCCGGCGAAATTACAGGCACATAAGGCTTTACACCTGTATGCCTCCAGATGATAGACGCAGGGCAGTATATCGTAGGGCACACTTCTAGCGTGCGTGATCTACGAGGCAATACTCTGTTATAGGCGATGGTTACCACTTAACATCAGGTAGGTCATAAGCTTGTACCATCACAAAGTAGATAAAAAAGGTCTGTACGTACCAGGGTGCATTCATTATTTCCCTCTGTACTTTATTTTGGAAGCGTTGCATTATTTAGATGTTGCTCTTTTTGCTATAAAAAAAACAAGTTCATCAGTGTACTCACAGACAGTTCTCGTGTTTCTGTATATGCAGCTCAAAGCTGTGGCGTCCCTTGTAGCTCCTCCCGCAGTAGTAGCAGGTGAAGCTCTTCACGTGCCGCTCGAGGCGGTGCTTCTCCAACGACTCCTCGTCCTCTAGTATAACGCCGCACACTTCGCAGATGTTGCCGCTCTCCTGCAACTCGAAAAACACTACACTCAAATAATAACCTATTATTATATATAACTACGAACGGTACAATACGGGCGCCATCGGGGAAGTGCAGGGGAAGCGGTCGGGGAGTCGCATTCCTAGCAGGTCCCAAGTTATCGCGCACGAGTAATATGTCCTAATCCAGGTAATACTCTAATATTCCAGGTAATTTCATCGAAATCGGTGCAGCCGTTTAGTCGTGAAAACGTATCAAACAGAGAGACTTTGTTGCTTTCGATTTTTTAATATTAGTATGGATGGGTTCCGTTCCGTCTAAATCAGTCCAGCCAGAGGCGGATCCAGTATTTTGGTTTGGGAGGGGATTGACACAGCTGAGGGTAGGATTTATCGCTGTTATAATGGGACCGACTTCGAAAACTTTCGAGTCATCTTCGACGTCAGCAACGACCTCGGGGACTCTGGAAAACTGCTGGCACCAACACAAAGTCCTACTACGCAACTTCAAGGAGTTAGGATGGCTGGGGTCAGGTTAGAACGGGGGTACTGCACAATACACTCCAATGCGGGACGTCAGTGCAGATCTTAGGCACTTGTCGCACCGCCGGCGAGTAAGCGATTAGCTATCAACTATTTTCTCGCTCAAGAAATGAAAGATACACGTATATTAATAGTTGATCGCTGGCCGTTCACACTGCCGGCTAGAACTCGCCCTCCGCTATTTTGTCGCAGCGACTACAACACTCGCTCAGCGATGCTCGCTTGGCGGTCAGAACACACGCCGTGAGATGATGAGTATCGCCCGCCGCACTCGCTCACTCGCTTTATAGCCCAGCGAGACAACTATAGGAACTACACACTCGCTTCTCGCTGCTCACCAACTCGTTTCTAGTTTCTAGCTCTACTCGCTTCTCGCTCATCGCTGGTGGCGGTGAGACAAGAGCGTTATTCTCCCCCCACTCTAAAATTGGATTTTTAAGGAGGTTTGCGCCATTTAACAGTAGTACTCTCTATTAAAATCAATACAATTACAAAGACTCAAGCTCTTCATTTACCAGCTCGTATGTGAACCGGTAGAGCATGTTAGCTGCATCTGATCATTGTTTAGCTAACATGCTCTGAAATAGGTCCACATTGAGCTGGTTAACTTTGCATGTACTCCGGGCACATTCCACCTAAAGGTGGTTATAATTAGAAATATTCTTACCATAGTTTCTTGTCGATATTTGACATAATTGTCGTGGCACTTGACATGTGCAATGAGCGAGTCCTGCCGCCGGTATACTGCGTTGCACTGCGTGCACTGATATTCACCGATGTGGGTGGTTAGATGCTCTTCGTATTTCTCCTTGCTATCTGTAATTTCTTTGCAAATCTGAAATTGATGTTGAGTTCATGAGCGTTTCAGACTTAATAGAATATTGAATCAGTTACATAGCTAATTTAATACCAAACTAAGGTTGCCTGAAAACGATCGCTCTCAGCGATAAAGCTACCCATTGTATTGTTGTGCTTTTTTACTTTAAGTTAAGTGTTAACCTATTGTTTCTGTGTGTTAATTACAATAATAGTAAATTATTAAACGAGGGGATAAAGTAGTGTCTTACATTACGTGCGCTATATTGAATCCCGAACGTAACCAAGGATTCTAGAGAAGAAAATTCTGAGTTCAGAGAGGGATATAAGCACGCCCAAGATGCAGACAGCTTAATACACGAAGAGAATACTCTACTTTCACCCTTTCTGCGAGACAATAAAAACCAAATCTAGGTTGGTGCATTCTGTGCAGAGGTTAGTTCGATTTACGAATAAATTTTTGTTGTGTGAGTCTCTTTGGTTCAAATTTTAATACAGATGAGGTTCCCAATTCAATCACCCACGAGGGCATAATGAAATGAAATTCATACTGAAGTACAACTTTACTCCCGGCTCAGGCGTAGGGATTTCGCCTGCTTTCGGTGAGGTGTACATGACATATAATTTGAGGTTGTCAAGCAGGTGGTGTGAAAAGAGTTATTTGCGTCTACGTCTACAAACGTACGTACGGCATTATGCGCCACGCACTAGTAAGTACACAGCACACTTATCTTCCGCAGTGTCCTACAGTCACTACTGGATAATACGACATAACAAAATATCTATAATAATATAAATTCGAAAGTAACTCGTCTCTCTGTCTGTTTGTGACATTTTCACGAACGGTTGGACCGATTTCAATGAAATTTGGCAGAAAGATCGATTATGACGTTGGCACATAGGCTACTTTTTACCCGATTGCGCAGGAGGGTAATGTTTTAATTGAAAAACCACGCGTGCGAAGCTGCGGCCGGGTCAGCTATAAAAAAACCGGCCAAGTGCGAGTCGGACTCGCGCACAAAGGGTTCCGTACCATTTTCTATAAAAACGGCAAAAAAATCACGTTTGTTGTATAGGAGCCCCCCTTAAATATTTATTTTATTCTGTTTTTAGTATTTGTTGTTATAGCGGCAACAGAAATACATCGTCTGTAAAAATTTCAACTATCACGGTTCATTAGATGACAGCCTTGACGGACAGACAGACAGCGGAGCCTTAGTACTAGGGTGTCGTTTTACCCTTTGGGTACGGAACCCTAAAAAGAATTTGAAAGAAATATAAATGACAGAAATTGAAGCTAAAAAAAGTTGTAGTCATTGGAGATAGTGGCAATGTAGGTGATGCAGGTATGTTCTTACAGTTATCTTACAATGACCGTTGTGATGAAGAGGATTAGCAAGCTGAAGTGGCAGTCAGGGCACATACCTCAAAGAACTATTGGTCATTGGGGCAGAAAGGTTCGAAAGTGGAAATAACACACTAGAATGTGCAGCATAGGATGGCCCCCCATCAGATGGGAAGACCTGAGGTTGCTGGGGACCACTGGGTGCAGGCCGCTTAAGATTGGTTGCTTCAACCTATGGCTGATATGTTGATGAAACCTTACCTTACAATAATAAATATCAACATTGTGTGCTCTTTTGACATGTTCCTTCAATTTTGACAAAAATCTGTACTTAACAGAGCAATGCATACATGAAATATATGTCATCGGATCCCTTTTCTTCCTTTGCTTCTCATTAACAATCATCAGCACATTCTCATCATCAGACTCTTCAGATTGTATCTCCTCAAGCACACCGTTCAGTAAGCGATACGACACTGCCTTGCCATCTTTAACAACTACTATAACATCATCATCTTTTACAGTATCAGTGATTCTTTCATCATCGTCTATTTTCCTTTTACCGATACCCTCCAGTCCATACTCAAAAGTCTGTGTTTCTGGTGTGTAGACCGGCAAAGGGATGCAAAGTAAGCGCTTGCTGTCTTCCTGAGTGATATCCAGGTCTTCAATGTTGCTTGATAGTTGATCAGTGTAGAAGTTAAGGATTCCGTAGCTGCGTTTCACTTGTTGGTAGAATTGGTAGGCTGCTGAGGCAGCATTGAAGCAATTGCAGCAAATATTGTAGTGCTCTGTGTTTACAATCTAAAATTTATATATTTATAGTCATCACTATATAGGCCTTAAAACTAGACTGGACAATTAATTACTACCATCATCATCATCATAATCCACTGCCTGACTTCATCCGACCCGGCCCCCCTTTATGATGACGTCCACCCATCTCGCTGCCGGACGTCCTACCCTTCTATACCCGCTCTTCAGCCACCATTCAGTCGCTCAATAAACTCCAAACTAGCTTCGGATGCGTGGTTTGTCAATAAAAAGTCGCCTGTCTCAATCCATCTATCTATACTAAACTTCATCGAAATTAGTCCAGCCGTTTAGTCATGAAAACGTAACAAAGAGTTACTTTTTTATGTTATGTCAACCACCAGCTTTTTATTTATCTAGAACAACACTGGTGATCATTTAATATTGTGCAAGAAAATGGTACGCCGGAAATCAAGACTCAATAGGCTTCAGGTTCGCACGCGTGAAAAGTAAGTTTTTCTAAAAAATAAAATTATTTACTATGTACCTTCAATTGGCAGACTTGTCTGAGTACATCAGCTATGCAATATTCATCGTCTTTTTTGCAAATCGATGTAAATATATTCTCAAAATCATCTCCAGTCAGAGGCAGTAAACAAACCACACATAAACTATCACCGAGGGATCCATTTGCTAGGTGTTTTACAACAGTTTTTAAGTCCAAGTCTCCGGCCATGATTCTGTGTGGAACTGCTGCAAGAAATCACAAGAAATAAATTCATAATTGTAATAAAAGTTGCCTTGGTTAATATAATACACATTTACTGCGACCCATTGTTTACATACCTTCAAAAGTTGGAATTGTAAAAGGTGCGTTCAATTTTTCGAAAAATATTCAGCACTGTGAGTGAATGAAAACGGAAGCGATCCCAAAAAAAATACATGATCGCCATGTTTTAGGGTAAGACAGCAATAGAGCGGCGCTGCGCTGCGAGGTGCTGCCACAAAGCGTCAAAATTATCAAAAAAAAATTAAAAAAAATAATCAATGGCGCGTGTCGCACTAGAGCGGCGCTGCAGTAGGCGTGGCTGCGCGTCGCGGCATAGTTGCCTCCAAAAGAATATTGTGACGTGCAGCGACGCGCCGCCTGCGCCGCGCGGTACAGCGACGCTCAATGCGACATAATAAGCGGCGCGTCGCGTCTGTCTGCGACTCTGCGTACTGCGCAAGGTAGAGAGGCAAAAAAGGTTAGGTACGTGAAGTGACGTGGAGTGCTGCGCCGCTCTTAAACCTGTATTGCGATAGGTGACGTGAAGTGACGTGCAACGCTGCGCTGCGCAGCGCCGCTCTAATGCGGTCTTACCTTTAGGATACATGATCACCGCTGACTGACAGACAAATGAATGAACGGACAAGCAATGCGTGCACGTGCACGATCTTTCCGGCCACACTATGCTCCTCGCGTCTATGATCGTTAAGGATGAATTCTCAAGTGGAGCGCGTGTTACAACAAACACGCGCCGCCAGAATAGCTCTGGCGGCTCCAGCCTGTCCTAACCTCGAGACTACCGGTGAGGACTAAGATGGGGTTTACAAAACTTCTCCGCTCGCGGCCATCGCTCCACTGCACGCACGGCCACCTGACATTTAAACTCTCTGGCGTCCATTACCGCGGGAACTCCTGTGCCGTTAGCCAAGACATCGGCCACGTAACGTCTGATAGGCCAAACTGCATGCCAGGATGGCACTCCGGACATCACCCCGTGACTCAGAGATAGTCGTCTCTAACGTTGAAGCCATGTTTAAGCACGAAACTCCCGACTCTTACCACACTTCCCAAACAACAATGATTGAAATGTAGAAGACCCATAATGATGATGCTCCTGGCTCTGCTGCAATTATTTTAGGGATGTGACATTGAGTGAAAAAATTTGATATATAAATAATCGATTTAATATGTAAAATGTTGAGGTTATAAAACCTTCATGACTCGCATGATGAGATATTTTTAATGATATTAAACGAATTTGACAGATTTCAGTATTTTGCTATCTTAGTGACTTAGTCAACCGTTATAAAATATAACAGTTTATGTCACCTTACCTTAGCTTGTAAGACAGTGGGATGTATACCTAACTACTTCCTGGTCCCGTATGTGGCTTGATTCCAGGTCTTTGAAAGGAAAACATTACGGTGAAATTCAACCCAAAATTCCAACAAAACCATGGTTTTTTAAATATCGCAAAGCCAGCAAAACGACTACGTCAACCATTTGTCGTCTCCGTTTAGGACATGTCTGTACGCCGGTTTTCTTAGCCAAAATAAGAGTTAGGGACCATTCCCTATGTGAATGTGGTTTGGATATGTAGAGCACCTACTTTTCTCATGCTTTAGGCTGCGGCCATCTCTGTATGATGTCTTTCCCCCTGAAATCCCTCGTCCTTTCTCTTCCAAAACTATATTATCTCTCGTGTTCTCCCCTTTCATAGCGCTTCTATGTAAATATATTAATGTAAATAAAATAAAACTGTAAATATGTTGACCCACTAATTCTATGTTTCTATGTTCTGTATTTGTACATATACATATTTATTTGTGTTTTGCATGTCCTTAATTGTGTTGTCTCTGCTTTTTAGGTATAAATAAATCACCTTGTAGTCTAAATTCTGGTTGAGTCTCCCTCTGTAAACACTGGCCAACCATTTCAATCATCCATCGTTTTACCGTTTTTAACCTGTCAACTTGATATTGGCATAATTGTGGCAACAACTACCACAGAGGCCATACAACCAATAGTGAATAGTGGGATGTATTCGCTCCTTATGCTGTATTTGTAGTACAAGTTTTTAATTCCGAACAGTACTTGCATACTATTGTGGTAATATCTTTCTTCGTTATAAAATACTTCCCCCAACCGCTTTTATGTGTTTTACCGTTAGAAGACATTTTTATTGTAAACGAACATTTTTATAGTAACGGTTTACACTCTTCAAAGAGAAAAAAAAACGTTGAAAAGATATGAAACTGATTTACATACATTCAGATGGCGCCGTCTTTTATTCGACTAGCGGCCCCCCGTGGGGTACGAGCAATTTCCCCGATCTTGCTAAGCACCCCTAAACGCCCCACCGGGGGCACGGAGTTAATCGATTGTTGTATCGAAACTACTGGATCGATTTTATTCATACCATAGAGCAGGCTTTATTTTGATACCAAAAACAAAATGCCGGGCCTCAGAAAGTTTTACAGGAAACGAAGAAAAAGTTTTTTACGTTTCCCGCCATTTTTAATTGTTGTTTCTTTACATTATATTCATTGCATGTTATTGTTTTCATCTTACGTATGGTGGTATTTGCTATTGTTTTATTGGTTTTCGTGTCTAGTTTATGGAATAAGTATTAGCGACTGCAAAAAAATTAATTGTTTTTGGATTAAAACAATTATTGTTCGTTTATTTTTATTTGACGGTCTTCGATCAATAAAAAATCCCGCGACTAAAGCCATGACCAAGTTTTATTTTATGTTACCCGTTGA
This sequence comes from Philereme vetulata, assembly GCA_918857605.2. Classification (NCBI taxonomy): domain Eukaryota; kingdom Metazoa; phylum Arthropoda; class Insecta; order Lepidoptera; family Geometridae; genus Philereme; species Philereme vetulata. The sequence continues at coordinate 4,425,447 of OU975425.1, forward strand.
TTGAGCAACCATATGACCCGTTAAGTGGTAACCATCGCTTATGACAATGGCATAGGTCACGCACCTTAGAAACGTGACCTACGAAAACTTTCCTGCGTCCATCAACTTGAGGCATACAGGTGTAAAGCCTCGGTATCAGTTATCTGGTTCCCATAGTACAAGGTCTGCTTAGTTTGGGCGCTTCGATCAATAAAATACTAGATACACGATCGGCCCGTCAAGGACGTCCACGCTGGAGAGTGCTTAAATGCCGCTTAAGCACTCTCTCGCTCTTAGTCTTAACCCTCCGTCGTCCGAGACACGTTCTCGGAGACCCGGATGACGAAATAACTTCCGCTAATGCGGGTGAGTCATCCACATTAGACAGAGCAAACACTCCACAAATACACCGACCTCGCCGGCGAGGCCGATGAGTCCCTTTAGTCGCCGCCTACACGAGGTACAAGCACGTACCCGGGCGTTTCTCTCCTATCCCCGTCCCGGCAACAGCCCAAGCCGAGGTTCGTACCTAAGTGGTGCCCTTGCGCTAGTTGCCTCATCAAAAAAAAAAAAATTATAGGGCTGAGCGCCTTCTGCGCTCGCCAAAAGCTCGGTTAAGCTGCAACGGTCTCAGAGGCCAACAGCGAGATGAATCCATTCGAAAAAAAAAAATTCTCGCTCTTAGTCGCGCGCTAGCCGTCAAAGTGACAACATGCTCAAGTGCTCCGTCAAAAGTTGCAAAAACAACACTTTAACTACATTAAAAAAAGATGGAATTTCGTATTTCCGGTGAGTACCTTAAAGTTTGATAATTTGATTTTGGATTAGTCTATAATATGCTTTAAAACAATATTTTACGGTAATATTTGTAACTACAGACACACGACCACGCTACGCTACTGTCCCTTTCCCTCGCGTTGCATCGTTCATTTATCTGTACGTGACCGAAGACCATCATGATGATGATGATGATGTGATGACCGAAGACCAATGAACCGGACTACATTAAATTTCGAATGAATGGAGTCGCATACTAAAAACATTTTAACAAGTTTAAAAAACAATTTTATTAGTAAGCATTATATACTAATCAGACGCGGCCAATTCTAAAACTACCTTCATGAAACAAACAACTCTCGTGTTTTATTTTTATCAAAATCATTAAAAAAACACGCGGTAGCCTACCCTACCGTTAAATTTTGGGCAACAAGATAAATTTTCGGTACTAAAAATACAGTCATGTTTATATTCAATTTTGTAAAGTTTATTAATTCTTAGTTGCCTTATTCAGTAAACAAAATAAAAAACTATTTTTTTTACTATAGAGGTCAATTCATCAGTGTTCTGGGCTTTTCTTTGGTGATTTTTTGTAGCTGATTCCTTTGTTAACAAAAGACACAATTTAAGTTAGCATTTTGTTTACTAAATAAGGCAATTGAAATTGAACACACAATGTATACGTTTAATTTATAGCAAATGTGTTTATAAAAATTATTTACATTACTTCAGATTTCCAAAGAACGAGATTGAAAGAGACAAATGGAGCTAGAGAAAAAGGCGAAGAATATTTTAAGCCAAACGATTCTAGCGTGATTTGTTCCTGTCACTTTACGGAAAGTGACATGTATTTAACAAAGACAAGATTAAGAAAATTGTACAAATGTGTTATTCCACGTATAGAGGTAAGTTTACATTTCACAAAACCTTTTCATAATACCACCAAAACTAATCAAAGTACAGAATAGTTATACAAAATAACACAATATAAAGAAGGTTCTTTTCAAGAGAAAAGGATCAAAAAAGTAAGTATCAAATAGTAGCTAGTTTAGTAGGTATTGGTTTAAATATTACTGAACTCAATTTCTTAGCACCTACATGAGTATCGAGCGTAGTTCTTAAAACTTAGTTTCGGAAGGATATGTATACCTTATGCATACAACACATTTAATAACAAAAATAAAATTTATTTTTAATAAACATAATAGACAAATTTATCGGTAGGTACTGCAATTTTGTATTTTTTTTCTTTATTTATATATCTGGTTTTACTTTCAGATCGATATATCTGAATCATTACCAACTCAAAGCAGTACTGGAACGATTACAAATACAACTTTAAGCTCAATAGCAATCTAACCCAGCACCAGCGCTGTGGCAGATAAACTTCATTCGCTAACACTGCAACAAAATATACAGGTACATACAGCAAGACATTACAATGAACATTTACAGCCCATATTCCAATGTATAGTGTCCATAGAACTCGATTCCCACCGACTTGCCCAATTTATAGCTGTTGAGTAACATTTGACGCCACGCCACTGATGCTTACCTGTATAACGCTACTTAAAATCTTGCTCAGTATTTAGTTTATTAACAGTAAATATAGGCATGTTGAAGTTGTTATAAGTATTCTATTCATTATTGCAGGATCAAGCCGTAAATATACCTGCACCGTCATCAACAAACAATGAAAATTACACTGTAACCAAAGCTAATTGAAACACTTCATCGCCGACATCATCAGGTTTAACTTCAATCTTCGACTCCCCAAAGACATCGTCATATAAAAAAAATCTGAGGATTTGCCAGAAAACGATCGATTTAAAGAATAAACAGATACAAAATTTAAAAAAGAAAAACCAAAGACTAATGAAACGGAACATAAGTTTGAAAGAAATGGTGACGGATTTAAAGAAGAACCGGTTTGTAGACGAATCATTGCGTACAAATCTAACTGCAAATCTAAACGAATCGGATAAAGTTAAAGATATACTAACTTCAAGAAAAAAGGTGCCACTTGCCAAGTATCCCCCGGAGCTTAGAAAATTTGCTTTGACTTTGCACTTTTACTCTCCAGCAGCGTATAAATATTTACGTGATGTATTTGCCAAAAATCTTCCACACCCTAACACTTTATTTAGATGGTACCAAAATATCCATGCTCAGCAAGGTTTTACGGAAGAGGCATTTTCAAGATTGACTGAAAAAGTAAAAACATCATCTGGACCACTTTTATGTGGTTTAGTAGTAGATGAAATGTCTATTCGAAAACAGAAAACCTGGACAGGAAGAAAGTTTGAAGGTCTTGTGGACATGGGCGTGGGATCAAATGATTCTGATCTAAAAGCCACTCAAGCCTACGTCTTTGTAGTAGTGTCTCTGAATCAATCTTGGACATTACCTATCGCTTATTTCTTGATAAAGCAGTTTAACTGGCGAAATGAAAGCGAACTTGATTTCAATAGCACTCCAAAAATGCCAAGATATAGGAGTAAAAATACTTTCTTTAACTTTTGACGGCTGTAAAACGAATATAAACTGTATGAAATCGCTCAGATGCAATCTCGAAAATGATGAAAACCTTTAAACTACCTTTCCGCATCCAAATGGTGACCACAAAGTGGCAGTATTTTTAGATGCTTGCCATATGGTCAAGTTAATGAGAAATCTGTTAGAATCCCAAAAATGTATTTATGATGCGGACGACAAGGAAATAAAATGGGAACTCATATTAGCCTTGCATGATCTTCAAGAAGAAAACAGCCTGCACTTAGCAAACAAGTTAACTCTCAGGCACATACACTTTCGAAATTTAATGAAGTGATGAGAGTAAAGCTGGCTACTCAGTTACTGAGTAATAGTGTCGTTAAGGCGATCGAGTTTTGTGACAAACAATTAAATATAAAAAAATTCACCGATTCTGATGCCACAGTAAAGTTCATCAAAATGATAAATGATCTATTTGACATTTTAAACTCCAGAAATCTGAAAGATTTCGGATACAGTGCACCTCTAAATGAAAAAAATGCCGCCAAAGTCCTTGAATTATGCGTTGAAGCTAAAAAGTATTTTCTTTCACTGACAACAAAAGTCATGTACAAGAAGACCAAGAAAGTTAAAAACGAGAAACGAGTCATTTATGAAAGCAAAAAAGTGCCTTTGTATAAATGCAGTGCAAATATTGGTGTCGTTGGACTGCTCGTTTGTATAAGCAGCTTGGAATACTTGTATGCCACATTAATTCAGACCAAAGAAATGACATTTTTGACCACCTATAAATTTAGTCAGGACCACGTGGAATTATTTTTTGGGAAAGTCAGAAGCCTCGGCGGCCATAATAATAACCCGAACACGCGCCAGTTCAAATCTGCATACAAAAAGTTGCTAGCTCATTTAGAGCTAAGCAAAAAATTCAGCGGTAATTGTATACTGTTGGAAAATTATCCCATACTAAACGGTGAATCAACTGCTAACATAAATAATTCCAGTCGTGGAATACGCCACGGGCAAGTGGATGAAGAAAATATTTCAAAATCTTTTTTAAAGAACCGCAGGAATCTCGAAACAGTTGAAGAAAACTATAACACCAATTGTGAGCATCTGGCTGATTTATTAAGTGGAGAATCAAATAAAATAACCAACCAAATCGTGGGATATATATCCGGGTTCGTATTGTATCATTTGTTAAAAAAAATCAATTGCGATGACTGCAGAAACCATTTACTTGCAACTGAAAAAGAATGGTTCCCTAAATTAGTAGATCATAAAGATGTTGGCGGGCTGTGTTACGCATCCAAAGATTTTTTCGTGATATGTAGCCAAGCAGAAAACAAAATTAGGCACTTTATCAAAATAAGTGGTGGGAAAACAATTAAGAGGGAATTCAGCGGCAAAGTCTTGACTATGGAGATATTACGGTCACTACTAAATACAAAGTTATTTGTAAACACAGATGCCCACACGAATGACGAGTTCCACCACCTTTATGATTTAACTAAGGCGGCGTTTGAAAAATATGTAGATATTCGTCTACACTATATTTGCAAAAAAGAAAACATTGAAAAAAAGTACACATCGAAAAGACAAGTTTATAATAAATTGAACTTATTCCAGGGGACATAAATAAATAAATAGCTCTAAAAACATTGTTTCATTAATCTTTAAGCAAGCGATCTGTTCCAGATAACCTTTATCAAAGTTACAATGGCAACTACTCGTTACCAATTACAAAATTCAAATTTTCCCGATACTGGACCGTTAACTGCAGAGGAGTTCTCTTTATATTGCTCCACCAGCGCCACCAAGCTGTATCTGAAGTACAATAGCCTAATGTCAACTGCTCGTTATCTGTTACAAAATACACAATTAACAGCAAAAGAGAAATTGAAACTCTTAGCTAGGCGTACAGCACTCTATATTTTTTCCTACTTCTTGCAATATTTACTTTTTGCTGATTTCTGCCTATACTGTTAAAGTTCTAGTACTAAACTTGGTTCTGCAATATTGTATACAATACAAAATTCGATTTTATTCAAAACTAGAGGTTGCCCGGGAACTTCGTACGCGAGGATTATAATGTTATGACCCTCCTTTTTGCATCATGGTAGTCGGATAAAAAGTATCCTATAACCTTCCTGGGTTTCTAGCTACCCGTGACACCCCTGTACCAAAATTGCTCTAAATCTATTGAGCCATTTTTAATTGATGCGAACCGATGTCCGATACGTACAGAGGGAAAACTAAAAAGTCGGCGAGTACGATCCGGTACTAATTGGTAGTACTTGAATTTTCCAAGGATGGCGCTGTCTGTAAGATACAAGCCCCTATCGTTTGTCCATCCCAGAATCATGACATCGGTCTCATACATTGAAGGGAGATTTACGATTTTATTATTGTAGAGAAGAGAATTCATCTAGGACCCGAGTAGTCGGCAAGACAAATTAACCGAGCCCAAAAACTCGATGAGGTGGCATCGTTTAATCACAGTTTTCATAGCCATCTTCTGACTCCATCTTCAGACCCTGGATATCATCTAGGTACAGAATACTCTTCAACACTAATCGAATGAGCCCACACTCTATGTAACTATGTCATTTTATTACAGAGTTCCCATAGCCTGGCTCCGTCATTAAACCCTGACCTGGATATCATTTAGGATCCGAATACTAGTTAAGACAGATCAAATGAACCTAAAGCCGATGTTGTTGTGTAGTTTAGTTTAAGCATCTGATGATGCACCATCTTCTTACTGCATCATGAGATCAGCTTCATGTCGCATATGCATGCAAAATTTCAACTCAATCAGAAACCGGGCAGGTCCTATATCGCAATATTTTGTTACCTATAAACGATAGACAAGACAACGAGGCACATTAAACTAAATAGGAGCCTGTAAAAATAAAAGATTTTATCAAACTATCCGATTATTAAAAAATCCGACTTTTGAATTTGGTTAACAAATGATTTATCCCTACGTAATAGATTCGAAATTTCATTTCTCAACAAAAAAATATTGTGTACGTTTCTACTCCTCCACACTTATGTTCCGAACGGAGTAATTTTACGATCTTCGAACAGCACATTTTGAATTCGACCTTATTGCCATACCGTTAAAGTCAACAGTTTTTTAAATGACGAAAGAAGGCAATAAGTTTTTACGACGTAACAGCTGCTTCATTTCATAACGTCATATCTCCAAAATGCGAATGCTTGAAATGAAACTTTTCTGTCTGAGTTTCTTTAAATATTTAATTCTTTTGAGGCGGAGATCGGACTTTTCTATAAGAATTTTCCTGTTATTTTCAGTCTTCCTCCAGATCCCTGATACCCGATGTCATCACGCAATTTATTTTCAATCTTTTTAATTGTCGGGTTCCTTATTGTTCCTTATTTGTGATGTGAAAATTGTGGATAAACGTTTTATCACCCCTTTATCAAAATTGTCCACGTCGGTTACTGGGTTTAATCTCCGTCGTTTTTTTCCAGGAGTGCGAAACACTGGCAGCAATTCGGAGCTGTTCGCTTCCTTCACAATTCTCTTCACCGTGTTAAGTGAGGTCCGAGTGGCAGCAGCGGTACGTTTTTGTACCGATTTCAAATTTCCGACGCCTTCCTCCGCTTCCTTCGCCATAAACTTATAAACGTCAAACAACATCTTCCTACTTTGTCTTTTTAAAGTTTTGCCTCGAGGCATAGTCAACATAAAACGATAACGAAAACTATAACAAAAAAATAACGAACACAACAATATACTTTTTCACTCGTCAGTACTTGCGACCACAGCGGCGTGTGCGCGGGTTGCGGAGAACGACACACGACTGAATGTGCATGCGCGGTAGGGATGTAAACCAGTTTTAAAGAAAACCTTAAAACACCGGTTTTGCCGAAAACCGAAAAATACCGGTTTTGAATAATAAAACCGGTAATTTGTAGTAACTTTGTACTAATAATTGTCTATGGTTGAACTCCAAACAGAATCCATTACATTTTGGTCGGGGAAGCCCCGTTTAAGGTGTTTGTCAGGAAAGAAGATTAGCAGAGCAGACATTTATTTCCTTTCGTGTTGTGTGTGCGAATAATATAGTTTAACAAAAAACATAAAAGTGATAGGTGGTTGTTACTTCAGTTGTTCTGTGTTTTTATATTGAATAATTATTCAAGAATTTGCAGAATCTATGCAGGTACAAATACATTTTCGTACTTAACCTTACTAACCTAACTCCTTCGTAATTACTTATTAGTTTTTTTGCAGGATGCCTAAGGTAAAAGGGAAATCTCTTACAAGAAACCATTTCGAAAAAGTGGATAATGACTCAGCTAAATGCAAATTATGTCAAAAAATCCTGAAAGTAGGCGGAGGAACATCAAATATGTTGGCTCATCTGAAAAGAAGTCACCTACAGGTTACAGTGGAAACCAATAACGAACAGCAACTGGAACACGACAAAATTTGTGATCAATCATCAACAGCAAATAATACCGAACAAGAGCTACCTCGGAAAACCATTGTTCAAAGTTGAAAGTAAATGTGACTATGGCAGGCGACAAGAAGAAAATTGATGAATACTTGACGTTAATGATTGCCACCGATTTTCAGCCCTTTTCCATAGTAGAAGACAAAGGCTTCAAAAAGTTTGTAAATGCTTTAAACCCCAACTATTTACTACCCTCCAGAGGTCAAATCAGGTACGATTTATTACCGGCGTTATATGATAAGGTGAAAGCACGGCTTACTAATTTGTTGCAAAATGCTTAACATGTCGCACTAACAACAGATTTATGGTCTAATCAAAATATGGATTCATTCATAACGGTGACGGTGCATTTTTTTCTTGTAAACAAGCTTAAGAGTTATGTTTTAACGACGTCCGATGTTCTCACCTCACACACATCTGAAAATTTGGCAGAAATAATGAATAACATTATAACAGAATGGGGAGTAGTTCACAAAGTAGTTGCTATTGTGACTGACAACGCTTTTAATATGGTGAAAATGTGTGAGTTGCTTTGCTTCGTCATATACCGTGTTTTGCGCACAGTTTAAATTTGACAGTTGGCGAACCTTTAGGGCTTCCAGAGGTCAACGACGTAGTGACAAAATGCAAAAGCATAGTAAAGTTTTTTAAAAAGTCTTCTGTTGGATGGCATGCTCTGAAATTTGAACAGAAAGAAAGAAACCCTAATGCTAGGCCATTGAAACTCATTCAAGATGTACCAACACGTTGGAACAGTACTTATCATATGCTGTCAAGAATACTGCAGTTGTCAGAAAACTTATTCAGGCGCCGGAATTCCTTACTGCTGAAGAGGAAAAAGTTGCAAAGGACGTAGTAAACATTTTAAAAATATTTGATGAAGCGACTAAATTGGTGAGCGCTGACCGATACCCAACCAGTTCATTAGTAATTCCTGTAATTTGTGGGTTATATGAAAACATGAACACTATAGAATTTTCACTGGACACAAACATAGGCAAAATGTTTAGCTCAGCAATGAGGCGTAATATGAGCAGCAGGCTGTTGCCCTACGAAACAAGGTCTGTGTTTCAAATAGCCACTTATTTGAATCCAGGGCTAAAGAATGGATTTCGACAATCGGAGAATATGCTCTCAGCTAAAGAGCTGGTAAAGCGGGAGTTAGCAAATCTAATAAAATAATCCAACACCCTTTCCTCTGAACCTGCGAGCCCGGCAACAGAATGCGAGCCAGCAGTCACAAAAAAGCCAGGAATTTTGGATTTTTTAAAACACAGAAAGACGGCGAATCCAAACGCGACAGCTTCTGCGGTAAATATAATCCGGATGTATCTCGAGACTGAGAGTATACGTGAAGGAGAAGGTGAACGCTCTAAAGGTATGGAAGCTGTTGGCACTTTTTGAAATCATAACAAACACTTGATACCGCTGAATAAGGTGGCCTTAAAATATCTGTCAGTGCCAGCAACTTCTGTACCTTCGGAGCGTATGTTCTCTACATCCGGATATATACTTACATCCAGAAGAAGCAGACTGCAAGACGATGCGGTAGACTAACTTTGTTTTATCCATCAAAACGATGATTTAATAGAATAAAGGTTTAAAAATTAAATTGCCTTTCTTTACAGTCACCTATGTAATTTTCTAAGAAAAAACCTATAAAAACCTTAAAAAACTGGTTTTTTTCAAAAAGTAATCGGTTTAAACCGGTGCTGTAATTAGTAATCGGTTTACATCTCTAAATTGCGAGGACGCCATATCTCGCCGTCCCTCCCCGCTTGACTCGCATACCGCCAAAATGGCCTGAAAACTGTCTACTGCGCAGGTATGACCACGTGATCCGTCAAGTCTCATCTTTGGCTGCGCGCATTATACCTGGATAACAAATGGTCGAGGGCGAGCATTTTTTCTTAATGGCACTTAATGGTTTAGGGTTCCGTAATTATAAGTTGGGAACGCTTTGCATATTTTTTTGATTGAACCTTATAAATAATATATTAAGCTATCAAAACAAACATTTACATATATAACTGTTATATTTTCTAAATCATAAGCATTTTAATCTGAAATTCGCGAACAAAATCATAAGATTTTTTGTTTTCAACTTTGATTTTTATTACAACTTATTAATAAAATGGCATACAAGTTATACCATCAGAAAGCCTATTTTATCTAGATTTTAGTAACATAATATTTTAATACGGTGCTGATAGAAAAAAATTGAGAAATCTTAGTCCAAACGCAGCGCGGATTTTTTTTTAATTTTTTTGCGCGCGAATTTTTTGCACTCAAAGCAACCTCCAGTTTTTTACACTGTTTGTGCTGACAGGTGAGAGGTAAAGAAAATATTAATAGATTTAAATAAAAATCGATTATTTTTTAACATCCCTAGATTATTGTTTTAGGTGGCCAGGCCACACACAGCTCCACACAGCTCTCCTCGCATGATTCTAATATGGATTATTACTATACTAATTTACTAGGTTTCAATAGGTAGGGTACTATTCAATTTCGACAAAAATCTGTACATTACTGAGCACAGAGAAATAATATACTTACCTACTATGATAATGGGCTCCCACCTACTCCCTCAGATTCGCAAGGGTTTTTATCAAAATAAAATATTGCCAATAGCACTCAGGGTAATGTAGCTTCCTATTAGTCATTGAACTTGCAAGAAATAGGCGGTAAAAAAATATTAAAGGTTATTATAATATATATATGTATATATATAATATCCTAATATTATATATATATATCCTAATATTTTATATATATATATAATAATAATAATATTAGGATATTAGTTAAGTACATATTTTTTGCCGCGTTTTTACATTAGGTACATACATATAAGAATGAAAATTCTTTAGTATACCTTACAAGCTAGACTAGACACAACAACAGTTATAAAGAAAGTAAGAAAGTTTTATGGTAGGTATATAATTTAAACAGTAAATTCTCATGTTGGCATCTACTTTACTCAAAGAAATACAATTTTTTTAAATAATAATCATTGTTTTTGAGTAATTTTTGATGTTAAATTTTTGTCCCCCATGCAAAGAGTGGTTTTATACATTTGACACCTATTTCTGTGTCTGTCTGCCTGTGGGATAGTAGTTTCAAAAGGGATGGACCAATTCAGACCCATTTAAACTAGCTTTAAATTTTTTAAATAGAAATCTATCTTAAATGGGGTGGTTCTTAATTAATATTAGGTAGGTATGTGTAATTTGAAGATTTTCAGCACTTTTTGGTGAAAGGATCTTAGCTATAAAAGGGAAATTTATTACGGGCTTTTTATGTGGTGGGGGATTTTTAGTTTATTCTTGTTTAATCAGTTTGCTGTTCATTTTTTTCAGCTATTAAATATGATGGCATTCTTCCTATACTTATTAATGGTCTCTTATGTACAGCACGTTGATGCTGCACAATGTTACGTCTGCTCGCAAATGTATTACCACAAATATTACACAAATAATTTCTGTTGCCCAAGTGGACCCTAACATAATGTTCTTGTACAAATATTTTATTGTGAAATGCTTTATCGCAAGCACCACATTTGAATTGAGGCTTTTCATGTTTCCACATATGACGTTTCAAATTACTTATATAATTGAATCTTGCAGGACATTGCGTGCACAGGTGTTTAAGTGTTTGAGTGTGCTTATGCATGTGGCTTTTAAGAAGATGAACATACCGAGCACGGTATGGACATTGTTGGCATTTAAATACAAACTCAGGATTGTGTCTCTTCTGGTGCTCCAACAATGTAATCCATAAAGTGAATGTTTTTCCACAGACTTCACAAACATGCTTCTTGACATCTGGATCATGCAAAATCATATGCTGACGCATGGAACTACTAAGTAAAATCTTTTTACAAATTTTGCATACAACCATCTGTTTTTTTTTTGCTTTTTTCTTCATGACATCGGGATCATGCAAAATCATATGCTGCCGCATGGAACTGCAAGGTAAAACCTTTTTACAGATTTTGCACACAACCATCAAATTTTTTTTTGCTCTATTCTTCATGACATCTAGATCATGCAAGCGCAGATGCTGCTCCAAAGCCATTTCCATTCTTTGTAGTTTATTTACTTTTTTCATGGAGTTATGTTGATTTTCAGAAAGCTTCAATTTCTTTTCATTTTCTGTTGTGACACTACAGTCTCTGGAAATTTCTACAGCCGTCCAGAGTGGTCTCAGAGAGAGTGGTTTTGTGTTGTCTCTGACACCTTCTTCATCATCAACTAATTCAACCTTTATTTCAACTTCATTACCGATTTGATTCTGGACAAACTGATCTGATCGCATTGCAATCTGGCGAAACGCTATTGCTTGGATAATAAACTTGTAACATATAGAACACAAGCGATTGTCTTCACTTACGCATATAAAGTTACCAAATACTTTGAGAGCTTCTATGATGATTGTAGAGTTATCTAGAGCGCGTATCGACGTATATTCCTCCTTTAGACAAACTCTGCATCTTGTAGATAGATCAAGACAACTATAAGCAGTGGATGTGTTGCGAAGTAAATTATTGTAATAATCACTGAATTCCGCTTCATTTTTAATTTGGGATACTTTGGTCTGGTAGTAATGTGCAAGCATTACTAGAATGTCTTAATTTGAGAACTAATAACCCTTATATAAGAACGAAAATTACAATTTTTTTAACTGTTGCATGAGTTTTGTAAACCAAACAAAGTTTTGGAGACTATTTTCACTTTTACTCATTGCATTCAATGAACTATTTAAAAGTCACAACTACTAACGTAAGTAGCAAAGTAGCCGTTAGAACGGCTACTTTGGCGACTTTGGTCGTCGGCTCCAGTGCTGCCAGCGCCTGAATCAGAAAAAGGCCGACTTTTGGCTCAAAAGGCTGAAATTGAAATAAAAAAACGTTATTTAGCTAAAAAATATATTTTAATCGTTTAAAGAACAAAGACTGGACAGTCTTTACTTTTTAGCCGCGTATATCTACCACGGCAAGGCCAAACTAACACGTAAGTTTCTTTCCGTAACTTTTAGATTCTTTTAATATTATTTATTCTATTATATATTCTATTTCAGGTGGAGGATCTCGCCACAACTTATATTTTATTTTAGCACATAACATTTCTGTTGATGGCTCGAAATTTATTATACCACCACAGTTTTATACACAGAACATAAAAAACAATAGAACTAGCATGATGACTTTTTATTAAGAAAACCAGTGTAGCTAAACTCACACATGTAAAAACTAGCACACTTAGAAATAAAGTTATAATTGGTTGAAAGAGAACGTTCATAGAGGCCTAAAACCATAAAACCAATTTAACGGATATAAAACCTTAGCTACTATGGAACAAGGTTTAAAATTCAATAAAATAAACAGTAACAAAAAATTAAAGTTTACTTCTTCTACTCGGCAAAAGATGGCGCTTTAGAAAATATTTTTATTTTAGTCTCTAATAATTAGAAATAAGACTGTTATTGATTACCCACAAAACAAAGCCACTCAACAACAGATGGCGCTGTCGCTAACAATTTTTGTTATAGTCTCTAACTGCAAAGAATAAGATTGATAATGCAATGGCATGCTCAAATACCAGCGCTACTCACTTAGTGATGTACCAATGAGCATACAAGACGAATGTATCGATATCGATTATCACCTACCTACTACGGGTAACGAAATTGGTACGTCAGGTTATATTTGTGGTGGTCGAAATAAAAAGCTTTTCTTTTCTTTCTTTCTTAACATAATCACAGGTATCCAACTCATAAATACTTACTTAAAAAAATATTATATTACTGGAATATTATATATTGAATTATTATTTGAGGGGCACACTAAAAGTTTCCGGAATCAATAAAAAAATACTAATAATGATCAAAAATGAATTTATTGTTTCTCAAAATATTCTCCCTTTGCGTCAATGCACTTTTTCATAAGATTCAACAAATTTTGAAAACATTTGTGCCACTCCTCCGGTGGTGACGTCAGATACATGTTATTCATACTCTTCGACAGCCTCTTCTGGTGAAAACCGTTGATCGGGTAATTGGTTCTTAATTTTTGGGAACAGAAAAAAGTCACACGGTGCCAGGTCATGACTCTGTATGCTGGATGACTCATAAGTTGTACGTTTTTTTTTATGTCTTGCGCCTTGGGGAAACTGAAAACAGAAGTTATTATATTATTTTACACCATAGGTCTAAAATACATTCAAGAAATCATCAATAAAACAACAAGGAATTAACGCCCTAAAACTTATACACCATTTAATAGGGGGTAACTAATTAAAGCTATCGATAACACATTCATCAATATATTGGGGTCACATCCCTAATTGATTAGCTTAAGTTGAGGTTTAAGAGAAACGCGACCTTAAGGAGTATGATTCACAGTCTATTTTGTTTGACGATTTTGCATTTTAAACAAAACTAACAAAAAACAATATAATAATACTTACCGGTGGTAGGATATGCCCCCTTTTGTTAAATTTTTGGTTCGGCTATAATATTTACACTCCAAAACGGCACAATATGGCATTTTTATATTTTTTTGAAGTACGTTTACCCCACAGTAATTGAAACACGACTGAAGTGAGCGAAGCTTGTAGTGCGCGGAACTCCGCGTACTTGGTGTTACGCGGGCCCCGCCTACTTCCGACTTCTATTGTTTTTTGTGTTCTGTGGTTTTATATGCCTGCAGTAGTACCTAGTCCTTAGAGAAGCTACCGTCTGCGTATTGAGACGAGTGCGGCTTTCAGTTTCAATCCTCGTGAGTTTACTAAAAACGCGCTCAACACTCGCGTTTGAAAATGGGAGAACCAGCAGTTTGAAGTAAATTAATAAATTAGCGATTTCCTGCTATACTTTTCATCTGTATACTGTGATAAAACTGAAAACTGTTTTCCAAAATAATTCTGTTGACAATGTTGTTGTTGTATTAATGGTGATAGGGTGGACTAGCAGCTATAGTAATTAATTAAAACGTAAATAATACTTGAAAACATTGTGTTTATTTGTATATGAGAAAATATAATACATAATGACACCGCACATCAAAAGTAAAAGAACATAGGTAATACAAATTCAAATGCAGTGCATCATAGACAAGTATACGTGGAAAGCATCACGACCTTCCAGCACCTTCTCCTGATGTTCACTCATGTTGCCGAGACACGTTTCTATACATGCATTAATCTTGCACAGTGTCTTTCAAACTTTACTTTTGACAATGGTTTTGTCATTACGTCAGCTGAACTGAATTTCTGTGGGACAGTAGCTAATATTTATTAATCCATGCATGAAGTGTTCATGTATAAAATGGTACCGCACGTTTATGTGCTTCGACCTTTTGTTGAAGGATCCAGACTTCACAAGTTGAATCGAACTTTGATTATCAACATGCAAATTTATTTTTATGTCCAAACCGGTTATTTCTTGTAATAGAGATTTGAGATACAATTCCTCTTTGCAACAGTCTGCTGCGGCTATGTATGTACCTACTCTGCTCCAGTCGACGATAGCGCTACTATAGGCTGCCTCTTGGATGCCCATGATATTGGTCCATCGGCTAACATTTGCACGGAGCCAGAAGTACTTCTTCGCGTCAATGGGTCTCCAGCATAATCCGAGTCGCTGTAAGCATCAATGTTCTCTATCGGTTTGATTCGTTTGAACAAAATGCCTTTCTCTTTGGTTCCCACTACATATTTGAATATTTTCTTGACTTTTGTGACGTCTTCTCTAGTGGGGTTTTCGATCTTCCTGCTTACTAGATTGACCGCTTGTGCGATATCTGGTCTGGTTCTGGTAGACAGGTACAGTAAACTTCCCACGGCGTGTCACAAGGTTTGGCATTTTCCCAGTACGTCATTTATGTAGGATCTCTGAGTAAGAATTATTCCTTTTTTTGGGTTTTTTATTTCCATACCCAGATAAGTACTTGGATTTTAATTCTTTTTTATTTCAAATTTGGTTTCATGTTTCTTCAAAATAACTTCGATCTTTTTCTTGTCTTTTCCTATAACAAGTCCGTCATCAACGAATAGTCCGATTATTATTGACTTATCTTCGTTTATAAAAACGCATCGATCTGTTTTGATTGTCTTGAATCCAAAATCAAACATCGCTTGGGTAAAAGTTTTGTTCCATGTAAATGGAGCTTATTTTAATCCTTACAACGATTTTTTTTATCGGCAAACTACTTCAGTAGTATTGCAGTCAGTCTCATAGCCAACAGGTAATGTCATATAAACTTCATTTGATAACTCTCCGTATAAAAAAGCTGTCTTGACGTCAAATGTCATGAAGTAGTAAGATTTAGATGCGGCAATTGCTAATAAAGTTTTTAATGCAGATTAACTTTCTACTGGGCTATAAATGTCTTCGAAATCCAGGTTTCCTTTCTGCTCGCATCCACGTACGATTAATTTAGCCTTGTACGTACCGTCATCTTTAATCCGAAATACCCATTTGTTCGACAGTATTTTGAGTCCTTTGGCTTCTGACTTGTCAACTAATACCCAGGTGATATTTTTCTGTACTGATTCCATTTCAGATTGTATCGCCTTCTCAGAATTTCGTCTGTCCGTGCCAGTCACAGCTTCTTCGTATGTGAGTAAAGAGCAGTCATAGTCGTCATTATTTTCTGACGTAAACATGGTCACGCAGCGACTTACCTCATAATCTTTGGTCCATGCTGGTGGTCTCACGTCTCTTTGTGGTCTTCCACTTGAGGGAGATGGTTCATCAACAGGATCTTAACTAGAGCTGGAATAAAGGGGGTTAGGTTCCTGAAAAGGTAAGTTCTCATTAATTTTGTTTCTTTTTTCTGGAATTTCAATTTCAATTTGTTTTGTTTCAAGTTCTGGAGTAAGATCTTCGCGTTTTTCAGCAGGAGTACCGTCATAATGCATCTTTTCGATTACGTTTACATCTCTGCTGATAACAACATCATTCCTTTCGGGTATATAGATTCTAAATCCTTTTGTATATTCCGCATATCCTAAGAATACTCCTTCTGTGGCTTTGGCTGAGTTTTTCCTCTTCGGTTTTTGTTCATCACAAACGCTCTATTTCCGAGTACGTGTAGGTGATTTCCTGATGGTGCTCGTTGTACCCATTTCAAATATGGGGAATTGCCTTTGAGAGCTCTTGCTGGGCTTCTATTTATCAAATAGTTTGCAGTGTTTACTGCTTCTGCCCAAAATTTTGCAGGGATATTGGCATCTAGCATCAGACATCTGGCTTTGTCCATCAGCGACCGATTTTTTCTTTCACTCATGCTATTTTGCTGTGGGGTTTAAGGTGCAGATAGTTTTCGGCTTATACCGTTATCTTTGAGGAATTTGTCAAACGCTTTAGACCTGTATTCGCCTCCATTATCAGATTGTAGATTTTGAATTTTCTTCTTATGAAACAGCTCAACGTAGTTTTTATATTCCTTGAATTTATCGATTACTTCGCTCTTTTCTTTTAAGAAATATACACAGCAGTATCTTGTATAATCGTCAATAAATGTTACGAAATACTTTGATCCGGCCATTGATTCATTCTCAAATGGACCACACACGTCACTGTGAATTATTTGGAGCACTTCGGTAGAGATTATTAGTCCATGGCTTTGGAATGGTAGAGTGGAAAATTTTCCTTTGATACAAGTCTCACAGGTACCCAAAGTTTTTTCTTTAAAGTCGAGTCCTCGCATCATTTTATTTTTAAACATTTCTTTTAGGTCTCTTTCATTGACGTGACCTAATTTCTTGTGCCATTTCATAATTTCGCTTTCATCACTAGGCGTGAAGTTTACTGTCTCTTCCGGTTTATCAAATTCAAGATAGTATAATCCATTCCTTCTTTTAGATTTTAATACAGTTTTCCCGGCTTTTGTGACACTGGCTGGTTCCTTTTAAAATAGAACCTTATAGCCATGATCCGTAATTTTGCTTGCAGAAATTAGATTATTCGACAAATCAGGTACATATAATGTGTCAGAAAGACTAATTTTATAGCGTCGATCCTTTTTATAAAGTTCGGCTTTTCCTTTCCCTTTAACTTCGGTCGTATGCTTTTCTGAAGCTAGCTTTAGAGTGTCAGTCGCGGGGATTAAGTTATGGCCAGGCACGTATCCAGACTTTTGGTTCGGGGGGGACAAACATTGAAACAACCATGTGAACTGTGTAAAAATCGCTGTAATCACTATACTATAATTTTTAATATAAGTATTTTAAAAGTATTTTTCTGTTTCCGCTGGCAGGTATTACGTCTAGTACCATATCAGGATCTGGCGCCAAAGCGGAATGAATAGACAATAAAGCGAGACCAGTAAGCCTCTCGCCCGCCATTCTATTCCATAAGAAGGAATTTATTATCTTTAGGCATTAAAATGACCGCTCCACAGATGCCGTTGAAACCCGAAGGGTGGCTAGAATATGTATTAGCCTGTTAATGGTAGGAAAGAACATTTTGTCACACGTGTCTAAAATTTTCATAATTTCGACTGGTTTCTTATCTGTGTTTTTCCAACTGGCACACCACATACTGTACTCTGCTTTTATTAGAGATTCTCCAACACTTTCTTCCCAATAAATTTTCATATTTTCTAATTCACTTATCTTGCTCTCGTCCCCATTTTTTGGAAGAATAATTTCTAAAGGAGAAAGCAGCTCTCTTTGATTCGCAAATCTATCATTCATACCAGATATCAAATCGTCCAAGCACGGTATAAAAATAGTTCTTCTGAAGTATTCTTCAGGAGTATCGCTGGGCAACCCTTGCTTCGTGCAGTTTGGAGGGCAGTAACTCGAGGTCGCTGATTTCCTACTTGCAAGACATCTTCCGCTATTTTGTAGCATGCGTTATATATTTCTGAGAATACCGCGTTAACATCGTCACGTATCCCTTTTAGTTTTCCGATAATGTCATCGGAAAATTTCATAGCAGAGGCCAGGTCGTGTGTGGGGTTCTGCAAATATGCTGACAGTGGGAAAGTGTAACTGATAATTTTTTCGCAGGTTTTTAGAGAAATCAAGAAACTACTCTTTTCCATCGCAGCTATGAGTGTAGACGCAGTTTGGGCAACAGTTCTGTTTGTGCGGGATAGTTCTCTCAATGTAAAATCTTCTAACAATAGGTTCGAGTAACTCACAAAATACATTTATAGAGTCGAGACGTTCTATAAATCTAGTGTCACACATGCCGACCAGTCCTTTTTTTCTTACTTTCTGGGGTGAGCTTTTCCACATTTTCCTTGAACTGTTTCCCGGTCATTGCATTGTTGCGAAGTAAATCGCAGACTTCTTTCACAACGCTTATGGAATTTCTCACCTGGAGAACTTGTAAAAGTTATATTTGGGTATTAAAGATAAATTAAACTAAATTTGATTTCAATACATATAATTATAGAATAAGGGAGGTCGGTAGAGCGAGTAGGTTCGTAGATTCTATTTCCTATACATGTGGCAAGATAAACAGAGGTTATATCAGAAATGACTTGGTTTACGGTAAATCTATTACTTAGATTAAAGATTTACAGATTACAGATTTATAGACTTTAGATTAAATATTTTACATTGAAGGTAGTATAGAAAAATGCTGCTTGAAGAGCTTAGATTATTAGGGCTTATGGCCTATAGTACAGCAGTTATAGCACGTTGTGCACCTGGTTCAACAGACTTGTCTTAGTTTAAGTAAGTGGGCGCCATCTGACATTAGCGTCAGAAGAGAAGAGAGAAGATTACTTGGGTTTGACCCGGATAAATTAATGGAATAAATACACCTCGTGTTATTTTCGTCGAACGTCCTTGGCGTCTGCTCGGAGAGATGTAGTGGAGTTGACCCGGGTGGTAGACCTCGTGGGCAGGCGTGGTCCCTGGTGTTTCTCAAGCAGCTAGCCGGACGCTTGGCGATCGAGCTCGTGGCAGGAGACTTGGTGTGAGAGCGTGGTCGGCCAACAGGGTGACGCCAGAATCACCACACTTCTCGACGGCTCCGGTGTTCGGTTTCGACGTGCGTCAAGGTGTGGATATTCAGCAGTAATCAGAGAGATCAGCAGCAAAGGCGGTGAATCGACTTCCCAACTTGGAAGTAACACGAATTCACAATAAAAAGACAAAAGAATCACTGTCCAAAAATATAAGTTTGTAGTACGTAGATCAGAAGTTTCACAGTTGAGTCCAGGCGTGGAAAAGCATTACTACAGACGAAACTGTCCTTTTATACCCGATATAAAACTAGGTACCGGCGTTATTCATTATTAAAAACGAATTTGTTTCCAAAGCCTTCTAGAAAATCTGATGCAATACTTTTGGAGATTACCATAAAGAAAAAAATCTGACACTGTCCGTGTCACTCAAGATAAAGTTTGAAGTTTACATCGGTTTTGTTTCAGTCATAGACACTGATTGAATTTTGTCTTTAGTTATTTAATATATTATTTATATTTTGTTTCTACTAAGAAAAGGATTATTTAATTTAGTAAATACAGATGATTTTAAATCAATGAAAGTAAGTGTTGGATTTTTACAAGGTGCATGCAACGCCATCTGCGGTAGTCTTGGCGAACTGCGTTGAGAAGACGCTTGAATCTCGATATTTGAGAATCGAGTGTTTGGGCAGTGAGTACGCCGCCATACCGCTAGATGTCGTGGCATATTGTTTTTATATGCGTGTAATGGTATATCGTATTATTGTTTAAAAGTGTAATGTTTAGTTAAGTGAAGGATGTAACGCGACATAGAATTGTCACGTTACAAACTGAGAGCTTTTTTTCAAAACCGAAAGAACTAGGTTCAGACGATGAGCCGAGCAATGTACGTTAAATGCCATGAAATTCTTTTCTGATTCTCATCTGCACACCACTGATGTGTCCTCCCATGGTAGCAGCTCCGTCATACCCCTGATCAACTAGTTTATCGAGGTTCAAACCAATCTCACGACATTTCTTTAAAATTTCTGCACTTATGTATATTTTCGGCACTTAAATCGTGTACTTTAATGAAACTGAGAAAGTCCTCCCTCAAAATACCTTTATAAACGTATTTGCGATAAGACCGCCCATTGTACTAAATCTATTTGTAAGAATTATGTTCTGTATTTGTATCTTGTATCTTTGGTGTACAATAAAGGGTTATCATATCCTATGTAATCTGTGATGGATAGGGCGAACGGTCCAACAAATTATGACGTCTGCAGGTCCAAAATTGTCCAACACTATCTCACGTCATGGACTGGCGATTTAGCGAATCCAATGAAAACAGTGGTTTTGAAGTTTTTCTCCTTTATTTCACGGCACGGGCAAAGTATCAGAAAGGGTGATGTATGATGATGATGGAAGATCTGGCAGTGATAGAAGTGTGTATGATGCTCCTTCTCAGGAAATAAGTTCTGATATAGCACCTTCAGACAGAACAGGTAAGCACATGCGAACAGATCCTGGGCCATCATCTCATCGGGCAGAGCTGAAAGGGAAGCCGCACGTGAAGCAAAAAAGAAAATTCTTGTCCATCAGCAAAATCCATAGTTACTCAGGTTAGCCTTACAGACATATCATCGCGTTTATTACTTACTAAACGTTATGTTCGTTGCGCATTAACTAAGGTATCTGCAATGTATTTCTTTATTCATAATTATACCTATATTTAGTAGGTATCGTTTGTGTTAAAATCTATTATAATATGAAAAATTGTTTCTCATAACTGATAGGGTGGACTAGCGGCTATAGCAATTAATTAAAACGTAAATAATACTTGTAAACATTGTGTTTATTTGGTACGGCCGACGTATCTTGGTGAGTCTGAACATAGGCTTTGCGAACTTTAGCGCATGTACACTCGTGTAGAAAACTGTTGATGCCAATTTCTTTTTATAACCAACTAACATAAGCCCGCACTTTTGCCCGCACGGTATGTTGATATATTATACGTTGGCGAAAACCGTATCAAAATCCGCTCAGCGGTTTTCGAGTTTATCACGAACAGACGCGGCGGAAAAATAATGTATACACTAAAAATTTTATTTTAATACCACACCTTTCGATAGTGGCAGATTTTTATCAGAAAACACAATATTATTTACACGTAATTATTTTATTTATTATTTACACTTAATATATTTACGCTGTTATTATTTAATCACTGTCACTAAGGGGGGAAATGCCTAACATAAAGTCGTCGGCCCCTTGCGTACCATGTGAGGTACTTGGCATAGGTTCATCATCGTAACCGTCGCTCTCACTTTCAGTCTCACTTTCCGAATCAGAAGCTGTATTAATGATGAATTGTTCCGTCATTTCGTCAATAATATGGTCGCTCTTTCTATATTCATCTTCGACCTCTTGCACTTTTCTGCATAAAGCACTCCATTCTTCCTGACCCATTAAACTTTTACTTTTTCCTCTATGAGCTCCATTGTCCGTGTAACGTTCAAGTCGACGTTTTTAGCGGCTACGTGCCCTTTTATTGCAGCTCACGCCATCTCGATGGGGTTTAAATCGGGATGGTATGGGGGTAAACGAAGGACTTCGTGGTGGTTTTTTTTAAACAATTCGTCTATGACGTATCTTTTATGTACGTCTTTGTTTTTTTTTATAACGTCGTACAGTTGTGGTTTACGCATGTCCTTTTCATAAGGTATACCTTTTTCTCCTAACCACGATTCCATTTTTGCCTTCTTTTCATTAGATGTAGGGGCTGGATTCATAAGTTTGTTGTGGTACGGAGCATTATCGATGACCACCACCGCGTTAGGGCTCAAATTTGGAATCAGTTGAGTCCGTAACCATTTCTCATAATTTGTGAAATTCATATCATCATGATAGTCTCCCGTTTTATTTCCAGATTTGAACATTAGTACGGCGTTCGGAACAAATCCTGCTTCTGACCTAGCGTGTACCATGACTATTCGCTGACCTTTTGATATCGGGCGCTTTAGTCCTTGAGCGGAACCATCTGACCACGCCTTACCTTTTGTATGTGATGAGTGGGCATACGACTCGTCAGTGAATACAATTGGTCGCCCTTCATCTCTGTATTTTTTATTGCCTTCAAGTACAAAATCCTTTTCAGGCGAATGTCGGTCTTCTCTATAAGAACCATTCTATTAGTTTCGGTCTTTCGCCACTTAAAACCCAAGTTTTTTACTATTGTTTTTAAGCTCGTTTTAGCACCTTGAAAATTAATATCCCGTTTGAGTTTTGCTAGTAATTTGTTTATTGACGACATTTCTTTTTCGGTTTTGTGGAAGTTGTGACTGCATCTTTTTATTACACCCTGGTCAAAATTATCAATATTAGTTATAGGTTTTGATCTAGATCTTTTTTTACCAGGCGTGCGGAATACCGAAAGTAAGCCCGAAATATTGCCTTCAGTTGCAATCCGCTGTATTGTGCGTTGCTGCGACACACCAGTTGCGTTAGCAACTCTTAAATAAACGTTGTCTACATCTTTTACGCCTTCTTCTTTTTCTTTTTTCATATATTGTGTTAAATCATAAATTATTTTTCTCGCCTGGCGATTTAAGACGCTATTATGCTTTGGTGGCATATTTAGCGAATAATATATGTGGCAACTGACACTTGCAAATAACACAAATAAAACAAACTTAACACTACACAAAAAACAATAACAAAGAAAACACGTAACCGACTATATCCAAAATAGAGATAGCGACGCAAACACGACACCAATGCTAACGTGTGACTGAGACGTATTAGTGTACCGAGCATTGCCGAATAAGCACGAAGTTTTACGAAGTTACCACAAAGGGATGTCCAATACGCGTGCCTAAGGGTGTTGTTTAATCGATTTTTATGAAATCGATTGAAATTAAGTCATAAAAATGTATTTATTGTTTGTTTTATAAGGAAGTTTTAAATTTTCGCAAACAGTCGTCAATCAAGTAGTCGTTATTAGATAACTGATATTTAAGTAAATCATGTCTTTCAACCGAGAAAATTACATATTATTCGTTTATTTTATTTACTTCGATATCTCGTTTATTAACAAAAAAATTCACTATATTTGTAAATTTATTTCGTTTAATATCTTGTACACGCAAATATCAATAAATTACAAATAAAACTAATCTATTGCGATATTTGATTGAATAAAGGGTCGATTGTGTTTACGAAACATCACATCTCTAGCTTAGACCACTGCCCCCCGCACGTCGCCTCATACCACCATTTGGTTCCTAAAAAGAGCTATTTCGCAGCCTTCTGCACGAACTTCAGACTCGCCAAGATACGTTGACCGTATTGTATATTAGAAAATATAATACTTAATGACACCGCACATCAAAAATAAAAGAACATAATACAAATTCAAATGCAGTGCATCATAGACAAGTATACGTGGACCATGGAAGTAATAAGTACTACATACAACGTTGTACGTAGTACATAATACTTCCATGACGTGGACAGCATCACGACCTTCCAACAAATGGCGGGTAAAGGCCACAAAAAGGCCGATGGCTGCCAAGGGCTGACATAACTTCCAAAAGGCCGACAACCAGCCTCTTAAGGCCGAACTAGCAACTCTGGTCGGCTCGTCCGTCGTATCTCGCCGCGCCGTCCGTCCACAGCAGACCACTTAGATGTACTGTACTACGTACATTACATATACGTACGTCCGTCATCTGTGCGTTGTTCATGTTGTTGTGTGGAAATAAACCACAGAATACAAATGGAACGAACAAAGAGTAATACTTTTATAGGAATTAAGGTTTTTCTAAGCTCACGTCACTCGAATCGAAAAGTTATATTAAATTTATGATTACGCGTAACTTAACGTAACTTTTCACATAAATGTTATCATAAATGTTCGCCTTTTCTATAAAAAAAAATATAGGTAAACATCACTACACACTTTTCTGACTTTGAAATACGTACCTACTAATAAAAAAAAAAAATCGGAAGTCGCTCGGGAAGTCAAACCAAATTGATTGTCAAAAAAAGATTTACGACGATTTGTTTAGGTTTTAATTTGCGTAAATTGCATGATTATTGTTAGAAAACCAGCTGTAAATAGATAATTTAATTAAGTCCGCTACTAACAAGTCGCCTTTCAAGTGATAATCTTCTGACTCCAAGGCGTGTGTGATAAGTGGCAGCCGCCTATCTAGTAATTGGTGGTAGGTAATGAATTCTAATTATCGGCATTTTATTCACATCTAAAATCTGTTACAAACAGAAAATAGTAAACAGTATTTTGCAAGTGCATCTGGTCTGGCAATACTGCATTATAATTGAACTCTAATTAGCCTGCATCGATTATAAATTGCTTTTTGTATTTAGTCTAGTATACCATGGTTTTGAAGATATGTGAAATCGCACTGCACTAGTCTCGCCATAAATTAGTTAAAAATTATCTAGAACCTACTGACATTACCTGATCTAGATACTATATACTATGAAAAAACTTCTATGTCTATCCTAAAAGGAAGAAAACTTTATTATGACTGATTATGACTAAGCTTGCCTATTTGTAAGCTGTTTTGTCTGTAATCTATTTCTGTACAATCTATATTATTAGCTAGAGGTAAACCTTGTATATGTATGAAGTATTTTCAGGAACTAATAAACTGATTCTTAAAATCCTTTCACTGGTAGAAATAAAAAGCTATTTTAATACTATTCCTGCTAGATTAGCATGACTATATGAAAACCCTAAGTGCTTATTTCACGATCTCCGAGTAATGCTATCCAATGGATAAAAAATATATACATCTTTTACTTTCACATGAAAACAGATAAAGAGAGAATGATATTTATCCGTCAATTAATATTACTAGAATGTCGTGAAATAGGCACTGAATTTCCAATATTTTCTTTTAATTATATATGTACAGAAGAAAGTATAAAGAACATAGAGAAGATCAATATAGTTCAGCAGAATTAATTTATTATTATGTAAATATGTAATTCTCTTTTTATGTAAGTTGTACTCATAGGTTTACAATGTTTGGTGCTCAATAAAGAGTATATCTATTTCAGACACAGGCAAAATGGAATCCAACTACAATAGTACTGTAGGCTCAGACATAGACATCAAACAAGAATATGAACCTACAAACACAGAGACTTACAATGTACAAATCAAACATGAGACTGAAGACACAGAAACGGATAACCCCTTTGAAGACTTACAGATTGAGATAAAACATGAATCTGGCAACTCAAATAATCTAGAGAATGTAGAAATTGAAACGGAAACTATAAATGATACGGAACCTATAGAAAGAGAAGCCCCAGTAAGAAATGAAATAACTATTATAAACGTCAAGAATGAGACAGCAGAATCAATTCTACCGAATGATGAAGGTGAAATCAATGTTAAACTGAGTGATAGTGAATTAACCGTCAAAGAGGAGATGGAAAATGTGGTGGAATATGATTATCCCTGTTTTGATGATAGTATGGATAGCAGTGAGGCAGCGGCACTAAGCCATGTTGAAGTCTGTTTGAGCGATGATGTCAATATCAAAACTGAAAATTATGTAAGTATCACTATTTTCAATTTGTTGTTTAGCAGAATAGAACTCAGAGTCAGCCATCTATTTCCATTTCAAGTTCAGAATCAAAGAACAAGATATTATCATAACTCAAAATCAAAATTATTTATTTGGACACAAGAACAATACAAGTAAGTAAGTAGGTACATAGCAAGCTTAAATCTACAAGCTTAATCAAGCTCTCTCTTCATTTACTACGCTCCTAATTACCTTACAATAGTTGGGTAGGGGTGTGCTAAGAGCCAGACTAGATTACTGTGTCCCAGCCCTTAGCGCCCTCCGACGGACGATGTGCGATATGTTGATAAAAGTATAAAATAAAAAAGTAGGTATACCCGGGCGCGTGAGTACCTAGTTATTGAGTGTTTAGTACTTTTGTGCACAGAGCACAAAAAAGTTTTGTGTTAGTGTACTACTTAGTATAACTACTTAGTGTTTGTTAGTAAAACACGTAAATTCGTAGTTGATTATGAATAATGTTTGAGTGGGGCAATAATTCCTGGTAGTTGACGAGTGGGACAAAAACACCCAGGAGTTCACGAGTGGGACAAAAAATCCCAGGGGTTCTCAAGGGGAACAATCTTCTTCCTGCCTTTTTTCCACATAACGCGGTGTCGTCACAACATGCATTCCTCCTCCACATCTCTCTATCAGCCGTCATTTCCGTTGTCACTTCCTTCCTACCCATATCATTCTTCCCACAGTCCATTCATTTCTTCTTCGGCCTTCCTCTACTTCTATATCCATCCACACTCATATCTAACATTCACTCAAGGGGAACAATAATTATCATTAATATGTTTTCACCTAAATTATTTGGACAATAACACCACGAGTTCACAAGATTTTAATTTGTCCTTGACTGGCATATTATAAATAAATAAATATTGCTAGACATTTCACACAGTGCTATCTAGCCCCAAACTAAGCAGAGCTTGTATTATGGGAACTAGATAACTGATAGAATACTTATATACTTTTTATTTGTAAATACATACTTATAATATATTGAAAAACATCCAGACCCTGGATCAAATATCTGTAGATCATGCAAACATTTGTTCCGCGGCGGGAATCGAACCCGCTACCTCCTGAGTCTCAGCCGGCTGTACTGCGGAGGTTGTCCAAAATTATTGGTAAAAATATTTGGTAAACATCTTATCTTTGTGGTTTCAGGATGTCAACATCAAGGAAGAATCAGAAATGACTGTTACTGAAACGCATCTCATTTCAAAGAAACTGATCAACACAACCTCAACAGTGACGAGTACTATAGATGGCATTATTGAATCAAATACAACAAACACTTTAGTCATGGAAATACACCCTGTGTCGGGCCATCAATACAACAAAATGGGAAACCCTGAAGAAATCCTACCTACTTCAGAAAATGACTGCAAAATGGACTATGGAGAAAGTTTTCAACTAAACTCCATAACAGGAAACGTTCTATCGTTAGAACAAGAAGCTTATGGCCTCTTAAAAAGTAAAAAGAAAGTTGCAATAGCAGGCTACACACAAAAATGCCCAAAATGCTCCAAATGGTTCAGGTCAAATTATAATGTTAAAAAACATCTAAGGGTCCACGAGACCATTGAGAAACGAGCGCTAGGCTTTATTAAAGGACAGAAAACTAGAAAAGAAACTCTTAATAAAAAAAGACAGATTCGTGCCAAAAAAGAAGAGGAGCTTAATGCGAGGATGACCAATGGTGACGGTTACAAATGTACATGTGGACAAATGTTTCAACGACGAATTAGAATGGAAACCTGCCTCAGATCACACACAGAATATTCAGATATCTGCCAGTACGCTTGTCCAAGTTGTCAAAAGAAATTCAAATCCAAAGAATCCCTGATGTTCCATCGGAATAAGTTCCATCGAAAGAAATTCCCTTGTAAATTCTGTCCAACAGACTACCAAACTCAAAAAGAGTTATTCAAACACTTGCAGGTCCATCAGAGGGTTCAGCTAATGGAGTATAAAGTAATAGCTGAAGTCGCGAAAGGAAATCAAGAGCTCAAATGTCTGATTTGTTCAAAATCCTGCAAAGCACTGTCCGATTTAAAGTCCCACATAATGGAAGACCATAAGGAGCCATACAACTGCCCTTACTGCGGCCAAGCTGCATTTGCGAAAATCATGGATTTCGTCGATCATATGAAGAAAGGGCATCCTGATGTCGGAAGCGAATCAGTTTTGGACGTTGTCGAAGCTTTTTCTAAACTAGTTAAGGCGTGGAAATGCGAGGAGTGCGGCCAACAGTTCCACGAAGCAGACAAACTAGCTCTACATCAGATAGAGAAGCACGCCCCGGATATGAAGAACGAGCAGCATTTCCAATGTGAAGATTGCCAAAGAGTCTTCATCACCAACCAAGGGTTGAACTCTCACAGACGCATGCACCATCGCGTTGAACCCGCAGAACCCCCCGAGCCTGAAGACATAGGGGTTATGTGCTTAGCGTGCAGGAAAATGTGCAAGGATATGAGTGCGTTGACCTCTCATATGCGCCTACATTCTATGGAAAGAAAGTTCCCTTGTAAATACTGCGACTTTCGCTTCGCAACGCAACAGAAGAGGAAAGCGCACGCGGAAATTCACACAGGAGATATGAAATATGTTTGTTTTATATGCGAGTACCAATGCAGTTCAGAAAACCGATTAAAAGCGCACAAAGTGTCCGTCAAACATTTGAACATGAAAGAGTATTTACTGACCGGGAAGCAGTTGATCGAGGAGCCCAAACAATCTACATCTAAGAAAGAAAAGATAAAAGATACGTTAAAAAAGAATGAATGCGATGTAAAAAAGAAAAAGAAAGATAGGAGGGACAAAGACAGAAAATCTGATTCAAAAGATCCGTGTGAGATTGCGTGTGACATTTGCGGGGATAAGTTCGCGGGCGAAAGCGCTATGCAAGAGCACAAACAAACGCATCCCTTCATAGAGTTTCCCAACGACGATAAACCAAGTAGAATATTTTTTAAGTGACATTGTTCTTGCCTATTCGTTAGAAGAAAACTGAAAAGTTAATAATTAGCAATCGACTACCGACTGATTCATGTGTATTAATTTTTAACCTTCAAAAACGGATAAGGTTCTCATTTCAACTGTACTTTTTTTGTATGTATGTTCCCCGATTACTCGATGATGCCTGGACCGATTCGAGAAATTATTTTTATTGTTTAAGGGTATACTTTCCAGGTGATCCCATTGGCACAGAGTTAGGATCTGATGATGGGACCCAAAAAAAATCGAGGGCAACCTTCTAATTTTATATTACTTCAGAACATCGTCATCGACCGATTTGGAAAATTGTTTTTTATTTTTATTACTTGGTCTCGTAGAAATTACATCAAGTTCAGTAGTTTGTTTATTTTTGTTAAAAACTTATTTGTTATTAACAAGAAAATTATTTATTTAAAAAATATGCGTAGGTTTTCTCAGTCTTAGTTCGATGTTTTCTTGTATTGGAAGTTTGAACACCGCAATGGTAGTTGGATTATAAAACCAGTATATTTTTAAAAAGGTGCGCGGGCGCGTCTTATATAAATGTCTACGAGAGAAATGTATAATATATTTAAAAAGTAAGAAAAAGTCACAAATAAACCCCATGATAGATTTTCTGTAGTTTTATATAAAGACTCGAAACGCCATTGAATCTCGTTGTGGGTGAAAAGGGAATAATGTCCCACATTAAATTATTCCCCTATTTGTTTTAGAGCAGTGGGAATAATATCCCATTTTTACTTGAGTGTTTAATAAACGTAATTTGTCTAAGAGTGAATTGAAGAGCTTAAAAACAAAAAAATACATTTTAGGGTTTTTTAGACCTCGCGATATTTGCCAGACCCGGATCGATTTTTCGAACCGGGGCAGAAGCATGATGTGACGTCCCTTTCAGCGTTTGGGAGCGGGGGGGGGGGGGGTATAATAACATAAGACACGCACTTTTTACTTTCCTCAAAGTTACATTTTAGATTCTTGCTAAAAGCGCTTTGTGAAGCAAGTTTTTTTCAAACACTAGTTCGGCGCCACTGAAATTGCTGCCCGGAGCATGTGTCCTGGTTTGTCCCCCGTCCCCCCCCCCCCCCCCGATCCGGGGCTGATATTTAAATGTATCCACTTGTATTGATAATGCAGAATAGCTCTTTGATTACCTATTATTTTTACTTGGCTCTTTTTTGAGTATTTGTTAACGTACCTAAGTTTTTGTATGTTTATATAGTTTCCTCAGGACAAGGAATAGTTTCAGACTATCTTATTCTTCGGAGTTTTCTATACTAACATTATAAAGAGGAAAGATTTGTATGTTTGTAACGAGTAAACTCAAAAACTACTAGTCCGATTTCAAAAATTCTTTCACCATTAGATTGTTGCATTATACCGGAGTAACACAGGCTACTTTTTACCCAACTGCGCAGAAGGAGGGTAATGTTTTTATTGAAAAACTACGAGTGCGAAGCTGCGGATTGGTCAGCTGGTTATTCATAACTTCACGCTTGTTGGTAACTCTTCCACCGCGTCACAAACTCTGTCAAAAATGTTACGATTTAGACGTAATTTATTTTCTTTATTGTATGTATTCTAAAAGGATAAATTAAAAAGAACAACCAGCCTTGTTTCTTGCATTTCTTTCCTGGCTGGGTCGCGAAGGTAAAATTAATAGTAAAATTGACGTTTCAAAGTGATTCTTGTGATTTTGATGAATAAAAAAGCGACAGAACTGAAAACTTGAACAATTACGAGATACTTACCTATATACAGAGGTGTCGGTAACGGTAACAGTATCACGAGTTTAATAGTTTTTTCCCCATCTCAAAAAATGCCCAACGCACCCAAGAGTTTTCACTTCATATAGGTACAGAGGTATCGGTAACGGTAACAGTGTCACGATTTCAATGTTTTTTTCTCATCTCAAAAAATTCCCAACGCGCCTAAAGAAGTTTTCACTTCAAAAATATTTTGATTTTGAGTTAGTTTTACTGCCTGCAGATCGCCTTAGACTTTCTTTACATTGCTGCGGAAAGGAGTGGAAGCGAATTTTTGTAACGAATTTGTACATAGCACATAATTAACTTTATGTCAATTGTGCAGCGTACAAACGGTGCCGGATTAAGCGACCGCGGAGCCCGTAGCAAATTGTATCGAGGGGCCCTTGATCTGTTAAGGGTTCTTAAGTATAAAGTGTCGGGGTTGGATACAAGGGGCCCGTAGCAAATTCTATCGAGCAGGCCTTGATCTGCTATTTGTTTTAATGAGGTGGGCTGGTTTGGGGGCCCCATTTTGCGCGGGGCCGGTAGTTAAATTCTATCGAGGCGCCCTTGATCCGCTATGGGTTTTTAAGTATAAAGTGGCGGAGGTGGGCTGGTTTGGGGCCCCTTTTTGCGCGGGGTCCGTAGCAAATTCTATCGAGGGGCCCTTGATCTGCTATGGGTTTTAAGTATAAAGTGGCGGGGTTGGATACGCGGGGCCCGTAACTATTGCTACGTGCTTAATCCGGTACTGCGTATAAACTAGATATGAGCAAAAAGTACATTGTTATACAAGGGGCGTAAGCTATCATTTGCACAGCTAATAAGTCTAGGGAGACAATCAACATTGACGCGGTGGAAAGATTTACCTTTTCACTTTTATAGGCAGAAAACAGGTTTATTTTGATTACTAGTCTTTTAGCTAGATGATAGTCATACGTTATTTTAAGTGCCTGATGTGTATAGTAGCTTTACATAGAGTGGTTGCTACGTTGAATATAAGAATATTATTCACTTACTACTTTGTTTTGTTTACCCCGATTTCCACTGAAACCTCGCTGTTCCCATTAATCTCACTATACTCGTAGTATACGCCAAGAGTCGTGGTAAAAGGGGCCAAAAATAATTATTTTTAAACTGATCCCCATCATTTTGGGCCCTTTGGTAAGTTGGGCCCTTAGTTTTTTACATTATTGTGTACTTCTTAGTAACACTAGAGGTACCAAAAGGTACCGAATGGGTACTAAGATCTAGTAATACATAGTATCCTCTTACTAGTCTCTGGTACTAATACTAAGAAAATGCTGATGGAAAGAATTATCCAATACAGAAGTTGGCGCCGGTATCTATACATACACTTGTTATTGCGTTTTTATAGAAAAAAGTTAATTAGTGTGCACGTCTAAGATTCGAACCTACAACCTAGTTTGGATGCCAGGGGTCAATTCGGATTAGCAGACTTACCTACCTAGTTGTGTTTGGTCGAATTAGGTTTTTGCAGATTAAAACAAATCTTCACAACATCAATATTTATTTAAATCACTGAATAAATAAAACCGGCCAAGTGCTAGTCGGACTCGCGCACGAAGGGTTCCGTACCATTATCTATAAAAACAGCAAAAAAATCACGTTTGTATGGGAGCCCCCCTTAAATATTTGTTTTATTATAATTTAATTATTTATTTTTAAAGTGAATATAAAACTTAATATTCTATGAATGTTTCAAGCGTCCACCTGTTGCCGTTATCAATATCGAGCTAAAACGAGCAAAATAATCACGTTTGTTGTATGGGAGCCACCTTTATATATTTATTTTATTCTGTTTTTAGTATTTGTTGTTATAGCGGCAACAGAAATACATCATCTGTGAAAATTTCAACTGTTTAACTATAACAGTTCATGAGATACAGCCTGGTGACAGACGGACAGAGAGCCAGACAGACAGCGGAGCCTTAGTAATAGGGTGCCGTTTTATCCTTTGGGTACGGAACCCTAAAAACACAGGTACTTATTTATTCTATCACATTTAAATAATATCAATTTATCACTGAATAATCATTACTATCACTTCTTCGGTAAATACAGTATGCGACAATTTAAATGACACATCGCGATATTTAGTAAAATCTATGTACAAACGGATACCTACAGAAAGCAACACTAATGGGTAACCCAAACACAAATATTAAAATTTAAACAGAAAGCTAGAATAAAAGTGAAAGAATAAAAAAAAGTGCGTGAAAATGTTCACGCACTTTTTTTTAACACACATGGTGTCTATGAAATCTATGTTTTGGAAAGTATCCCTGTACAAGTCTACACGTTTTCAATATAGTATTCAAACATACACCATTACCCACCAATGTAGTTATTCTTTCTGTAGATGCATTACTACACAAACGTATTATAATATAAGGTCTAACGAAGTTGTAAATATTTTGTTATCGTATCGAATATATTATTTTACATAATTATGTACTAGTAATAAGAAATAACACTGTCTAACAACTTACTTCTAACTTACAGAGCTTACAAATTAATAAAAAATCTTAAACTAAAGTAATAAAATACGAGTATGTAGTGTAGTTTACTTATATATTATTTGTATATATTTAAGTTTATGTTTAGTATAATCAATAAGTATATTATATTTTGTGAGTTCTGTTTATGTATATACTCTTACATCGCCGTCTTTTGGGTTTTGTTTATCCTGTCCATCCAAAACTTGTCTGGAAGAGATCGCTTTTAGCGATAAGACCGCCTATTGTACCTTTATTTATTTCCATTGTTGCTGTATTTTTGTTTGGTGTGCAATAAAGATTATTTCATTCGTTCATTCAAAATAATTGTATTAAACTGTATAAAATTGTAAATTAAAATAATGACATAAGTGGTCTTGAAAATATCAATTCAAATGTAATAAAATCAGACATATTAAATTAACCAATCTACTCGAAATTTATATTAAAAAAAATATTCCCGTAAACAAATATTATTCAGAATATTTTGTTAAACCCTATTATGTATATATAACAAACAGGTCTTCTAGTAGTAGTGGCTAGAAATAACGCCAATTAATTATTATTTTAAGTAAATGCATCAAAAATGTTCACAATAACGCTGACATAAAATGCTGACAATAATATAAACTTATTTATGTAGACCCAGGTATTAATCGGTGATAGTGGGCTTATGTTTTTTATCAATCCTTTAATATCGGTACTTTAAGTTAAAAGGCACCAAAAAGTTGGTAAATTTTCAGTCAAGCTTATACATAGCATTAAATGCTGCTACATAGATACTAGAACGTTCGCGCACGCGTCAGCGCATTTCAATGTAAAAAAACTTAAGTACCTATCTAAAATTAGAAATAAATTGTGCTTCTATAATAGAATTTGTAAACAGTTCAAAAAATTGAGGAACGGCTCTGCCCGTCAAAACAAACAAAGATTACTCAATCTCTCTTTATAACTTAATAGTAGTTTAGTTATTGTAATATCCATTAATCCCATACGATTACTAAATTTATGTTTTTAGTTTATTGAATATTTGGATTCTATGCGATTAAACTATCTAAAAAAAATATTCAGCAAATAGATTTTTTTAGAAAGTCCATAATCCCATATGATTACTACATTATTGTTTTTAGTTTATTGAATTTTTTGATCCTATGCGATTAAACTTTCTAAAATAAAATATTCAGCAAACAGATTTTTTAGAAAGTCCTTAATCCCATATGATTACTACATTTATGTTTTTAGTTTATTGAATTTTTTGACCCTATGCGATTAAACTTTCTAAAACAAAATATTCAGCAAACAGATTTTTTAGAAAGTCCATAATCCCATATGATTACTACATTTATGTTTTTAGTTTATTGAATTTTTTGATCCTATGCGATTAAACTTTCTAAAACAAAATATTCAGCAAACCGATTTTTTTAGAAAGTCCATAATCCCATATGATTACTACATTTATGTTTCTAGTTTATTGAATTTTTTGATCCTATGCGATTAAACTTTTTAAAACAAAATATTCAGCAAACAGATTTTTTTAGAAAGTCCATAATCCCATATGATTACTACATTTATGTTTTAAGGTTATTGAACTTTTTTGAATCTCTGCTTGTAAACTTTCTAACAAAAAATCTGTAAATAGAATATTGACTGGTAGATAATGCTATTAGCATTAAGTCCTCCTTAGCACTATTCTGTTTTGTGTGAAAGTATTAAATAAATAAATAACAATATTTTTTCAAGTTTTAGATCATAACAACCTTGCACTGTGGACTTTTCATCGAACTTAAAAGAGCAGGTATATGCTTAAGGCACTTGTGCAACCGCTGACGATAAGAACGAAGCGAGTACTTTTTTTCTATGTGTAGTTATTCTAAGATGACACTATAAAATTAAGTCTGTACAGTGTTCTTTGACTCTTCTATTTGTCGGAATTCTTCAAGAAGTGTGTCCCCTTCGAAGAACGAAGAGGAATCTGCAAACAAGTGAATCAGGTGAGTGAGAATAAACATTCTTACTAGGTTTAACTTAGTAGGTACATCGCTCGTCTTTGTACATGACATTTCTGTAAGCTTTTTTGTCTGTAATCTGTTTGTGTATAAAACGTTAAAGAAATTATAACATAAATTATATTAAAGAATACATTAAATTACACAATAAATATTAAATTAATTTAATTAATGTATTGTTCATTAAAGACTACTACGGGGTTTTCGCGGCCATGTTTTTATATCTGCTAGCAGATAGAGTCTGTCAAATAAATGAAAGTAGACCCTGAAAAATCGCGGCAAATTCAAAAAATATCAGCGTGGCAACCCAAACATTAGGGAATGATGCCACACTCCGATTCTCATTTTCCCTAATCTGTTGAAAAAGTCAATAGTACCTACCTTAAACGACGACCTATTTGAAGAATATTAAGAGAGTGAACGAAAGAAGTAAGTCAGATTCATGGGAAATGGTCATCCGTGGTTCCTGCCACAGAATATAACAAACAATTGTTTTCTGTGGTTCCTGCCTACATCTTCGGGAAAAGGCATTTTTTGCCTATTTTCCGGTTCAGAATGACAAAACCTATAAAATAGTTCAATATTATTAATCTGCAGTTGATAAGAGTGGGTTACAATTCGTTATAACATAGTTATTTATAGTACGTGCAAATATTATTTTATACCACCCTAAATTTACTCAGCTGTAGAACATAGCGTTCGTAGGTGGAAACACATTAGTATTGCCATGTAAAAAGTTACGAAAAAATGCGAGTGCCTACTTTCGTTTGACAGACTCTAGCGTTGTTCTGTCATGATCTGAATAATAAAGGAAAGTTAATTGTCAATCGGCGTGTCAACATTATTTTCTTTGGAACTTGAAATAAAAAACAAACATTTGTGTTTGTTTATCTGACGAAGTGAGATTGTTTTAGACAATTTTTTATAGTGTCTGAGATTTTGGCATTTAGACCATATATTTAGCGGTGCATCTCCAGACAGCGCCATCTATTACGCTAGTTTTATTCTTTTTACATGGGAAACGAAAAGTCCTCACTATATGATGATGAGATACGTAGACAAACAGCTTGACTTAGCCCAGAGAATTAGTGAGCTGCTGGAGTGGCGGTTAGCGGTTAGCACTGACAATGAATATGACGAGTTGACGACCGTTGCGGCAGAAAGGTGAGTGTGTTAGTTATATAATATAACGGTAAGTACATACCTTCCCTTTCCAATTTCACTTTTCCGATAAATGCTTTGTCTTCATCTTTTATCTCGGATTTGAATTTATTCTGAAAAAATAGTGTTATTAGTGAGAGTGTGGCGATTTACGTCACAAACACGCAGGGACATCCCTAGGTAGATCTGCCACTGTCAAGTTACGCGCCTTAAACAAAATATTTTTTTATTCTCGCACCAGAGTGGCTAAACCACGATGCACTTATTATCTGAACAGCCTAAATACAGTGTTTTTTAACGTATAATACCGTCGTTTCAATTCTACTTGGGACGCCGCAAAACTCCCACAAGAGTAAAATTAATTTTAATGGCAATGGTCCTATTCCCACATCCAACCCAGAATAGTTTGAAAATAGGGACATTCATTAGAGAAACTGTTATTTTTCGTCTTTGATTTTCGTCTCTTGATTTTAAGGGTTCCGTATATCAAAGGGATAAGAGGAACCCTTATAGGATCACATCGTTATCCGTCTGACTGTCAAGGGCCCGTAGCCAAGTTACATTCTCTTCGAATCCATTCGATTTCTACATAGGTTTGTTGTCGATATATCATGTGATATTTCCATAGCATGTGTCAAATCCCATACATTTTCGGACTTATTGATTAGCGTCATCGCTAATCGAATGTAACTTGGCTAAGCCCTAAGAACCTTTTTCTCAGAAACGCGTGGAGATATGAAGTTGAAATATAAATAGGTCCACGGTTCCTTCTAGCTGTACAAAATGAAGGTTTTTAGTCAGTGCAATTAAAAAAATACGGCCTTTTAAGCTACATATTTAGATACGCGCAAATAAATCAAACTCTATAGAGTACCTACTTCCCATTGGCCTAGAATCATGAATTATTATTACTCCAACCCTCTGTGCCCTACTGCTGAGCACATCACATTAAAAAAAACCGATGCCTCGTTTCCGTACGGAACCCCCCCGGTGCGCGAGTGAGACTCGCACTTGTCCGGTTTTTATTTATGTTTTTCTAGTTGCGTCTTATTATGACTTACTAGTTGACCCGCCCTGGGTTGCATTTATCAAACTTTCGCGATCACTGTACCTACATAATTATTGATTAAAACGTGTATTTGCGGTATATTTGGGTTCTCAAGGATTTTTATTAAAAAAAATATACCATTCTAGCTACCGCCAGCGGCTTCGCACGCGTGGTTTAAAAAAAACATTATCTACCCTCTTTATGCGCAGTCGGTCCCAATCCCGGTCATAATCTATCTGTAAACTAAATTTCATAGAAATCGGTCCAGCAGTTTAATCGTGAAAATGTAACATACAGACAGAGAGACGAAGTTACTTTCGAATTTATAATATTAGTATAGTACCTGCCTACGGGGCCCATAAGTACCTACATCAGTGGCGTAGCGTAGTAGGGGCGGCCCGCCCCGGGCGGCACCTTTAGGGGGCGGCCAAATTTAACAATAAATAATAATAATATATTACAAATATTTGAACTATTACATATTTTTGTGACATAAGCAATGCCAGCTGTGAGAGAAATTTATCAATATAGAAATTGATCAAAAACTATTTAAGATCAACAATGAGTACCTACTTTAAGGTAAACCAATCTGGCTATCCTGTCTATTGAGCAAGAGGTGTGTGATGCTTTAGTTAGAGTATAGACATTGCTAGTGAAATAAAAATATTTGCTCTTTAAAAAATTAGACTATTAAAGTTTTAGTTAAAGACAGAAGTTATTATAGTCTATTAAATTGAAATACCTAAATAAGAGGGTGGCAAAATTTTCTTCCGCCCCGGGCGGCTGACACCCACGCTACGCCACTTACCTACATACTTCCACATGGACACGTCAAAGATTTTTTTGCGCAAGCTTCTGTGTGTTAAGCTCTATTAGGTAAATTAGAAATTCACTTACTTTAACAAAGTCGGGTAATCCATCTTGAAGGTGATACCAACTCAGCATGAATATCAACGACACGAAGAATAAATTAGTGCTAATTCCTGAAAAAATATTTAAACTGTTATTTGTTGCTTATGTAACGTACCTACATAAACTAAAGTATAAAGATGTTTTCACAGCACCTGCTAGACAATGTCAAATTATATTCAATTAAACCTCACCGAAAGCAGGTGATTAAATCTCCACGGCTGAGCCGGGAGTAAAGTTGTACTGAATTTCATAGGGCATAATGTTATTGAATTTGAAACCTCATCTGTATTAAAAGTTGAACCAAAGATACCCACACATTAACGCGCCTGCGAACCCCGAGCGCAACTTCAATTCGGCCGCGTCAAAAACTTCGGCCTGAATATCGCTATCCCTGTTTAGTGACGAAGTTTAGCCACGCAGAGCGACAGTGATGGCAATAGAACGATTCGAAATTTGATTAGATTTTGACCGTGTTCCGTAATACCAAAAATGATGACTGAAAACTTGTTGTATTTTTCTCATTGTGTTGTTATTCTGTAACTAGACGATATAATCTATGTTCCCATGACTAGGATACGTAAGATGTTGTTGTTTTTAATACGAAACAATTAGGTTGAAAACAGGTCTTTTATGACGTAAAAACATGCAGAATGCGATACGCTTCTATTTCATTTTAGGTAAGTATTTTGATCTAATATATAGTTGGGAACCTAGATAAATACTATTCAAATTAAAATAACACCTTAATAAGGTAGAAATA
The DNA here is from genome assembly GCA_918857605.2 of Philereme vetulata. NCBI lineage: Eukaryota > Metazoa > Arthropoda > Insecta > Lepidoptera > Geometridae > Philereme > Philereme vetulata. Next base: position 4,464,865 of record OU975425.1, read on the forward strand.
TGCTCCAATTAGAAATAATCTTGGTAGTACGTGTTGTATGCGCAATTGTCCCTCCGGTGTCCCCTTAAGAACTTATTCGTAAATCGAACAAACCTCTGCACAGAATGCACCAACCTAAATTTGGTTTTTATTGTCTCGCAGAAAGTGTGAAAAGTAGAGTATTCTCCTCGTGGATAAAGCTGTCTGTATCTTGGGCACGCTTATATCCCTCTTTGCCCTCAGAATTCTAGTAACTTCCTCGCTCCGCTCGTGAGTTAACTCGAGAATCCTTCGTTGCGTTCAGGATCTAATATAGCGCCCGTGACGCAAGACACTGCTTTATCCCCTCGTTTAATAATCTACTATTATGTCTCATAGAAAACAGGTAGGTATACATAATTCTTTTTACAAACATAAAAGTTATTTATTAATTAAATATATTTTTTGAGAGCCATGGAGCGTACCATGCTCGGCATCAAACTCTTGGATCGAGTTCCAAACGTCGAGATCCGTAGAAGAACGAAGGTTCATGATGTTGGGAATCGAGTTATGGAGCTCAAATGGTCTTGGGCGGGACACTTGGCAAGACGTGGTGATGACAGGTGGAGCAGGGTAGCAACTGAATGGTGGCCGAGGAATGGCTGTAGAAGGGTTGAACGTCCGGCAGCGAGATGGGTGGACGACATCGTTAGAGTCGCGGGCCGTCAATGGGTGAGACTAGCGCAGGATCGTGGCGAATGGCACAAACTTGGGGAGGCCTATACCCAGCAGTGGGTGAGGTCAGGCTGAGGATGATGATGATGATGAAATATATTTTAGGAGTAGTAGAATTCCTTGTGAAAGGGCGGGAAGTAATACCACCATATTTATTTCCGCCACAAAGTAGCATTGCTGTGTTTCGGTTTGAATGGTATGGGTACAACTGAAATTACAGACACGTGAGGCTTTACACCTGTATGCCTCAAGTTGATAGACCCAGTAGGCATACAGGATCGTAGGGCACATTACTAAGGTGCGTGACCTACGAGGCAATGCTTTGTTATAGGCGATGGTGGGTCATTCGCTTGTTCCATCTCTAAGTTACATAAAAATGGACTAATATAGGCTAATCAGAAAAGAGTCAGTAACATAAAATTGTATGATTTTACAATTTAGGTTCACCTCTAAGGGCCTATGCGCACGGTGTCATCATCATCATCATATCAGCCGTAGGACGTCCACTGCTGGACAAATGCCTCCCTCATTGATCTCCAGGAACTGCGGTTGGAAGCGGCCTGCATCCAACGCCGACCTGCGGTTCTTACCAAGTCGTCTGCCCATCTTGTAGGTGGACGTCCTACGCTGCGCTGCGCACGGTGTATTTTAAACTAATTATATTGAAGATTTTTCTACACATAAAATTAAAAATAAATGTATCTATAAAATGTTCTTGTTATCAAAATCTCGAGAAAATCGATAAAATGCTGCTCGACGAAATCTTAGAGAACTTGCTTATTGTACGATGCCACAGATGACTAAAAAGTTATTGCGAGCCGTTCAACAACCCCGCTAGTTCAATGACCTCGCCCAGTCAATGGATTAACCAGTCAAAAGAGCGCGTATAGTGCGTACGGTACCTACATGTTAGGCACAAAAACTCAAAAATAAAGTAATTTAAATAAAAAAACATTATTGCTTTATTATTTAGGGTCTCAAAAATATACTCCTCCATTATTTGTAGTTTAAATTGCAACACCTTGTATATGAACATATACGTCTGAAATAGATTTATTTAATTTAATTAACTTATGTTTAGATGATGATGATGGGTACCAAGCGCCGCCGTAAACTCGAGTTCATGAACCGTGGGTTACTATGAAACTACTCATAATGCTCGCTTACTTTCACGATGGTACCTACCTATGACGTCAGTCAGTATTCACACCTATACATCTTTATTTCAGGCAACAATAGAAAAGAACAAGATGTTAAAACTTAATTCTACGGCCCTTATAACTTGAGAATATCTAAGTGATTAACATACATAGTCGTTGACGTGTGGCGCACTTGCGCTTTGTCGTATAGTCGCCCGCGAAAACGACGAAAGAACTTTTCGGACAAAACTCTTCCTTTGTAAAAGTCGAAAGATCTTCAGCTGGAACACGCACACAAAAGATTTGAAATCATTGTGGCGCTATTCACTTTTCGAACTATTCGACCGTCAACTGTAGGTATATATATATTCCACCACGTCCTCCACCTTCGTAATGAAACTACGCATTATTCTCTCTCACTATAAAATGCTTATTTAGGACGTCAGTCACCTATGACAGCGGATATGTTGGGCCAGTGGAACATAACATAGCGAAGGCCGGTGAAGTGAGCTTGTATGTGCAATTCACACGCGTACACTTGCGCGAAGCGGGATTGTAGTTCTACGTACGCATCTGTTACGGGAAGATTCTGAAAGGGAAAAAAACAATAATCACTAGTCGCGTTTACTAGTACGCGTTACTCTTTTAATTTTTGAACTAGAATAGTGAATTAAGCAATGGACTTGTCAAAATTATCGCCATATTGCGTTCTCTACTGTCATTTCACCGCCACGTCAATCAATACTTCATTAGTGGGTTCCTAGATTAGGTACATATATAAATTACCTACCTATCACCAATTACAGATATAATAATTACAAAGAAAAAAACGAAAATGAAAAAAACCACAGCAATGTAAAAGGGTATCTCCAGACAACCTTAGGATGGATAGGACTATACGGAAGCATGGGACGGTGGTGTCATCGTTTACCTGATCATCTTCAAAATCACTGAACAGTTCCACTTGTAGCTGTTGCTTATCCTCATTCACTCCTGATATCAACAGCGGCGTCAGGGCTATAGTCCTGATTAGCTGATGGAGCTCTGACCTGCAATATTTATATTTATTATATTAAATGTCAGCCAATTAATTATAACATACATCCTTCATTCATAACTGACGCTGTTATAATTTATGACCAAAAGGATTTACTACCGAAGTCCAGACGAACAGGAGTCTACATAAGAAATCTTGACACGATTAAGGCTCGTAGGTACCTATGCCAAAACTAAAACCTGTCGAGATTCTAGCTTACATCACGATTAGCCTGAAAACTCTGGTCGAGCAAGGAGATATAGAAACTGCTGCCATCAACCCAAAGTCCTACTCTGCTACTTCTAGGAGTTAAGGGTCAGGATAGAAGGGGGGTAATCCACAATACACTCCAATGCAGAGCGTCAGTGCAGATCTTCCCCCCTCGCCTCCCGCCCCTTAGAATTTACATCGAAAATCATTTCACTCACACCCATACTCTTCAAACCAAAACACAGCAATGTGCTTGGCGGCAGAAATAAGTACGGTCGTTCTTTTCCAGGCGAACTCTTTCTCAAAGAACTCTACTACTATTTAGGTACCTGTATCTGAGCATGACTGATCTGCAAGATGAGGAGACCAGAACGCCACCCTTAGCTCGCATCTGAGCGCACACCATAAACATACCTGCCGAACAATTATTTAGGGATTATTAAATAGATTATAACAAGTGACGGCCGCTGGGGCAGAAAGGTTCTCGAGTGGAGATCACGCGGGAAGCACAGCGTAGAACGGCCACCCACTACCCACCCACTGGTAAAGGATATAGGTAAAGGATAGGTCAGTATTCAGTATTCATTTATTCACTATTTCATTAGATTTCATAATATTGGTATGTCAAAAATAGATTACAAATTATGTCAGCCAAGTAAGTAACTATAGAAAAAATAAAATCAATACAAAATAATTACAACTAAGCTAACTAAACTAAGAGGTTACAGCAGATACTACTCATGCAGATGAGAAAACGAACAGCTCATATATTCATTTAAATGATAAAATGGGTGGTTTTCTAAGAAAGTTTTTAGTTTTAATTTAAATCCTTTCAAAGGAAGTCGTGTTATTTCTAACGGAAGCTTATTGTACATAGCTATATAGCTTTATACAGGTACCTTGTTTATAGGTTTTGACAAGCCTGGTTCTTGATATGTATAATTTTTCTCTGTTTCGAGTATCATAATTATGTATGTGCATTGTCATAGGTAGTTCGTCTTTAATTACACTCGCTCTGGAGATCTATGTTCAACAGTAGACGCTGATATATATCTATAATATGATATAGGTACGCTATATATTGATGAATTAAATATAAGCATTTCGGCAGATTTATCATTTTTGTGGTCTTACTTTTAAAAGCAAATTAATATACTTACTACGTATATCATTATGTACGACGTTAAATGAAAACACGTATAGGCTAATGGCTATTAATATTGTTGTAAAAGTAAATGTTTTCCTAATTTTTTTTTATGTAATGAAGTTGACGTAACTAAGTGTTCTACTTTTATGAAACCTGTGATGTATGTTGCATTGAAATAAATAAATACTAAGTCCCTATGGTTTGAAATAAATAAATAAAAGTAAATATGAAATATGAGGTAATTTTTCAAATGCATTGTCAACCATAGAAAAATTGAAATTTTCAAACAACCTTAATATCAATATCAAGTATTAAAATATCAATGAAACGGTCTGTCTAAAATAGGCACTTGATAAACTGACTTAACGCGCCGGCGAACCCTGAGCGCAACATCAATTCGGCCGCGTCAAAAACTTCGGCCTGAATATCGCTATCCCTGTTTAGTTACGAAGTTTAGCCACGCAGAGCGACAGTGATAGCAATAGAACGATTCTAAATTTGATTAGATTTTGACCGTGTTCCGTAATACCAAAAATGATGACTGAAAACTTGTTGTATTTTTCTCATTATGTTGTTATTCTGTAACTAGACCATATAATCTATGTTCCCATGACTAGGATACTTAAGATGTTGTTGTTTTTAATACGAAACAATTAGGTTGAAAACAGGTCTTTTATGGCGTAAAAACATGCAGAATGCGATACGCTTCTATTTCATTTTAGATAAATATTTTGATCTAATATATGGTTGGGAAACTAGATAAATACTATTAAAATTAAAATAATACCTTAATAAGGTTGAAATATGCTCCAATTAGAAATGATCTTGGTAGTACGTGTTGTATGGGCGATTGTCCCTCCGGTGTCCCCTTAAAGCGGCATCGTCGCAAAGGCGCCGTCGATATACGTTAAAAATTGTTTATTGGAAATGTGTCGGTTACTGGATAATTATTTAAGCTACCGGTATTAATCCACATCTAAAAGCAGTTAATAAGATTCCGGATGTGTGTTTTAAATTAATGTCGTACATAACAAAACAGCTTGTATAGTAGCTGAGACATCATAATTGATTTTTAAAGTAACTTCCATGGCATCTTATTTTCAATATTTGCTATCCGAGTAGCTAGACTAATAGGTTGGGGAAAAAATCTTTTCGCATTATAGTATGTATGAACTTGTAATAAAATCTCTTTGTATCTGACTGGTTTTGGTATCATTCAAAGTTTAAATTTTAAAGAAGATAATTCCAAATTCATATTAGGAAAATGTGTGATATTATTTGTTTTTCGTACTGTAAAGATGAGTGAATCTAATGAAGAAATTCGATACGTTTTAAAATTTTGCTACAAAAAAGGTAAAAATGCAACGCAAGCCGCGAAAAAAATTAGCAATGTTTATGGACCTAGTGCAGTGTCTGTGAGAGTAGCACAGCGTTTTCAATCCGGAAATTTTGATGTCACAGAGGCATGTCGCTCTGGTCGCCCTAATACGGATAAAATTGATGCCATTTTTGAAAAAGTGGAGCAAGATCGGCATATCAGTAGTTACGACGTAGCTGAAGAACTAGGAATTGACCACAAAACAGTTTGGGCGCATTTGAAAAAAATTGGGTACACAAAAAATCTCGATATTTGGGTACCCCACGAGCTCACTGAAAGAAACTAATGAACCGTGTACTCATTTGTGATTCTTTATTACGACTTTATTGCCGTGGGGCGCCGGCAGTAGAATGTTGCCCCTCCGCTCTTGCCCGTGGATGCAGTAGGAATCTGCTAAGGGATACCTCCGAAAGATGGGCAGCAGCGTCTTTTCGTGTTTTTAATACCTATACTGAGCTCGCCAACCCGCCTGCCAAGCGTGGCGAGTATGGCAACAACCCCTTTATGATACAACAACATAAAACCAGGCCCCGAGTCACCGGCGGCCCCGCTAATCCAGGCTATGGTAGCAGTCACGGTAACGGCGGGGCCAGGGGTGCTTAGAATCCCCGGGAGACGATCTGCTACCAAACCCTACGACGACCACTGGCCCTGGTAACACACAACATCCGCACTTTGAGGACAGACGAAAAGATTGTTGAGCTGGAAGAAGAAATTAGTAGATTACACTGTGACATTTTGGGGTTATCAGAAGTCCGTAGAGAGGACGAGGACACGATATGCCTTAAGTCTGGTAACCTACTACCGGGAGAGCGACCAACAGTCCCAAGGTGGTGTTGAGTTTCTCGTTCACAAGTCACTCATCAACAACATTATCACCATCGACAGTGTGTCGAGCAGGGTCGCGTACCTGACACTCAGAATATCTAAGCGATATTCGCTGAAGGTCGTTCAGGTATATGCGCCGACCTCTTCACACCCAGATGAAGAAGTAGAGTCTATGTATGAGGACATCAGTAGAGCCATACATACGAACAAAACTCACTTTATTGTTGTTATGAGGGACTTCAATGCAAAGCTAGGCATTGCGATGATGAGTTGAGAGTGGGGCAATTTGGATATGGGCAACGGAACCCCAGGGGAGAGGCTGGCCGATTTTCTGGAGAAAGAAGGACTCTTTATGATGAATTCTTTTTTCCAGAAGCCGCCTCACAGGAAATGGACCTGGATGAGTCCCAACGGTTCCACGAGAAATGTGATTGATTTCATCTTGACCAACATGAAACGGATATTCAATGATGTCTCTGCGATTCACAGGGTGAAAACCGGCAGTGATCACCGAATTGTTAGAGACACATTGAATATGAACGTTAAACTTGAAAGGTCCCGTTTGATGAAGTCTACGCTCCGACCCACTCGCGCACATATCCAAAACCTCGAGAGCTTTCAACTCGAACTTGCAAATCGCTTTGACTGTCTAGAAGTAGATGCATCAGTGGACGAGATCAATAACAGGTTCGTAGAAACCGTCCATAGGGTGGGGTCCCAGTTCTTTAAGACCCCCCGTACCAATAGACCTCAGAAACTCTCTGATGACACCCTTAACCTCATGGCTGAACGTCGTTCTTTGCGACTACAGTCTCCCGATGATGCTCAGTCACATAGGCAGCTCAATAGAAAGATTTAGAAATCCTTGCGGCACGATATTCGTACCTTTAATACATCTCGTATTAAAGATACGATAGAGCGGAATAAAGGCTCCAAAGTGTTCGCGAGAGATAATTCTATTGGGCAGAGCCGCATGACGAAGCTGAAGAGGGAAGATGGCAGCATAACGTCAAGTAAAGCGGAAGTGTTAAGGGAAGTTGAAAGGTTCTATGGACTTTCGGTCACTAAACCTGTTTGCAGTGCGGCCAACGACCTAAGAGCCAAACTGACCCGACATTATACCGAAGATATTCCGGACATCAGCCTGTATGAGATCAGGATGGCCTTGAAACAGCTTAAGAACGACAAGGCGCCGGGTGAGGACGGAATCACTTCAGAGCTTCTGAAAGCGGGTGGATCACCGGTACTTAAAAGTCCTTCAGAAGCTCTTTAATTCCGCCTTGCTTGAAGGTACGACGCCAAAAGCATGGAACGAGGGCGTGGTGGTTCTGTTCTTCAAGAAATGTGACAACACCTTGCTTAGGAATTACAGACCCATCTCGCTTTAGAGCCATATTTATAAGCTGTTTTCAAGGGTCATCGTGAACCGTCTCGAACGCAGTTTTGATGACTTCCATCCTCCCGAACAAGCCGGGTTCCGTAAAAGCTACAGTACCATAGACCACATACATACGCTGCGGCAAGTCATACAGAAGACCGAAGAGTATAACTTGCCGCTATAACTCGCGTTTGTGGACTATGAGAAAGCCTTCGATTCGATCGAAACATGGGCAGTGCTTGAGTCTCTCCAACGATGCCGTATTGACTATCGGTACATCGAAGTGTTGAAGTGTTTGTATAAAAACGCCACTATGTCAGTCCGAGTACACGAACAGAGCTTGAAGGCGATTCCCTTAAAAAGAGGCGTAAGACAGGGAGATGTCATCTCTCCGAAACTGTTTACGACCGCATTGGAAGATGCCTTCAAGCTTCTGGAATAGAAAGGACTGGGCATCAATATTAACGGCGAATACATCACTCACCTTCGGTTTGCCGACGATATTGTGGTCATGGCAAAGTCGATGGAAGAACTCAGCACGATGCTCGAAGGCCTCAATCGAGTCTCCCAACGGGTAGGTCTTAAAATGAACATGGACAAGACGAAAATTATGACGAATGTTTATGTCGTGCCTGCCCCAGTTATGGTTGAGAACTCGGCTCTTGAAGTTGTCGATGCGTATGTATACCTAGGACAAAAAGTCCAATTAGGTAGGTCCAACTTCGAGAAAGAGGTCAATTGTCGAATCCAACTCGGATGGGCAGCGTTTAGGAAACTTCGCAACGTCTTTTCGTCCAACATACCTCAGTGCCTTAAGACGAAAGTCTTCAATCAATGTGTGTTACCAGTGATGACATATGGAACCGAGACGTGGTCCTTCACTATTGGCCTTATGAATAAGCTCAGAGTCACTCAACGAGCTATGGAGAGGGCTATGCTCGGGGTTTCTCTACGGGATCGACTCAGAAATGAGGAGATACGTAGGAGAACTCAAGTCACCGACATAGCCCGACGGATTAGAACGTTGAAGTGGCAATGGGCAGGCCATATAGCGCGCAGAACAGATGGCCGATGGGGCCGGAAGGTTCTCGAGTGGAGGCCACGGGCCGGAAAGCGCAGCGTAGGACGTCCACCTGCAAGATGGGCAGACGACTTGGTAAGAACCGCAGGTCGGCGTTGGATGCAGGCCGCTTACAACCGCAGTTCCTGGAGATCAATGAGAGAGGTCTTTGTCCGGCAGTGGACGTCCTACGGCTGATATGATGATTACGACGTAATGAAACCGAACCATTTTTGAAGAAGCTGTAAACTGGTGATGAAAAGTGGATCACGTACGACAGGAACGTGCGAAAAAGGTCGTGGTCAAAGGTCGGTCAGGCTTCACAGACTGTGGCGAAACCCGGGTTAACTCGCAACAAGGTGACACTGTGTGTATGGTGGGATTGGAAGGGCATTATTCATTATGAGCTGTTACCACCAGGCAGGCCCATCGATTCTGAACTCTACTGCGAACAACTGATGAAATTAAAGCAAGAAGTTGAGAAAAAGCGGCCGGAATTAATCAACAGAAGGGGTGTGGTTTTTCATCATGATAACGCTAGACCTCACACATATTTAGCCACTCAGCAAAAATTAAGAGAGTTTGGCTGGGAGGTGTTAATGCATCCGCTGTATAGTCCTGACCTTGCACCTTCAGATTTCCACCTGTTTCGGTCTCTTCAGAATTCTTTAGGCAGTGTCAGGTTAACATCACGAGAGAACCGAAGCCCTTTTCAAGCCCTTACGTAATGTCGATCAAAATATTTAACAAACTACCTGACGCGTTGAAAAATGAGACTAATAATATAACATTTATAAAACAATTAAAATACTTACTAACTAAAAAAACTTACTATACAATTGACGAATATTTTAATGATAAATTTAATGAAAAATGACACATTTTAGATACTTACCTACTATCTACTTTGACACTAGATTTGAGTGTTTTCTTTTTTAAAATAAATATAACCTAACAAGAACAATGACGTCCTCCTCTCTCCATGATATTGTTGTGCCCAACAGGGTCCATAATGAACATGTACCTATTATTTACCACCTATCATTACATTGTGGAATACAATAAACGATTGAGTATTGAGTATTGGAACTGCCAAAACTACTTGTCACGGTATTTTGATCAGAAGCCCCATAATTTCTATAGCAATGGGATCATGTCCCTACCTACAAGATGGCAAAAAGTTATCGAACAAAATGGTACCTACATACTCTAGTTAAATGTAAATAAACTATATTAAAAAATGTTTTGTATTTTCTTAAAAAATGCAAAGAAACTTTTTCCCCAACATAATATAAACTTACCTAAATCCTTATTAACTTGAGTCTCCGGCATATCCAGTAATAGTTTGACCCGGTACGGCTGCGAAGACATCAGCATATAACTCTGTCTTGTCAACTGGACGTGGGCTGATGGAAACGAACATAGGCCCATCTGCTCTTCACATGATCTGAAAGATACCATACCAATAATAAAATTGAAGTGTCTGTAATTTCAAAATTAATGCTAAGTGAAAACGACTATTTATACGATGCCTAATCATGGTCCGTCTGTTCGTCTTAAAGCTTGTCTCGAATAGGCTCCGAAACGACTCAACGGATTCAATAAATTTATTTTAAAACAGGAATTTTACCTATGTTTTCGAATATGTTTAAGAATTTGGTGCAGAATATTAAGAACTATTACTGTGGCTTTTAAACTATCAATTAATAGTAGATTATTAAACGAGGGGATAAAGCAGTGTCTTACGTCACGAGCGCTATATTGCATCCCGAACGTAACGAAGGATTCTAAAGTTAACTCACGAGCGGAGCGAGACAGCTTTATCCACGAGGAGAATACTCTACTTTTCACAATTTCTGCGAGACAATAAAAACCAAATCTAGGTTGGTGAATTCTGTGCAGAGGTAAGTTCGATTTACGATAAGATCGTAATGTGTGTGTCTTTGGTTCAAATTTTAATATAGATGAGATTCCAAGTTCAAATTACATTATGCCCGCGAGGGCATAATGAAATTTAGTACAACTTTAACTCCCGGCTCAGCAGTAGGGATTTAATCACCTGCTTTCGGTGAGGTTTACATGACATATACCTAGTCAGGTCATAAGTATTGTCACACAGTAAAAACTTTTTTTATAGAATGCTGGCCACAAAAAAGTTTATTGAATTCGAATTTCGAATTGTTCGTGAAAATAAAAATGTATACTTTTTAGAATTTTACTCATTTTTAAATATGGAGTGGACGCTAAAAGAAGACCGTGTTGCAGTTATTGCGTTGCATTGTTGCGGTTACGCGCCAATTCAAATTTTTGACATACTGAAAAATTTTAATATAACCAAAAGATTCGTTTATCGCACCATCAAACGATACAATGAAGACTTTAGTGTAGATGACAGGTCAAGAAGTGGTCGCCCTCGGTCTGTTAGGACTCCAGCAGTGATAAAAGCTGTGAAGGCGCGAATTCAAAGAAATCCTAAACGTAAGCAGAAACTGTTGGCCCTTCAGATGGGGTTAAGCAGAACCACGGTGAAAAGGGTGTTAAATGAAGACTTAGGGCTTCGGGCATATCGAAGAAAAACAGGACATCGTTTGAATGCTCGTCTAATGGACCTGAGACTGAAGAGATGCCGCGCTTTGTTGAAGCGGTACGCGGGAAAAAAATATCGGGAAATTCTTTTTTCGGATGAAATAATTTTTACCGTAGAAGAGAGCTACAACAAAATGATAAGGTGTCACAGTAGTGAAGAAGCGAGCAACCGTATTCCGCGTGTCCAACGAGGTCATTTTCCATCCTCGCTCATGGTATGGTTGGGAGTTTCTTATTGGGGCTTAACAGAGGTACATTTTTGTGAGAAAGGTGTAAAAACGAATGCAGTTGTGTATCAAAATACAGTCCTGACGAACCTTGTGGAACCTGTTTCTCATACCATGTTCAATAACAGGCACTGGGTATTCCAACATGATTCGGCGCCAGCTCATAGAGTGAAGAGCACACAAGACTGGCTGGCGGCGCGTGAAATCGACTTCATCCGGCACGAAGACTGGCCCTCCTCCAGTCCAGATTTGAATCCGTCAGATTACAAGATATGGCAACACTTGGAGGAAAAGGCGTGCTCAAAGCCTCATCCCAATTTGGAGTCACTCAAGACATCCTTAATTAAGGCAGCCGCCGATATTGACATGGACCTCGTTCGTGCTGCGATAGACGACTGGCCGCGCAGATTAAAGGCCTGTATTCAAAATCACGGAGGTCATTTTGAATAAACTTTAGTGTCATAAGAATCTATGTTTTGTTAAGTTCATTTTGGTATATTAATGGTTACATAATGAATAAACTTGTTTCAATTATTTTATATTAAACATGTCACAGAATTTATGAGCCGACTAGGTAATTTGACATTGTTGAGCAGGTGGTGTGAAAATATGATTTATATAGCTCGCAGATGTCTTCCAGAAGAGACGGCGGAGCACGTGATACTACAAACACTTGTATAAAGCCACCAGTGATGCCAGACTGAGAATGGGTCTGGAGGGCTCATCGAATCTACATCCTCCAACACCACAACATCCACGGGGATCCCGGAAAGCTGCTGCCATCAACACAAAAGTCTTACTCCGTTATTTCAAAGAGTTGAGATGGTTGGGATCAAGTTAGAAGGGGGTTAATGCACAATACACCCCAATGCCTAGAATAAGAGTTTGATTCTGATTGCAAGCTGAAGCACTAGCTGGCTAAAGGCTGGGCATGCTGTCGTCTTGCCTGGAGAAGGAAGAGCTTTTAGATGGAGAAGGCTTACCCAACACTTATCTATACCATCCTCTCATTTAAGTGAACCTTAATCAGGCAGGAAAACAGCGCTAACTAAGCTCCTGATTACCTCAATGTTTTCCTTCATCATTTTAAATACTAAGAACTATATTATTGTAAACTAGCCTCCCGCAAACTAGTTAACTAGGATTCGCACGCGTGGTTCGTCAAAAAAGTAGCCTATGTTTCAATCACAGTTATAATCTATCTAAGTATATACCAAATCGATATCGGTCCAGCCTTTTAGTAATATAAAATAACAAACAGGGAGTTTCACACTCGAATCTATATTATTATAGTAAGGATGAGTATATAATACAATATTATTAAAGGCTAAGTAAGAAAGAATGGATACCTATAACTAAGCAGTAGGACAAACAAGCTGAAAATAAAATAATTGAATTGTATATTGGAATCCAATTATTTCTGCCCCTGGTTATTTTATGGTCATCTTTTTTTAGAGTATTTATCATCTCATAGTGCAGATACAAATCACTTGTATCCACATATTAAAACAATTGATGCATCATACCCACAGTGTCACCTAAGTCCTAAGTAAATTTACAGATAAGATTTGAAATTGTTTTTTTTTTATCTGCAACCTTATCTGTAGATAAGGTTGCAGATAAAAAAAAAACAATTTCATATTAGCCTTATTCAGTAAAAATCAGCATGGTAACATGGTACCCTACTAATTCTATTTTATGCTTTATAAATCTCTGTGAGTGAGTAGGTACCTACTTAATTAAATCAACCAAATATTTTCCTGCCTGTTGTATGCAAGGCAACCAACAAATCTATCTATCTAATTATTATATGTATTATTTTAGTTATATAAGTACTTGTTCTGTTAGTAATTATTTTATTTATGCTGCTGTCTTCATTTGTCACAGATCCTGTCCATTCAAAGGTTGCCAGGTTGCCTGCGCTTTTAGTGATAAGACCGCCCATTGTACCTTTGATTTATTTGTGTATTCTCATTTGTTTGTTTTATCTTTAATGGTGTGCAATAAAGAAATCATCTAATCTAACATTATTATGTTTCTAGACTTACATATATATTGTTTATGTAACATTCAACTGCATCGCGACCTAGAAGTGCCAACGGTGAAACAAGAACTAGCTAAAAATCTGAAATCTTACGCTAAACGAATGGAGCATCACCTAAATGAGCTTGCCAATGAACTAATGAAAAAAACCACAACCTTTAGTAGATTAAAGAAGACAGCCCCTCAAGACCTCCTAAAGCATCTAAATGGAATATGGAAGTGCCACTAGGCTTATTCCATACATGCCCAACGCGAACTATTCACCAAACTCTAGCTCAATGCCCTGATGGGCAGATTGCAAGAAAATAAGGAGTTAAAAACAATATATTGTATAAGTATTCTATCAGTCATCTGGTTCCCATAGTACGAGCTTTGCTTAGTTTGGGGGTAGCGCTGTGTGATTTGTCCTGTGATATAGTTTACACCACTCTTCACTGTTTTCTGCAGGCCTTATGAAGGTAAAATGTATGTGTAGTCAACATCATCATTATCCCACCCTTTTCATCAAATGGGGTCAGCACTCCATACCTCTCTATTAGCCATCTTTCACAAAGGCCATCCATCTCCATCAGAAGAGGAAGGCCAAAGAATGGCCTTCCTCTTCATCTCTATCCATCCACATTCATAACAATCGTTTAGTCACTTGATTTGTTCCCTTCGAATAACATGCCCATACTCGCAAAATGTATGTGTAGTGTTTATTGTATATTTAAATAATACTAACTTGAATTGAAGATGCACCGGGCGCACGTGTGTTACATTCGGCATGTATGTATAGTAGAAAATAACATACATAAATATAGAAATCCACAAAATAGCTGACAAAAACACTGATATTATACCAGCTCTGTACACTAGCTCCTTCACACTGTTGATGCCTGCATCTGTCTTCTTTTTATATCCTTTATACTGAGCGTAAGCAAATGCTTGGACAGGTCTTAGAAAAAATTCGCGATAGATTCGGAATGGACTCACGTAACCCAGAAAAGACATTTTTTACAATTGAAAGAGAACTTTATCTAAGCAGTCAAGGAAACGGAATTAAAAGTATTATTGTGGGTAGATAATGCATTTTGTTTGCGTTATTATCGGCGATAAGCAACGTCCGAGTCAAAGGCCACTTTAATGTTTTCCTATCATTGGTCTGTGATGAGGTAAAGTAAAACTACTAACACAGATTTATTGGAACTGAGATTATATTTACTTTTTTACTGACTTTTACAAAAAAAACTTGTTTTAGACAGAAAAATAAATTGTTTTCAAATCGCACTTTGACCGAGATCACCAAATTGTTTTTGTAGAATAGTCAGAACACTGATCATTCATTTTCATTTATGTCACTTGAGATGTCACTATCAGACCAAATTATATGTCTAATCGATGTTATTCTTATCGTTTTGGTCTACCTACGCATTTCTGGACGGAACCCAAAAAAATGGGTAGGAAGACGTTTGATATTATGGATAATAAGCACCGTGGATCTACGGTCTTTCTCTACAGTGATTCTCCATCTATGGAGAATAAATATTTATTTTATACATCTGTATTTCTCAAAGCGACGAGCTTTGAGAAATACTCATCCATAATTTTAATTGTAGTTATCATCACTCACTACATCACTCATCCATCACATCACATCCTCATCTCCGTTTCAGCCATAGAGTATTTTATTGTATGTATAGTATAGTCTGTGTATACAATACACTACTCTGAAAGTCTCAGCCATAGTGTTCTGTGGTCAGCCAAAGTGGTTGTAATCACTACGTTATATCAGCTCCTGGTCTCAGGTAGATGAAAGAAAATTTCAAAATGCTGATTTCTTCTAAATTTCCAATACCACAGTGAAATTATAAAATAAAAATGATAGCTTTTCATCAAAATTACACAGCTCTACACCGGCACCTTCGCAAAAGATTTTTTTCAAGTACTACACGCATTATTTCTAAAGACGATCTGCCTTCGCCTGCATACAAGCCAGAGGTGGTAGAAAAGAGGAAATATGAGAAATGGGAGAAAGAAGGTCGATTCAGGGCTGAAGTTTCGAGCGGGAAGCCAACATTCAGCATGATACTGCCTCCTCCAAATGTTACTGGAAAGTTGCATTTAGGTTAGTTTCACAAACCTAGAGAAGAGCACTGTCCGCTAGCTAGTCCATCTTCAGACATCCTAATACAGGCTGCTGGGAGCTGCAGGCCTCGCAAAATTGGTACTCCAGGAAACCTGTAGAAAGGATTATGTTCAGCAGTTGACACAGACAATTATACAGATATAAATACTTTAATACAAGTAAATCTTTATTTCAGGCAATAATTGGAAAGTACAAGATGTAAAAACTTAATACTACGACCCATAACAAACTAGTGGTTCGCCCAGAACTGAGATCTCGCGTAATCTTTGACTATCAAAATAGTGCCACGAAATGCTTAACCAACTAACTTGACCTACAGTTTCATTCAAATTACAGGTAACATCAGTTCATGTAAATTGATTACTCATTTTTTGGGTACAAATTGCAGTTATACAGGATTTCAGACTTGCCTATATTTGTGTTACTAAAGCTATATGCATACCAAATTTCAGCACTGTGGGGTCACTGGTGTACTCTGTAAATTAAGTTCAGTTTTTATTATGGCTAATAACATAAAAACTACAGGTTTAAACTTCAACTCTCAACTTCCGTTCGCACTTTTCGTAACACACTCACCAGCTTACTCCCTAAGTCAAGTGTGCGTAAAGAAGTTTTACTTCTAAAATAAATATATACCTTAGTAATACATATTAAAATACTTAAAACTATATTACAGTCTGTGACGTGTGACGCACTTGCGCTGTGTCGTGAAAACTGAAAATTAACCTAGACTTGAGTGAGCCGATCGGTCCATGTCAGATTCTGCACATAATTATTATCAAGCCAAGTGTAATAGAGAAAGACAAAAGAGAAAAGATGAACATTTTACAAAAAAGTCCCTATTTATTGGTTGAAATACTTATTATGTAACTATTACTTATTACTAATCAAAATATTTTTATTCATTAAAATCACAAGGATCACTTGGAAACGTCAATTTTACTGCCTGTTCCTTCACGACCAAACCAGAAAAGAAAGGCAAGAAACAAGGCTGGTTGTTCTTTTTATTGGTCCTCTTAGAATACATACAATAAAGAAAATATATTACATCTGAATAGTAACATGTAATATTTCAGGTCATGCCCTGGCATGCACTGTGCAAGATGTCATACTGAGAAGGAAGAGGTCTATGGGACACAATGTGCTCTGGCTCCCCGGTAAAGACCATGCTGGGATAGCTACACAGGTAAGATAAAAGAAAAAAGTGTTTCATTTCACCCAGCGCTATCTAGGCCCAAACTAAAAGGAGTTACCACTCAGCAATTTAAATACAAAATTATTCACATGGCTACTGAATCATGGCTTTTACTCGGTTAATTAATTTTTGTAAGATTATTTTAAAATTTATTAAAATTGACAAGAATTTGTATAACTTTGCAAGCCCTAACCGGCAGATAATATCTTTAAGTACTATCATAATTCATTTTAGGATCTTATTTTGTAATATATCTGCAAAGAATAAAATTAAACGACATATGACTTATGAAACCATGGAAACCAGATAACTGATGGAATTGTATTCATATTTTTTTTCTAAATCAGGATCAAATATCTGTAGATCATGCAGTTGTTGACTTTTCGGTGCAGTGCAGTTGCATTGATCAGTTTCATAGATTCTTTTAGTTCTAAAAGAGGCCATACACGTTACAACAGTCGTAAAAATTTGTCGAGTCGCAAGGTTCAGATGACAATTTCCATGGACCTCGACGGAACCTAGGTCGTATAGCCTGCTTTACGACCAATACATACATGTATGGCCCTTTTCATCATCATCCACAGCCCGACTTCACCCACTGCTGGGTATAGGCCTCCCCAAGTTTGTGCCATTCGCCACGATCCTGCGCTAGTCTCACCCATTGACGGCCCGCGACTCTAACGATGTCGTCCACCCATCTCGCTGCCGGACGTTCAACCCTTCTACAGCCATTCCTCGGCCACCATTCAGTTGCTACCCTGCTCCACCTGTCATCACCACGTCTTGCCAAGTGTCCCGACCAAGACCATTTGAGCTTCATAACTCTATTCCCAACGTCATGAACCTTCGTTCAACTACGAATCTCGACGTTTGGAAGTCGATCTAAGAAATTGATGCCGAGCATGGTACGCTCCATGGCTCTCTGTGCAACTCTTAACCTGTACACAGCCTCCTGCGTGCGCGTCCATGTCTCGGCACCGTAAGTCATGGTGGGCAGAAAACATTGGATAAATAAGCGGGTCTTCAGACTCTGTGGAGTTTTAGGCGACTTAAGGATGTCGTCCAGCTTGCCGAACGCGGCCCATCCCAATTGGATCCTTTTAGATATCTCCTTTTGTTGATGCTCTTTACCAAAGGATAGAATATGTCCAAGATAAATATGCTGGTTAACCATCTCCAGCTTCTCATTACCCACTGTTACCGCAGGATTTGTAATGCCAGAGACATTCGACAGCACCTTCGTCTTTGACATATTCATCCTCAAGCCTACTCTCAAAGAAGCATCATAAAGGTGTTTTAGCATTACTTGGAGATGGCACTTTTAAATATACTAATTAACTGTTGTGCTTTTAGGGTATAGTAGAAAAATATATAAAAAGCACGCAGAGTATAAACCGCCATGACATCGGGCGAGAGAAGTTCGTTGAAGAAGTGTGGCGATGGAAGGAAAAACACGGAGATACAATATGTCAACAACTGCGCACTTTAGGTAATTTTTTTTAATTTAAATGTTTCAGCAAATCTCGTGTTTTTTATTGATGAGTCAACACTATAAAATTAAATAATGTGTAACGGCTCGAGTGTGCCTGTTGAAGTATTTGGGCATTGTATCGTAGGGTGGTACACGGCTATACATCAAGCTAAAATTTGCCATTATAAGCTGACCTCGCATTGTGTAGGCTTTTCGTAAAATAAGAGGTCAGCTTATACTGGAAATTTATAGCTTGATGAAGGTATGTGACCTACGAGGCAATACTTTGTTATAGGCGATGGTTATGGTTGGTTGTTATGGTCATGTGCTTGGTAGGTCGTAAAAATAAATCACTAGGTAACTAGGTCATCGTACAAAAAATCGCGACCAACGTAATTTTTTTTAGAACTTGAAATTGCATTGTTTTAGAATTTAAGACTTATTTCCTTACTAAAGCTGTCAAGTGAGGTTGCAACAGCGAGTTTAGCTTTTTTTCTAGGTATACACATTTAGTGGTGTAACGCGTACGAAGTCGCGGGCAACAGCTAGTAAATAATAATATTTTGTTTGTTTTCCAGGCTGTTCCCTAGACTGGTCGCGGCAAGTGTTCACCATGGACGCTGCGCACACGCACGCAGTGAATACTGCTTTCATCAGATTATTTCAAAAAGGTCTTATTTACCGAAAGAAGGCTTTAGTGAACTGGTGCAATGCATTGAAGTCTACAGTCTCGGATATTGAAGTCGAAAACGTGCTTGTTAAAGGTGTGCTGTTTTTAATGTTGAAACTATGAGATACAGTATATGCCAAGATTCGTGGCTGCTCGTGGCAGACGGGTCTAACCAATAAACATGTTTGTTTCCATTTCAACTTACTGGTAATGAGTGTTATCGTGTAAGGGCTGCAAGAGCGAGTTAGCAATATCATCGTCGCTTGTCCCACGTTTTATTACCCCGTCTGCCAGGAGTTTTGGCGTCTAGTATATTAATGAATTATTGCGTTATTTATACTTATTATTACTATTACTAGTGGTTTGCCCCGAACTGAGATCTCGCGAATCTCCGATTAAATAAAAAAAAAATATTATTTGTTATCTTTGACTATCAAAATAGTGCCACGAAATAATAACCAATTAACTTAACCTATTGTTTCATTCAAATGACAGGTAACGAGAGTTTATGTAATATGGTTATACTTTTTTGGGGTACAAATTGCAGTTATTCTGGATTTCAGACTTTTGCCTATATTTGTGTCACTTAAGCTGCACGCATGCCAAATTACATCACTGTGGGGTCACTGGTGTACCCTGTGAATTTTTTGAAATTCACTTTTTATTATGGTTAATAACTCAAAAACTATAAAAACTAAGAGTCGAAATGTACTAATGAATACCTTTTATTTGACGTCCCACTTGACTTAAAAGTCTCATTTTCCTTTATTTTACCCTTCTTGAACCTTAACATCTCAACTCAACTCCCCAACATTTTGAGCTCAATTAGTCACACTAAAATTGTGCCATTATACTATTGTAGACTACGATTTAGGGAATTTATTTTGATATTTACTGGTGAATCAAGCGGCGAGACAAGCCATAAGTGACGGTATTTTATACAGTTGTTTACCGTTACATAGCGAATTACTGAGCAGGGTTAAAATAAGTTGTAGACAGCTGTGGCACGAGTATTTTGACGAGCGCTCACATACAAAAGGTATTTGGTACAAAACCATCCAGTGCCAACTTCCTCTGTACCCGTGGTTTGATGGTCAAAACGCCAGTAGGATAAATATTGTAGCACTGCTTAGACTTCGCTCCGGACACATTCCGTCAAACAAGTTTAAATTTTTGATGGGTATTTCAGATTCCCCTAATTGCTCAGAGTGCGATATTGAAGAAGACGTTCATCATGTGTTGACGGAGTGCGTTCGGAATGAGTCACAAAGACAAGATGTTAGGCTTAGGTTTCGTTATGGAGTAGGTATGTGCAATAGCATTTTAGCGGTCCCGCTTTCCGAGGAACAGGAAATGCTGGTCAAACTGTATCTGCACTGCCTGCATATATAGTTTGACTAGCATCTAAATAGCGAAACATGTTCATTCTGGTGTCAGATTTAATTTTTTGCTGTAAATGTATCATTTTTGTACGGGGGTGACATAGTCACTGTGTGACAAAACCCCTCATTAAAAATAAAGAGAAAAAAAAATTACTGGTGAATAAAAAAAACAAAAAAGATATACATAGTTACAACACGCGTAATAAAAACAATATTGTTATTTCATCGCATAGGCAAAATAAATAAAAGCTTTTTACATATGTCTGTGCATAAAATTATTTAATAAGTTGCCTTTAGTTATGAGAGATTTAGATTTTAAGGAATATAATTTTAAAATTAGAAAACTATCATTGTATAAATCATATTATGATACACATATATATTATTTTAGTGGTGGGCTTAATACCGGTAGCTTGAATATTTATCCGACGACCTCCGTGGTGCAGTGGGCGAATAGCTGGCTGAGACGCAGGAGGTAGCGGGTTCAATTCCCGCCGCGGAACAAATGTTATAGCACTAGCTGATGATTTTAGCACATACCTTAGTAAGTGTGAATAATTATTTTGTTTGTACCCTACCTATATTGTAGGTACTGATAGTGATACTGATATACTTACCTAACAATGTATTCTGCTGTGACGTTTCCTAGTGTACATTTAAAGTATCAATAAGGAACAAAAATAAATACAATACAATCCTTTACAGGGCCAACGGAACTGAGCGTCCACGGCTATGAAGAACCGGTGAAGTTCGGACAGATGTACGAGTTTGCGTACAAAGTGTATGATAGCAACGAGGAGATCGTCGTCTCCACCACCATGCCGGAGACCATGCTGGGTGATACGGCTGTAGCAGTGCATCCAGATGATGAACGGTAATTTTTTTAAAGTTAAACATCTATCGGCACCCCTTGGCTGTAAAAACGATACGTATGCCATCACGCCGTGACGGCATGCGTCCAATAGGCGATGTCTATCATCATCATATCAGCCACAGAACGTTACTGCTGAGCATAGGCACCCCCCTATATACAACGTGTTTTGTTATGTACGACATTAATTCAAAGCACACATCCGGAATCGTATTAACTGCATTTAGAGGTGGGTTTAATACCGGTAGCTTGAATATTTGTCCAGAATATTTATCCGACGACCTCCGTGGTGCAGTGGGCGAATAGCTGGCTGAGACGCAGGAAGTAGCGGGTTCGATTCCCGCTGCGGAACATATGTTTGCATGATCTACAGATATATGTTCCGGGTCTGGATGTTTTTCTATATAAGTATTATGAGTATGTATTTACAAAAAAAATTATATAAGTATTATTATCAGTTATCTGGTTCCCATAGTACAAGCTATGCTTAGTTTGGGTCTAGATAGCGCTGTGTGAAATGTCCATCAATATTTATATTTATTTATTATTATATAGTAATCGATACATTTCCAATAAACAATTTTTACCGTATCTCAGCGGTGCTTTTACGACGATGCCGCTTAGTCAGTTTAACAGGTAGGTACCTTCTTACATGATGAATGAATATGATTTATTTTTATTTTATACAGGCTTTGATTTATCATTGATATTTTATTACTGTTAAAAAAATTATGGTAATGTATTTGTAAAAAAACCTATTTTGCAACAATACTAGCAGTTAGCCCTACCCGTGTTTTCATTTAATGTCGTATATAACAAAACACGTAGAATATCTGGAGCGACCGATCCTGTGCGGCCTGCACCCATCGGCTCCCAGCAACCTTTAACAGGTCGTCATCCCATTCCGTCCTACGCTGCGCTTTCCAGTGGGTGGTCTCTACTCCAGAACCTTTCTGCCCCAACGGCCGTCAGTTCTTCGAGCTATGTGCCCCGCACTGCCACTTCAGCTTGCTAATCCTTTGTGCTATGTCGGTGACTTTGATTCGTCTACGGATCTCCTTATTTCTGATTCGATCTCGTAGAGAAACACCAAGTTTAACTCTGATTTCTTTTACAGATACAAACACTTGAAAGGTAAGCATGTATATCACCCATTCCGAAACCAAACGATACCAATAATATTCAACGATTTCGTCGACATTAAATTCGGTACAGGCGCTGTTAAAATCACCCCAGGACATAGTAAAATAGACTATGAAATAGCTAAGAAACATAAATTACCATTAATCCAAATTTTAGACGAGAACGGATGCATAATCAATTCTGGTGGCTTTGACAAATTAAAAAGATACGATTGTAGAAAGAAATTGTTAGAAATGTTGAACGAAATCGGACTATTAAAGAAAATTTGCCCTCACGAGATGACCTTACCTATATGCAGTCGCTCAGGAGATGTTATAGACCACATACCCAAAGAACAATGGTTCTTATCTTGCAGAGAATTGAATGAAAAGGCATCTCAATTAGTACGAAGTGGAATATTGAAGATATTACCTGAAAAATTTGTTATTAACTGGTTTAATTGGACAGGGGATGATAGAGACTGGTGCATTTCGAGGCAATTGTGGTGGGGTCATCAAATCCCAGCTTACAAATGCAGTTTAAACAAAGAGTTCGTTTGGAGCGCGGCCACAGACGAAACTGAAGCTAAATTTGAAGCGGCGAAATTCCTGAGATGTTTACCCGAAGATGTTTCGGTTGAAAGGGACTCTGATGTTCTCGATACTTGGTTTTCATCTGCTATCTATCCATTTGCATCATTAGGATGGCCAGAAGAAACTAATGACTTAAAAGATTACTATCCGCTAAGTCTAATGGCAACTGGGCATGATATTCTAGGTTTTTGGGTTCACAGAATGGTGATTCTAGGGCTAGAATTAACAGAAAAACTACCTTTTGACAATGTATTATTGCACGGAATTATTTGCGATAATAGAGGAGCAAAAATGTCTAAGAGTAAAGGCAACGTTATCGATCCTGTAGATGTTATCAATGGAATAAGTATGCAGTGTTTGAAAAATAAGAGTCAAGATATGTTTAAAACAGGTGTTCTAACTAAGGATGAGTTAGATAAATCTTTGGCGTATCATAAATCTAACTTCGCTAATACAAATGGAATCCCAGACTGCGGCGTTGATGCTTTAAGATTCACTCTTCTGTCTCAAGACATAAAGTCGCATTTTGTTAACTTTGATGTGGCTATGTGCCATTCAAACAAGCTTTTCTGCAATAAAATATGGCAAAGTGTGAAATATATGCAGTTATCATACTCAAAATTGAAAAGTACAGACGCAGAAATCACTAGAAATGATTTGACGATTTTTGATAAGTGGATTTTGAGTCGACTGGCGGATATGGTTGAAAAAGTTAACTCGCATATGGACGGATATGATTTTCACTTGGCGACGAAAGCGATTAGAACACTCATTTATAGTGAATTTTGCGATGTTTATTTGGAAGCAACTAAACCTGGTTTTGATAGTGATAATATTAAAATGGGTTACGCACATGCCCATACATTATCAGTCGTTTTGAATACTGCCTTACGTTGTCTAGCTCCATACATGATATATGTAACAGATGAGGTAATCCCAAAAATACCATCGTTTGAAACTAACATCATACACAATTTTGATGATAAAGACAATATTTACTACGATTTTCCAAAGCCATCAGACTTCAATGAATTAAAAAGTGACAAAATCGAAACAAGAGTAGACAAGGTATTGAGCTGCGTTAATCTAGTCAGAGAATTGAAAGGATTGTATAACGTTTCAAACAAATTACGCCCTAGCATACAAATATCGAGCACTGACGGTGACTTTACAAAAGATCTTAAAGACAACAA
Source organism: Philereme vetulata (assembly GCA_918857605.2). Taxonomy (NCBI): domain Eukaryota; kingdom Metazoa; phylum Arthropoda; class Insecta; order Lepidoptera; family Geometridae; genus Philereme; species Philereme vetulata. Next base: position 4,489,215 of record OU975425.1, read on the forward strand.
GAATGTAGTGTTAAATCTAACTAGGTGCAGTGACGTTAGATTCGAAACTGATAATGGAAAGTATGTTTCATGTATTTTGGATAACAAAACGGAAATCAGCGTTGAAATGATAGGCGATGACGCCGAAAACTCCATTCTAGCTGCTAGAAACAAACTGCAAAAGCGTATTAGAAAGATACAAGACAGTTTATCGAAAATGGAAGCAAAATTATCAAGCAACAAATACTTGGAAAACTCAACAGAATGGAGTCAGTTATCAGAAATAGAAAAAATGATAACAAAAAGAAAAGAGTTGGAACAACTACAAAGACTGATTTAGAAATAAAAGATAAATTTGTGTATAGTAATAGTTTTATTGTTTAAAACTCAATAAACGCTTTTAAATTTACAACAAACATTTTTCTAATTGACTCAACAACATGGCCCCTTAGAAAATAAGTAAAAATAACGAGTCGAAAGCAAATAAAACGTAAAAATAAACTGCCTAAAGTGCGTCACACACGGTGAATATGCTATAATATTTCATGTTAATATAAATATCGCTCGCCATACAATCTAATGGAACATAAAATATATATTACTAGCTGACCCGCCGAACTTCGTACCGCCTTGACATGCATATGACGCGGGCTGCCAATATACGTCGCCGGTAGAATTGTCAGTCGGCCATCATTAGCTGCATGCATGTATGTATGAGATAATGAATTTTCTTCATAATTTTTTTTGTGTAAAATTTTCCGATATTTGGAGCCCCTCTTAAATATTTGTTTTATTTTAATTTAATTATTTATTTATAAAGTGAATAAATAACTAAATATCTGTGAACACTTCAAGCGTCCACCTGTTGCCGGTATCAATATCGAGCTAAAACGAGCAAAAAAAATACGTTTGTTGTATCCCTTTAAATATTCATTTTATTCTGTTTTTAGTATTTGTTGTTATAGCGGCAACAGAATACATCATCTGTGAAGATTTCAATTGTCTAACTATCACGGTTCATGAGACAGCCTGGTGACAGACGGACAGACAACGGAGCCTTAGTAATAGGATGCCGTTTTACCCTTTAGGTACGGAACCCTAAAAATGGGGGGTGAGGTAGGAGGGTGAAAAATAGTTTACGTCCTACTCTCAGACCTACCGAATATACACAAACAATTTCATAAGAATCGGTAAAGCCGTTTCGGAGGAGTTTTGTTACAAACACTGTGACACGAGAAATGTATATAGTAGATTGATTGACTTATACTCTATCTATTCTATTGTATTAGGAAACTGTAAAATATATGTAACGTATTAATAAATAAACAAGTTTGTGACGACGCGACGTCACTAGTGTCTGATAATTGCTCAGTTAGGCGCTCAACACACTGCCACGCACCACGCTGCATGTTGCATGAATGCGTGTGTTCTAACGTTGCTTGTAAGTATCTCCGTTTGTATTTTTTTATACATTGCGTATAACCTTGCGTTTGAGCACGATCTCGCCTGATGGTAAGCGATGATGCAGTCTACGATGTATAGAAAACACGCACAGTCCAACACACAGAAAATGCATCCACGCGCGTGCATGCAGATCATGCGCTCAAGCGCGGAGAAACATGCACCCCCGCGCGGAGGTGCGGGGCGAGACGCAAGGTATGGCACACCGAGTCGCGCAGTGCCGTGCGTGATTTTGGAACTGCACTAGCGAACAGCTTTGAATGAAATGAGCCAGAGTCGCCGTGAATCCACAAAACGCAACTACGCGCGTGAGTGCGTAAAAAACCCGCACGATGATGCAGATCTGCACTCCCGCAAGTACGCGCGTAGGTGCGTCGACACGCAACATGCAGCGTGGTGCGTGACAGTGTGTCAACCGCTGGCTACTTTCAAAAACTGTCAAATACGTGAAGGTAATGGTGCTGCCACACAGCAGTTAATATGACGTTATTATACCTACCTAACATTTTATCCGTTACATTTAGACAAATTTTATAAAGAGGATAAGTGGAAGGAAGAGGGGGAGGCCTTTGTCCAGCAGAGGGACAGTACGGGTTAGCAAAAAAATATCGAGAGGAAAGATTTGTATGTTTGTAACGAATAAACTCAAAAAGTACTCAGATTTCAAAAATTGTTTCACCATTAGAATGCTACCTTATTCGTGAGTAACGTAGGCTACTTTATACCCAACTAAGCAGGAGGGTAATGTTTTTATTGAAAAAATACGAGCGTTTTTTAGACCACACGACTGAAGTAAAACTTCTTTTTCAAAATATTAATCTATAAAATTGTTCTATTACAAAATTGTCCACGTCTGTAGGTCAATCAGTCTGTTCATTCTGGACAGACGCAACTCGCGCTCGCATACTAACGTTTAAAATTATACGAAACGTAACTCTTTCTTTTTCTATCTTCACTAACTTATATCTCCCTCTCAACTTCCGTTCGCAATTTTCGTAACGCATTCATCAGCTTACTCCCCAAGTCAAATTTTATTTCAAAAACTACGTGTGCGATGCTGCGGATCGGTCAGCTAGTAGTTATAATAACGTTAAATACTTAACTGCTGTGTCGACCATTACTCCAGCAAAATATTTACCCTGCATTCCGAATCACGACATAATCGCTGCTAGCGGTCACGTAGCTATTTTGCGTACCGATTCGGTTATCGCGCTGATGACAGTCGAGTGCTGTCAAGGATTCGGTACGCTCGTGAACGCGCTGCAAGTCACTGTACCTATAATTTCATAACAACAATATAACCAATCAACCACAGAACACTAATAATCACATGCAACCAACCAACCGGCTGTCACGTCACTTTTGACAGGTAGGCTCACAGTGATTTCAGTTTAGAGCATGAACGTTGTTAGCGGAAAATGGCTGATATAGGTAATGACGTCATCTATGACGATCCACAGGACATAGTTGTCGCGCTCACGGTGACTTGGAACGCTTTTAGCGTGATTCGGAATGCAGCCTTAGTCTTCCGATAAATAAAAAAGCTTGGGATTTAAATTGCTCCAACTCGATCAAAAAATGTAACAATTTGATGTTTCTTATTTCCTATTGACATTTCTAAGTGATTTGATTGAGAAGGGAAATTTTGTGTTTGCCTCGGTTATTTCTTAAGTCCAGCAGGCCAGATAAGTTGGTGGTACCGTTAGCGTAGTACCTACCAGCCTTCTCTAGTTATAGCGTAGTACCTACCAGTGACCAGGGTACCGTGTACACACGCGGACTCGTCTCGTCACTCCTCGCGAATGTGTAACAAACGTGGGATCGTATAAAATATTTTTTAATCAAACTAATTATTATAAATGTGAAAATTTGGATGTTTGTTTATTTATTTGTTTGTTTGTTACTCATTCACATCGTCACGGTTGAACCGATTTCGATGAAATTTGGTATTTAGATACGTACAATATAACCTGGATTACCACATAGGCTACCTTTTATCCTGCTAATCTGTTGTATCATGGGATAAAAATGGGGTGTCAAGTTGCAACGCCGAGTTTAGTTTTATTTCTAGGTTACCTACACATTTAGTAGTGTAACGCGTACGAAGTTGCGGGCAACAGCTAGTATATTATAATAAATACGGGATTTATCACGTACCGTTTTATCGGAGTTCCGACTGAGCGACATGCGAAGTCGTAACACCGGTAAAGCGGTACGTGATAAATCCTGTATTTATAATAATAATTGAAATAAATCAGGAAAGCTTTTTTCAGTAAAACATTTCAACTTTATACAAAATAATAATAATCGAACATTATTTAATAAAATAACAATTAAAAACAAAGTAGAAATAAAAAAAAATCCTTTAGACTATCAATATTTGGTACGTAATTAATTACACTATAGCAGCATATCATTATTTTCTTACCTCTCGAGGTTTCAAGTAGCCTTCACGTAAATCCTCATATGTTTCATAAAGAGCTTTGTTATATTTGCTCCTGTTTCGTAAAATTACGTAGGTACATTTTATATTTTACATACATATTAGTAAAATTGTGTTATGCTCGAGGTCACGAAATAAAATTGCTAATTCTATCTGACTGGTCTTCACGAGGCTTGCCTAGTGTGAAGGCCGCTGTGCTCGTAGGTAGTGCCTTCTGCCTCGAACTGTATAGAATGTATATTGCTATTATACCAGGCATCTTAGTTAAATTACAAAAAATAACTTCATGTTAATCTTATTGGTAAGTTTTTGGCTGCAAATAAATATTTTGATTTATTTTTTTTAATTTTAGATGAATTAGAACGGAGCTAAACATTTTAAGAACTGCTAGGACATCAAAAATAGAGATGTGCTTTATCTGAACTGAATATACGCTCCTTATATTGCATACCATTAAAAATAAAAAGACATAAAAACTATACTTTGAATCATAGATACAATGGGTGGCCTTATCGCTAATAGCGATCTCTTCCAGGCAATCTTTGGATTAAAAAGAATACCTGCAATTCATATTATTATTATAAAATTCGAAAACAACTCTGTATCTCTCTCTCTTGTTTGTTACGTTTTCACGACTAACAGCTAGACTCATTTCGATTAAATTTGGTATATAGATAGATTACAAGAGGTCTATGTTCAGTAGTGGACGTCCATTGCTGATATAATGATGATGGTTTGTTTACAAACATTACACATTGAATTTGGCTTAAGTATAATTAACACAACAACAAATAACACACACATTTCTTAACATAAAACTCCTTAACTTCTTATTTACACAAATACAACAATTAGCTGTTAAGCTTTTTAAAACTAAGGGGCTTCCATTTAAGAGGAACAGCAAGTGCCGCTTCAAAGAAAGACACCTTTGTATGTTCATAATATGAGGAAAAACAACAGTGAATGAATTGAATCAGTTAAGATTTTTAAAATCTTCGCATAAATACCGAGCCGGAAGAGAATGAAACCTACAACCTTCATATTGATAAGGGCCGACTACACGTCAGGCGCGAAATCAGTGAGATATTTCTTTTAACGCGCCGGCGAACCCCGAGCGCAACTTCAATTCGGCCGCGTCAAAAACTTCGGCCTGAATATCGCTATCCGTGTTTAGTGACGAAGTTTAGCCACGCAGAGCGACAGCGATAGCAATAGTATGATTCTAAATCTGATTAGATTTTGACCGTGTTCCGTAATACCAAAAATGATGACTGAAAACTGGTTGTATTTTTCTCATTGTGTTGTTATTCTGTACCTAGACGATATAATCTATGTTCCCATGACTAGGATACGTAAGATGTTGTTGTTTTTAATACGAAACAATTAGGTTGAAAACAGGTATTTTATGACGTAAAAACATGCACAATGCGATACGATTCTATTTAATTTTAGGTAAGTATATTGATCTAATATATGGTTGGGAACCTAGATAAATACTATTAAAATTAAAATAATACCTTATTAAGATAGAAATATGCTCCAATTAGAAACGAACTTGGTAGTACGTGTTGTATGGGCGATTGTCCCTCCGGTGTCCCCTTAAGGCCTGTGCATACCGCTCGTTAAGTCCCGTCCACCTATACAAGACGCCAACGCTCCTGGTAGACGGGGTCATAAAACGACAAGCGACAATTGCTATCTCGCTCGCTCTTGCAGCCCTTACGGGAGCTGCTAGTGTTGCGCCGAGTACCTATCGATAACACTCATTACCAGTAATTGTATTGAAATAGAAAAACACATTGGTTGGACCCGTCTGCCACAAGTATTGGCGTTTAACATAGTAATTTTTGCGATGATTTTAATTTTTTCCCGTAATTATCCGATAACACTTTAGACAAAAATAATTTAATTAGATGTCTTTAAAATACTGAACTCATTTTTGTGCAACATTCTATTTTGTAAGGTGACTCACGTGCAAAACTTTAATATTTCTTAATTTTCTTAATTGCTAATTCAAATTCTACTACATCCATCTAATCATAACATAACGAAATCATAAAATAACTTCCTCATAAATTTAAATAATGTTCCTTTCAGTAAAACAGAGATATTAAATTCTGTAACATATATTAAAATAGCCCTACATTATATTATATATAACCACACAATATTTACTAGAATAAAAACTCAAAACTAAACCAACATCCAAGCATACATTATTGAGTTTTTAAAAAATTATATTCACCTACATGTGACGATGACCTCTGTGGCGCAGTGGGCGAATAGCCGGCCGAGACGCAGAGGGTTGCGGGTTCGGTTCCTGCTGCGGAAAAAAATGTTTGCATGGTCTACAAATATTTGTTCTTGATTTGGGTATTTTTCTATAAAAGGCAGGACAAATTTTTGCATGATTTACAGATATTTGTTCCAGGTCTGGATGTTTTTCTCTATATTTTATGTACTTATTTATTTACAAAAAAAAAAAGGTATATAGGTATTCTATCAGTTATCTGGTTCCCATAGTACAAGCTCTGGTTATTTTGGGGCTAGATAGCGCTGTGTGAAATTTCCAGCAATATTTATTTATTTATTTACAAAAAAATGTATATAAGTATTCTATCAGTTATTTGGTTCCCCATAGTACCAAGCTTTGCTTAGTTTGGGGCTAGATAGCGCTGTTTGAAATGTCTAGCGTTATTTATTTATTAGTTATGCATACATACATACACCCCAAAAACATTACCCTCCTATGCAGTCAGGTAAAAAGGCACATGTGCCTGTAATTTCATAATTTATCGACACTCATACTTTAATATTTTATAAAATGTATGCTTGAGTATGGTTTTAGAATGGACCTATGACTTTAATTTCTTTGTTAACTTATTTTTATTAGTTTTCATCGATATGATAACTTTTCGTTTGTGTGTATTCTGTTTGGTGGTATGCTTGCAATCCGACTGGCTGGTGCAGGTGGTAGTCTCTGCGAAACAATGTTAAACATACGGTCACATTCACATCTGAGATATGTAACAGAATTAGTAAGAATATGCCGATGCTTAAGGCACGTTGACACGGTCAAAGTACGCATTAAAAAAAATCATGTAGTTTTTTCAAAGTCAAAGTCGTTTTGATAACATTTTTATGGCTAATTATAAAACTATTATTTTCTGTTGTTTAAAGCTTTTTCTAAATTATTCGAATTATCCGTAAAATCCGGATATCCGGAAAGTAAAGTTTACTACTTTCCGTATTATCGATATCATAAAGATGACGGATAATGCAAGCCCTAATAATACAGGATACAAACTGCGTGATTAAAACTTACTTGGACAGTGTACTTGTAAAACCTCATCAGTGACCTTCTTTAACTTTTTAGCCTCATCTTCATGCCATTTGACATGCTTCACCAAACAGTACAGGAACTTGAAGCTCTGAGAGCATTTCGCGCACGCGTACATCATGTCCCCTTCTTCCCTGAAGTCATCATCGAATGTGCATTCCTCTGTGCCCGACTTGTCTGGTTTCTGGATGACCCCGCCGGGAAGAATCTCTAGTGTTGGCCAACTCGATGCGGGTATTCTTTGCTTGTATGTTATTTCCTGAAAAATAATTTTAATCTGTTAATTTATTTATTTGATCACCGACAAAAAATAATGCTGAATATCTATGCAAAGGTTAACTGGAAGAGGATGCTTGCTAGCATTAAGTTCGCCTATGTACAGATATATGTAGTTTTGTGCATTACGAATTTTCAATCAATATCTCACACTGTGCCGTGTAGCTCCAAATCATACCGCTAAGAAGACGAAGAAGATAGATTAGATAATACTATACTAATGATACACCAACGCCAATGATTACGGCTCCCGTAAGGCCGTTTGTCCACCGCCACCGTCACCGGGACGTCACCGAGAAAAAGATGACGGCGATGATTTAGCGATACACATACATTTACTATAGGCACCCGAGCGCCTGCGACGGCGGCGGTGGACAAACGGCCTATAGTAAATATTACGTCCTTACGTATGAAATTAGCGTTTTGTCGTACTGACCACTTTGATCTGAAATATCTCCTCTTTGGTTAAGAATTCCAAATTCAAATTTATAAATTCATTTAGTTGGTACATTTGAGTTTTGAAAACAGTCATTCATTTGTTTTTTCCTCATTATTTTATTCGTTCACTACAGCTTTCTAAAATCTGGCCAAACGATTACGGCAGATATCTATTGTCAGCAACTGCAAACCATGAAGGAAGAACTAGCTGCTAAACAACCGAGACTGATCAATCGCTCTAGGCCACTGCTGCTTCACGACAACGCAAGACCACACACTGCACAACAAACAACCACTAAGTTAGATGAGCTACAATTGGAACGTCTGCGACATCCACCGTACTCCCCGTACCTTGTTCCAACAGATTACCATTTTTTCCGGAATTTGGACCACTTCTTACAAAAAAAAAATTCTGGAAAAAAATTCAACTCCGATGCGGCAGTCCAAACCGCCTTCAAAGAGTTTATTGATTCTCGCCCCCATGGTTTTTTTTATTAAGGGGATGAATGAACTACCTATGAGATGGCAAAAGTGCATAGATAACAACGGTGCATACTTTGATTAATTAAATATATTTTACAAAAAAAATTTACTTTAGTATATTCCTCCCGTACAAAACGCCAATTTCATATGTAAGGTAAGGACCTAATATATGTATCGCTAAATCGGCGCCGTCATCTCGTTCTCGATGACGTCCCGGTGACGGTGGCGGCGGACAAACGGCCTAAGGGTGGCAAGAACGAGAAAGAGCAATATTATCGTCGCTTGTCCCACGTTTTAGGACCCCCCCCCCCCCTCCCCCTCCGTCTGCCAGGAGCTTTGGCGTATACAGTACAGATGCCAGATGCCTCATCATCACATACGACGAACCTCGATCGACAATTTCGGGCTATGTTGCTTGGCTTGCAGATTCGCTAGATCCCGCTCCTAATACTCGACGCTTTTATCGTAACTCATAGCTATACTTATAACTATATGTGGTTCCGCAATATATTTAATATACGGCACATACACATTTAAGCGTGCCAATCACAACGTAGGTACAAAATAATACCGCCAGAAGAACGACGAATGAAGTGAATTTCGGAAAAATATTAAAACGTAGTCTATGAGACCATTATTTTAATTTTATTTCTTATTTTAAGTTCAATATTTTCGGCGTCATGGAAATTCATTCTTGATTTTCAGTAAAAAAATGTATTGATATGGATCGAACAAATATTTTTTCCGCAGGGAGAATCGAATCCGCAACCTTCTGCATCTCAGCCGGCTATTCACCCACTGCGCCAAGGAGGTCGTCCTCAAGAATAAAACCAGATAATACTAAAATGAATGCTTAAATTGTCTTATGACAAGTGCTCCCTCAATGATAGGTAACCACAACATGCAGTTTATTGGCCTGCGCACATCAGGCCCTGGAAAATTACTCTGATTATGAATGATTTTCATAACATACCTCCCAAAAAAAATTACATACCTCTTTTATTTCATCCACTCTTACAGTCTTTAAACTTGCTCGACAGTTGAGCGTATTCTTGACTTGGACATTCTCCAGAACATCTTCGATTTCATCGGAATACTCGCATATTTCCTGCAAATATAATAATAAAAAAGTGCCTAGGCGCAACATTATGTATGCAAGAATAGATTCTCATATAGAGCTTGTGTTTCTTCAAGCAAATTCAATAGATATAAGGCAGGTACATAGTCCATTATCAGTAAAATACATATAACAATATACAATAAAATAATTATACAAGTACACAGAAATAACATAAAAACACAGAATAAACATAAAAATAACAGCCAGGTCGACAATGGACTATGGAGACACTAAATGTGCACAGTGTACGCAAGGCTAGAAACTATACTAGAAGAAACATAGCTTGATCTCTGGGACAGCTGTCAGTAAAATCGCGTCTATGAAGTTCTGAATTTAACAGTATGGACAAACATACCAGTCAATGTCATACTTTATGGGCATGCTGAGCTAATTATAGTGATGAGCGATGAATCATTGTTACCACAGACTATAAACTATCGATATTTTGTATAAAACTTGCGGATGCGACGTTCAATTTGATAATATTTGCGTACAAGAGTTCATTATAAATTTACAAGATTGCTCTAGCGATTCTGAAAGTGATTCGGATATTGATTTGGGGTGTACTCCTTTGGAATAAATAAATGTATGTATTAAAATATTCATTTCATTTTATTACCCAAATCATAATATAATCCAATATACATATAATTATGGCAGACAGCCTTCGTGGCGAAGCGGTAGTGAACACGACTGCTGCGCAGGAGGTCGCGGGTTCGATCCTCGCTCAGTGCAAATATTTGTATGCATGAAATATTGGTTTTTGCACTGGTCTCGTCGTGCCTCGGAAAGCATGTTAAGCCGTCGGTCCCGGCTGCCATACGAATATCTAATGGCAGTCGTTACGGGTTGTTGGAGCCCTCAAAAGTCCAACAATTGGTCTTACTGCAAAGCTTCTATCGATAATTACTATCGATATTTTTTTCTGTATCATAACCCTAGGAATGTCAGTTTAACAAATGTCGCAGAGATCAAGCTATATTTTTTCTAGTATAATGTATTTGTAACCTAACCTGCCTCCACAGTCGACATTGTAGCCACCCCTGCAGTATACTAATGATAAAACCTTGAGTAAATTATGTTTTATATAAGTAATTATCCTGCAAAGTTTTCACAAATGCAGCAAATTTTGTTTTAATGATGCAGAAGATGGATCACGCTTGCCTATAAAGAACCTGCTCATTCTGGACTTGAAGACTCCTAGATTATAATGGTCCAAAAAAACACACCAGCAGTGAGATCCACTCATGCTAACAATTCAAGTTGAAGTTAGTGGTTTGGTACAGCAAGATGATATGCTGCAGGTTTGGGTGATACAGTACATCTGCTTGTCCAGTGGTGGTAGAGAGAAGTAGAGATTAGGTAATTTTCATTGCACTCAACAATAGTAATTTAACTTTAATTACATAGTGAATAGTGTGTATAACTATTAAAAACTAAAAATAGCTACATAAATTTACCCTCAACAACTCTTTATAACATTAATTTGACGTTATCTTGACTCTTGTACTGTTTACATGCACCAAGGCTAAATCCCAGCTAAACAGTAGTAAGTGCAAACTTTTATTATTATCAGCTAAAAAGACTTACAGAGTGTATATCATCAACTATTTCTGGCACGATCATCTCTGCGTCGTCATCCTCCGCCACTTCCTCAGACTTGATGGAGACCATACTACCAATATTGGAATCATCATCATTATTTACGATGTACTCAGTATCGTATACAATATCCTCAATCACGCATGTTCCCAGGACTTCTTCCACTGATTCCTCGTCGCTGTCCCTTCTGGTAACTTCGTAGGACCTGTCTCTAGAAGGCTGCACATCTTCCATACGCACAAGAGGTACATTCTCCAAATCTTCGCTTTCTATAGCGATATTAGACATGGTAACAAAACATCACTTTTTGACCTACTTTCGTGAGTGTGAATAATGTAATACTGTTGTGGGATACTGTGAACGGCCCATGGATGGAATTTCTTGAGGAGTCTTGTGAAATTTGTACTGAATTTATTAGATTTTGTTTATTTAGACTATTTCGTAAATAATCACGAAATGTATGTACGCAAATGACGATTGTGACATACAATACAGTGACACTGACATACTACAGACGAGAATAGACATTTGCTATACTCAAATGTCCACGTAAAGCGTCTACATTCTACCATTTTATAACTCGTCATTGGACCACTCCAAAACGTATGGTGAATTTTAAATCATCATTTATTTCTAACTGATTTAATTTTGAATCATTATTAATTCTATTTCTTTGTTGTTACCAGGATAGGTATTTTCAAAACATACCCATACCATATCATGAAGAGCCGGGTGAGGTGACTGAAGGACAAAACACAATTTACTTAACTTTTATAATATCGTAATTCAAAAACAATATCTTTAAATAATCATATTCAGCCCTAATTTCATACTAAGGCAGCCTTAAATACCACTGCAACAAAATTCAGTGGTTTGATATTCATATACTTTAACCAATTCGAGAAATTCTATAAAGATACCGACGAACCATCATTATAATTACAATCGTGTACCGGAAAATACATTTGCATCAAGGTCTCATAAATTTCCACATCTATTGGCATAAACGTACAAAAGATCACCCTTTCAAGCTCTTCATTAGCCTCCAAAGCTTTCCTAGCTGTTCTTAGAGCAATATGAGCTGCTAGACGGTTTGGGAAACCGTAGATACCAGTTGAGATGCACGGAAAGGCAATGGCGGTTAAATGATTTTTAGCTTGAATTGCAAAGCAGTTTTCGTAGCAAGACTGCAATTTTGATTCTGCGCTATCTTGAGGTCCCACTGTGTGGATTATGTCTGAAACAATTACACAAATTATGCTTAACTGGATCAACACATAGGCTTTGCAATTCATTTCTTTTGTTTTTTTAGGGTCCTGTAAATAATTGAATATTATTTCTGATAATAGATGTTGTACCTTCAATATATTTAGCCTAGAAAATTCTTTATTGTATGTAAGTACTTTCGCCAAAAAACAGATTTATAATTAACTAGTTGTATGCCCGCGACTTCGCCCGTAATTTTCTGGATCTCGACAACAGCGCCACCTACCAATTGTATTTTCATAACATCCAGGAACAGGAACCTAGGAGGAGTTAGGTGACAAACACACGTACAGAAGAATTATAATAGCCTGTCACCGCATTCACGACATTAATTTGAAACACATTATGCAGAATCGTATTAACTGATTTTAGAGATTGGTTCAATAATACCGGTGGCTTGAATATTTATCCAATAATCGATACAATTCCAATAAACAATTGTTAACGTAAATCGGCGGCGCCTTTGCGACGATGCCGCTTATGGCGGGTTCCTATATCCGTCGGTAACCGCTACGACTCGTTTCTCCTTGAAAACCTGTCAAGTTTGACAAAGTTTGACACTTTTTCAAGGAGATACGAGGCGTAGTCGGTTACCGACGGATATAGGAACCCGCCATTAGTCAGTTTAACAGGTACCTAGTAGGTATCTGTTAAACTGACTAATGGCGGGTTCATTCATCAAACATCATATTCATGATGAATGAATATGATTTGTTTACCTATTGTATACAGGCCATATCATTGATGTTTTAGGACTTCAAATTAAGGTAGATTGAAAATATAAAAAATTTCATGGTAATAAATTAATAAAAACTATTTTACAACAATACTAGCCATCAGACCTACCTGTTGTTTAAATTAATGTCGTAAATGCGGTGACACGTAGTATATTAAGTAGATTATCAAACTATTTTTTTTATAATTGGTGGTCTTATCACAGAGGATCTACAAAAATTTTTACGACAAGAATAAACTTCAGAAGAATTCAATTAAATCTTAAAGATCGTTTATAAATCGTATTTTTTCCTTTTTCTAATTAATTGTATTATGTTATGCTACTACTTTAATTGTTAACTTACATCTGGCAGGAAGATTGTAGCCTCCAGCTATCTTGGCTTCCCCAGTCGGGCAGCCTCCTAGAGAATTATTTTCCTCCTAAAATCATAATAAGAAAATAATTGTTACAATAACACTGTTTAAGCTTTATTGCTATCAAATCTATATAAAACAAATTCGGGTTAGTTACACCATTTATAACTCAAGAACGGCAGGAACGATTTTGGTGATCTTTGATTTGTTGGATTTGTCTCCACCCCGAATAGCAGAATAACTATTAAAATATCGGAAAAAATTCTATAAATAAAAAATTATGAAGAATATTCATTTTCTCATACATAGATGCAGCTAATGATGGCCGATTGACAATTCTACCGGCGACGTACATTGGCAGCCCACGTCAAATGCATGTCATGGCAGTACGAAGTTCGGTGGGTCAGCTAGTTATCCCACTAATACATATTATAATCCCACTAATATTAAAACCGCGAAAGTTTGTATGGATGTATGTGTGGATGTTACTCTGTCATGCAAAAACTACTGAATTTAATGAAATTTGGTATAACGATAGATTATTATGACTCACTGGATTGTTAGTCTTTATCTAACACCATAATTAAGGCTGGCCATCAGCATTCACCACACTCAGTACTCAGTACCATACTCAGTATGGATAGTACTTACTTCGGAAACAACCAACCTGATTTGTTATAGGTACTTAGATCATAAGATAATTATTTCATCACAGTGTCTTGCACCTAACTGTAATGTATCAAATTTGTTCTTTTAATGTGTTTACCTTTGTATTTACTCTTATTTAATCCAATAAATCATTTTACATTTATTTTCATAATTTATTTTTTTTGAAATCGCACAGTTTTGTGCATTTGCCATATTCAGTTCTTTCCACACAATGTCTGTGTGAGGAGATTTGTATATTGGCACAATTGCACACTATTCTGTTTCTTAGTACTGCTTCACTTTATACATCTGTGGTTCATTCCCATATTGTCATTGTGGATATCAATTTAACTCTTGGATATGGTGGAACCCTAACTTACCTGAAGCAAAGGCCCAGCAGCTCGATGGATGGCTCCATCCACACCACCTCCAGCCTTTAGCTGGGAGTTCGCAGCATTAACGATGGCATCGATCTATATAATAAAGAGAAAATGCTTTATTTCCAAATTTATATATTTTGTAGTGTTTAATCATAAGATCTTGATGAATGCAAAATATTTAATGTAAGTCTTGGAGATTGTAAAATCAGTCACCATAAAGAGAAAACATATCAAAAAGTCTGCTATAAAGTGGTCTCACCTCCAACTTTGTAATGTCGCCTTTGTAGATAGAAACTTTCGCAGAAAGCACCTTATTCTTCGACATATCAAGTTTCAACTTTTTAAACTCGGTTAAATCATCCAAAGTGACCTTCTTGGCTTCAATTCCTGGGTTGAGGACAACGTACTTGCACCAGGGGTCAACTTTATCCAAAGTAACATAGTCCGTGGATTTGTACAGTTCTCTCTTTGCTTCTTTTGACATAGCAAGGATTTTTTCCTTCTCGGTCTGCCATTTCGACGTCATCTTTAGAAGAGATGATAAACGAGATTTAAATTTCGAGAAATTCGGAAGAATTCTGCGGATTTCACTCTGTGCCGGCGATGATAACATTTTTGACAGATAGTGATGTGACTTATTGGTTCTATCTACGTCTTAATTACAGTTTAATACCAAATTCAGAACCATCGATTGCGGCCCAATCTCAAATTTTTGAATTAGAATTTAGATTATCTTAAGCTATATAGATTATTGAATAATAATTACATACTTACTAATACTAGTATTATAAAGTACTTTGAAAGTAGGTAACTCTGTCTCTCTGTTTTGCCTGTCCGTTGTAATATTTTACAATGCTGGACTGGAACAAACAGCTGGACCGATTTCAATGTATAAATTTCGGTCTAAAGTAGATAGATTAAGACCTGAGTTGAGACACAGGCTACTTTTTATTGACAAACCAAGCGTGCGAAGCGTGGGCGGATGCTTGTTAGGTACCTACATAATATACTATCGAAATCGGCCAGAGAAAAAGAAAAAGAGTAGATGTCCAGGTATACTTTTCCTCGTAGATTATAAAATTGTAATGAATAGGCTACTCCAAGCTACTGCTACTTCACTAACCAAAACTACCGTTTTGAATAACTAGCTGTTGTCTGTTTAACATTTTATAGTAAATGCTGTGCATGCCTGTTATTAGCACAAATTTTATAGAATTGTTTTAAAAACGCTTTCTAATATTCAGTGGCGTAGTGTGGTGTCTGCCGTCCGGGGTGGAAGATAATTTTGCCGCCCTATTATTTAGGTATTTCAATTATCATCATCATATCAGCCGTAGGACGTCCACTGCTGGACAAAGGCCTCCCTCATTGATCTCCAGGAACAGCGGTTGGAAGCGGCCTGCATCCAACGCCGACCTGCGGTTCTTACCAAGTCGTTTGCCCATCTTGTAGGTGGACGTCCTACGCTGCGCTTGCCGGTCCGTGGCCTCCACTCGAGAACCTTTCGGCCCCATCGGCTATCTGTTCTGCGCGCTATATGGCCTGCCCATTGCCACTTCAACGCGCTAATCCGTCGGGCTATGTCGGTGACTTGAGTTCTCCTACGTATCTCCTCATTTCTGATTCGATCCCGTAGAGAAACCCCGAGCATAGCCCTCTCCATAGCTCGTTGAGCGACTCTGAGCTTATTCATAAGGCCAATAGTGAAGGACCACGTCTCGGTTCCATATGTCATCACTGGTAACACACACTGATTGTAGACATTCGTCTTAAGGCACTGAGGTATGTTGGACGAAAAGACGTTGCGAAGTTTCCCAAACGCTGCCCATCCGAGTTGGATTCGACGATTGACCTCTTTCTCGAAGTTGGACCTACCTAATTGGACTGTTTGTCCTAGGTATACATACGCGTCGACAACTTCAAGAGCCGAGTTCTTAACCATAACTGGGGCAGGGACGACATGGACATTCGACATGATTTTCGTCTTGTCCATGTTCATTTTAAGTCCTACCCGTTGGGAGACTCGATTGAGGCCTTCGAGCATCGTGCTGAGCTCTTGCATCGACTTTGCCATGACCACTATATCATCGGCAAACCGAAGGTGAGTGATGTATTCGCCGTTAATATTGATGCCTAGTCCTTTTCATTCCAGAAGCTTGAAGGCATCTTCCAATGCGGTCGTAAACAGTTTCGGAGAGATGACATCTCCCTGTCTTACGTCTCTTTTTAAGGGAATCGCCTTCGAGCTCTGTTCGTGTACTCGGACTGACATAGTGGCGTTTTTATACAAACACTTCTACACTTCGATGTACCGATAGTCAATACGGCATCGTTGGAGAGACTCAAGCACTGCCCATGTTTTGATCGAATCGAAGGCTTTCTCATAGTCCACAAACGCGAGACATAGCGGCAAGTTATACTCTTCGGTCTTCTGTATGACTTGCCGCAGCGTATGTATGTGGTCTATGGTACTGTAGCCTTTACGGAACCCAGCTTGTTCGGGAGGCTGGAAGTCATCAAACCTGCGTTCGAGACGGTTCGCGATGACCCTCGAAAACAGCTTATAAACATGGCTCAAAAGCGAGATGGGTCTGTAATTCTTAAGCAAGGTGTTGTCACCTTTCTTGAAGAACAGAACCACCACGCCCCCGTTCCATGCTTTTGGCGTCGTACCTTCAAGCAAGGCGGAATTAAAAAGCTTCTGAAGGACTTTAAGTACCGGTGATCCACCCGCTTTCAGAAGCTCTGAAGTGATTCCGTCCTCACCCGGCGCCTTGTCGTTCTTAAGCTATTTCAAGGCCATCCTGATCTCATACAGGCTGATGTCCGGAATATCTTCGGTATAATGTCGGGTCAGTTTGGCTCTTGGGTCGTTGGCCGCACTGCAAACAGGTTTAGTGACCAAAAGTCCATAGAACCTTTCAACTTCCCTTAACACTTCCGCTTTACTTGACGTTATGCTGCCATCTTCCCTCTTCAGCTTCGTCATGCGGCTCTGCCCAATAGAATTATCTCTCGCGAACACTTTGGAGCCTTTATTCCGCTCTATCGTATCTTTAATACGAAATGTATTAAAGGTACGAATATCGTGCCGCAAGGATTTCCAAATCTTTCTATTGAGCTGCCTATGTGACTGAGCATCATCGGGAGACTGCAGTTGCAAAGAACGTCGTTCAGCCATGAGGTTAAGGGTGAGAGTTTCTGAGGTCTATTGGTACGGGGGTCTTAAAGAACTGGGACCCCACCGTATGGACGGATTCTACGAACCTGTTATTGATCTCGTCCACTGATGCATCTACTTCTAGACAGTCAAAGCGATTTGCAAGTTCGAGTTGAAAGCTCTCGAGGTTTTGGATATGTGCGCGAGTGGGTCGGAGCGTAGATTTCATCAAACGGGACCTTTCAAGTTTAACGTTCATATTCAATGTGGCTCTAACAATTCGGTGATCACTGCCGGTTTTCACCCTGTGAATCACAGAGACATCATTGAATATCCGTTTCTTGTTGGTCAAGATGAAATCAATCTCATTTCTCGTGGAACCGTTGGGACTCATCCAGGTCCATTTCCTGTGAGGCGGCTTCTGAAAAAAAGAATTCATCATAAAGAGTCCTTCTTTCTCCAAAAAATCGGCCAGCCTCTGTCCCCTGGGGTTCCGTTGCCCATATCCAAATTGCCCCACTCTCAACTCATCATCGCTTCTCATGCCTAGCTTTGCATTGAAGTCCCCCATAACAACAATAAAGTGAGTTTTGTTCGTATGTATGGCTCTACTGATGTCCTCATACACCCAGATGAAGAAGTAGAGTCTATACTCTACTTCTTCATCTGGGTGTGAAGAGGTCGGCGCATATACCTGAACGACCTTCAGCGAATATCGCTTAGATATTCTGAGTGTCAGGTACGCGACCCTGCTCGACACACTGTCGATGGTGATAATGTTGTTGATGAGTGACTTGTGAACGAGAATATTTCAATTATATTATACAGTAATTCTAAAGAACTTTTCGGCAAAAATTTTCATTATTCTGAATTGTACAGTTTACAAATAAAACGATCATCTAGGTGTTTTACAATATATTAATCACATTTATTAAAAAAAATCTTACAAGTGGGATACTTAAATTGATATAGGTAGGTACCTACTCAACAGGTATAGAACACTTATGATTAAAGGTACATTGACGATCATCAATATTAAGTTATTAGCGATTGCTTACGCAATTGACTTTCAATTAGAACTACGACGATACTGTTAATAATATATATATATATTTTTATATTGAAAGTTAATGTACTTGTTAGAGCTTAGTCTTTTATTGCATTAACAATGTCTATAGCATCATATACCTCTTACTCAATAAACAAGATAGCCAGATTGGTTAGCTTAATACTCATTGTTGATCCTATATAATTTTGAATCAATTTCTATTTTGAAATACTTCTCTCACAGCTGGCATTGCTTATGCTACAAAAATATGAATTGGTTCAAATATTTACAAGATATTATTATTATTTATTGATAAATTTTGCCGCCCCCTAAAAGCGCCACCCGGGGCGGGCCGCCCCTACTACGCTACGCCACTGGTGATATTGAATGTTACAATATGTGCTGTTGGCCTTGACTATAATATCGTTAACTATCTTTAGGCTTGTTCATTCACCCAACACTAATTTAACAGATCATGTTGCCACTAACAAAAATGTAAAAATAAATATAAAATGAGAAAGATGTAATGATTTCTGTTTTTTGAAAACATGGGCTACTTTTGAGGCTACGGAGATAGATGGAGATATAAAGTTGCCTGGATAATTAGTAATATCACTCATTATAAATCAGATTATTAAAAAAAACGTATCTGGTCCAGCAAGCAAGCAACTGGCAACCCAGATTCTGCCGAACAAAAATTCTCCACGTCGTGAGCGTGCGTTTTATCGTGTTTTTCTGTATTTTCACTAATTTCGCGTTTAATTATCGGCTATGAACTAATTTAAATAAACCCAGTGAATATTATTAAGGTTTTCAGCTTCGAAGTACGAAATCGGCCAGGTAATTAGTCTGGTATCGTGTTACTTTTCGGTCGGTTGGTTGTGACCGGTCTTTGTATTATGTAGATTCTACTAAAATTCTTTGTTTTTTTTAGTATGAAGACCTTAGGCCTTCTTCTGGTCGCTACGCTAGCGATTTCGGTCTGCTACGGAGTGGATAGAAATAATTTCAAAACTTGTGACCAGTCGGGGTTTTGTAAAAGACTTCGTGCAAACAAGCCCGAAAAATCCCAATACTCGTTGAATTTAGACACAGTTATTGTGCATGGGAATGTTCTATCTGCTGAAGTGGTCACCATTGACCTGGAAACAGAGAAGAAAACCGTCTTGGTAAGTTTTGGGATTAAAATATCTGGCCTTTCAAATGGTGTAATTTTTCTAACATTTGGGCGTCAGCCAATGTATTTGTGAAGTCGGTAATCTTATGCATTTACTCATAATCAAAGTCAGTCACACCTGTGTATTCTGGTAATTTTCACATTGGTATTTTAATTTTTAAAGAGCTAATCTCTAATTAGGCTGCCTCTATGAGAATCTTCAAATCCAAACTCAACACTTTAGCTCTCTTTAAAATAGCCAACAAAATTGAGTACTTTGTGTAGGTATATTTTTGTATTTCGTTTATGTATATGTGATATTATTAATGTTTGTAAGTTTATGGTACTTGCTAAAGTTTGTTTATCTATTGTCTGGTATTACCACTTTATCTACACTAACACAAATGTGAAGAAAAGAAAATGCTAAAAATAGGAAATGGCTAGAAGAAAATGCTAATTAGCATCAAGTTTGCCTATGTATTAATATTGCAATAAAGAATTTTCTAATCTAATCTATAATCAAATTCTCATACCACAATTAAACACAAAAAATATCATAAATGGCAGCAAAATTTTTATAATTTTCTAGTTTAATATCAGTCTCTAGAAACTTAGAATATTCATCCAAATTAATATAAACATGAACAGTTTCCTTAAATTTTCCACAGTGGCACTATGCTCTAAGACTGTCTGCGCTTGCTGATGGAACATTCCGGGTGGAAATAGATGAAGCTGATCCGTTGTACCCAAGATACAGGACACAGCTGGCTCTGAATGGAGAACCTAAGGCAGATGGGTAAGTTTTACACATTATTTGTAACATATTTTTTTTGAGTTTATTTTTAAATCTTCATACAGAACTTGGTTTCACACCCTCTTAGCAAGCGGAAGGTTGTAGGTTCAAATCTCATCAGCTTGTAGTTTTTGCAGTAATTTTAAAACCTACAGTTTATTGATTGTAATTAATGCAATTGCAATTTTTCTTATAGTTTTATGGTGTCTTTTTAAGGTCGATATTCTCTAAACAAAATCAAGACTCAACAAAAGATTTTTGACAGTACTTTTATAGAAAATGTAATAAGTTTCTGGCTATCAGATTAAATTACTAAATCTAGATTTATTTATTTATTAAAGGAAAATCAATGATTATATATTTTGGCCTAAACCAAATAAAGTTAATCTTATTTTCAGTAAAGCTAGGCCAAAAGTTGCAGTTAGTTTTTAGCATTGCAAAAGTGAACATTAAGTGACTAAAGACAGCATTGTGTGATGTAGACATATCAGCAATAATGCTGCTTGTCTACAAATAAATAAATAAAATAAATTTGTACCTAATTCTAATTCTAGGGTGGGGGGAATAAGATTTGCACTGACGTCCCGCTTTACTCCTCTTTGTATTGTGAATTATCCCCTTTGTATGGAGGGTAAATGTACCTAATTTTAACTGAATTCCAGGCTTAAACTCATCTCCAACGAGCACGGCAAACTGACCCTCACAAATACCCAAGGAAACAAAGTCATCATCACCGCTAAACACCTCAAAATAGAGTTCTATGATAAATCCGGTGAAGTCTCTGTGATACTGAATGATAATCACCAGCTGATTGTGGAACCGTTGCGGGTGAGGAGAGAAAAGACTGAGGATGAAGACGGGAACAGTGTTGATGTGGTTGTGAGTGTCTGCTTTTGTTTGTCTTTTCCTTATTTGTCTAGACTTTGTCAAATCAAATCATTTATTCATTTGCAAACCTGGGGTCCTTGCGTCATATCCTTGCGGGATTATTGCGTCATACCATTATTTAACGGTTATGGTTGTTGTTCCTGTTTGTTGTTATTTTTGACGACCTCTGTGGTGCATTGGGCGAATAGCCGGCTGAGACGCAGGACAAATGTTAAAATGATCTACAGATATTTGTTCCGGGTCTGGGTGTTTTTCTATATATTATAAGTAGGTATTTACAAAAATAAAAGTATATAAATATTCAATCAGTTATCTGGTTCCCATGGTACAAGCTCAGTTTGGAACTAAATAGCGCTGTGTGAAATGTCCAGCAATATTTGTATTTATTTATTTAATTTAAAATGGTGTTTTCAAAGCAATGGCCGGTCATTGAAAAAAGATTGTGTTAGTAGAATACCAAAAGGTATAACATACAGCAACGATGCCATTTTCATAGTGAAGCGATTGGTTTAGTAGAATTGGGTCCCTGGATAAATGAGCATCACAATAGGTGAGTAGAGTTCCTTGTGATACAGCTTGTTCGGGGAAGTACTACCATCATACCTTTTTCTGCCGCCAAGCAGCATTGCTATGTTTCAGTTTGAGGGGTATGGTTGCTGGTGAAATTACAGGCACGTGAGGTCGTTTTTAATGTGTTTGAACGATTTTGGGTTTCGAATATCCTGTCCATCCAAAGGTTGTCTGGAGGAGATCGCTTTTAGCGATGAAATCGCCCATTGTACCGTTATTTAATGTTTATTTCTTTTGTCTGTATATATTTATTTGGTGTGCAACAAAGAGTAAAATTATATTATTATATAATATCAATACTAAGAAGAGATATCTAAATTGGTCTTGTCATTGTCACCTACATACAAGATGGGAGTGTCATTGATCTTGCTTGTTATCTCGTACGTGACTGATATACTTCCTATTTATATTGATTTGCGTGCACTTGTCTAGATTATCACGCACGCAATGTCAACCTATAAAAGTAATAGGTTAGTGGGATAAGATTTATTAGAATACTTACTACTACTAGAATCCATACTATTAATATAAATTCTAAAGTAACTCTGTCCCTTTCTCTCTATCTCTCTCTCTCTCTCTTTGTCTGTTTGTTACGTTTTCACAACGAAACGGCTGGACCGATATCGATGAAATTTGGTATATAAAAAGATTATGACCGGGATTAAGACGAATAGAATAGAAATACTCTATATTGCACAGCAAAATTAAAAATACAAATAAATACACAAAAATAAAGTTAAGTACAATGGGCGGTCTTATCGCTAAAAGCGCAAAACAAAATCAAAAAGACAGCGATGTAGATACAGATGTCCATAAACCAAGGAGGTTATGTTTTTATTAACAAACCACACGTGCGAAGCCGCAGGCGGTATAGCTAGTCTAGTATAAGAATCTATACTAATATTATAAATTGGAAGTAACTCAGTGTCTGTTTGTTACATTTTCATGATTGCTGCTTTCAAACGGCTGGTCCGATTTAGATGAAATTTGGTATAGAAGACCGGAGTTCAGACATAGGGAGATACGCTACGTTTAATCTGACTGCGCTGGAGGGTAATGTTTTATTGATACCACGCGGGCTTGTTTATTATTTTGACTCAGTAGATTGAACATTTGATTTATGTAGTACGTGAGGTCAACACTTATAGCAGGTCATCGATGCATTCTAATCTATGAGCTGTACACTCTGTACACTTGCTATCTTGACCACCTGACTTTGCACAAATTATATAGGGTTAGCTATAGAATAGAATATTTTATTTGCAATATACTTAAAGTTAATACATAAAAAACAAATCTTAATTTATGCACAAAATATAGTTGCAAAATGGTTCTTAACTCGGCATGTGCTGGTTGCAACAACCTTCTGAACGCTGGTCTTCTGTTAAGGCCATTTTACTTGTTGCGGACATGGTTATGTTTAAAAGAACAGAATAACAAAACCAACATTAGAAAACAAAAGTGAACAAAAAATACAAATAAAAAAAAAACAACAATTAAATTAAGTTAAATTACATACTTCAGTGGGTACCCTAGACGATGTTCAATCATCATCAACATGTTTGTTAACTAGTCCCGGGATCCCGGGAAAAAATTCCGCGTCCCGGGATTTTTTCAGATATTACAAAACCAGCCAAGAATCAAAACATCTTAAATTAAAAAAATATGAGAAAAGAGCATGCAGGGCTGATTTAGACCATTTTTTATACTACTTGGAAAAGGAATGCTTATGGCCTACCTGATGTTAAGTGGTAACCATCGCCTATAACACAGAATTGCCTCGTAGATCACGCACGTTCGGAATGTGCCCTACGATGCACTGCCCTGTGTCTATCTACTTGAGGCATACAGGTGTAAAGTCTTATGTGCCTGTAATTTCACCGGTAACCATACCCTTCAAACAAAAACAGCAATGCTGCTTGCGGCAGAAATAGGTATGGTGGGAGTACTTCCCTGGGCGAGCCATTTCACAAGGATCTATATCTCTTAAAGTGCGATTGCAGCGTTTATATGATATTTAAAGTTCATGCACTCTTCATAGCTTGCCAATATTGCTCTGCGTGTTCCAATAAATTAATTATCATTGGCAAAGAGTAATTATGTCATGAATTAGTAATCAGCGCTTGTTATCAATAAACGGTGCGCGCAAACTCTGATAACTAATTGTTACATTGATTGTCCCGTTTATGTTTCGGTGTTATGCAAATACAAAAATAATACTAGTGGTTCGCCCCGAACTGAGAACTCGCGAGTCTCAGATTAAAACAAAAAAATTTTGATAATCTTTGACTATCAAAATAGTGCCACGAAATAAATAACCAACTAACTTGACCTACAGTTTCATTCACATTACAGGTAACGGGAGTTCATGTAATTGGTTATTCTTTTTTGGGGTACAAATTGCAGTTATTATGGATTTCAGACTTTTGCCTATATTTGGGTCACTAAAACTACACGCATACCAAATTTCAGCGCTGTGGGGTCAGTACCCTGTGAATTTTGTCAAAGTTCAGTTTTTGTTATGGCTAATAGCTTAATAACTACAAGGTTTAAACTAAAAATAAAAACGGGGTCGAAATGTACCTACTCAAAAAGACCTTATATTAGACGTGCCACTTACCCTGATACTCCCATTTTGTTTTATTTTTTACCTCTCTTCAACCTCAATATCTCAACAACTCCCCTA
This sequence comes from Philereme vetulata, assembly GCA_918857605.2. NCBI lineage: Eukaryota > Metazoa > Arthropoda > Insecta > Lepidoptera > Geometridae > Philereme > Philereme vetulata. Next base: position 4,514,041 of record OU975425.1, read on the forward strand.
CATTTGTAGGTCATTTAGTCACACAACACTACCTACCTATAGACCAAATTTCACAATCATCAGATAAACGCTTCGAAAGTCATCCTCGGACAAACAAACATACATACAACGCCGATTTACCCAAGTTGATTTAGAGACCTCGCTTCGCTTGATCAATTAGCTATAAGGCTATTGTACCACCTCGTATTCGTTTTTTATGAGTTTGTAGTACCGTTGCGTGGAAGGGAAGAGGGAAAAGTTATCGGATAGATGGCTTGCAGACTTCTTTCTGCAAAACATCAGAAATCAGCCTTACAGATGTAATTTTTTTTAATTGATCCCCTTTGTCATCCTTCAAATCAGCCGGCCTAGGCTCAAGCTTACTCAGCCTATCCGTACCAATATTATAAATTCGAAAATAACTATGTCTCTGTCTGTTTGTTACATATTCACGACTAAACGGCTGAACCGATTTCAATGAAATTTGTTATGTAGATAGATTATGAGCTGTATTGAGGCATAGGATACTTTTGATTAACAAACCACGGATGCGAAGCCGCGTGGGAAAGCTTGTACTTAATAAACGTATTCTTCCAGGAGGAAGAAGGCACGTGGAGTGAGAACTTCAAGTCTCATCACGACAGCAAACCTCGGGGCAACGAGGGCGTTTCGCTTGACATCGCCTTCCCCGAAGCTGACCAGGTTTACGGTAAACACCCATTTACAATAACTATACAATCTTCCGAAAATGTTACCTCCGATGCCCTGATGAGGTATTTTTTCATTTTCGATTTTAAAAGACAAAACTAGTTCTAATTACCGTAATAGATGGCGCGAATAATATCAAAATAGTCTGAAACAATCTCACTTAGTCAGATAAACACAAATGTTTGGTTTTGATTTGAAGTTTCTCGGAAGATAATGTCGACACGGCAATTGACATTGACTATTCACTTTTATTTGTTATTCAGAACATAATAATAATTTCATTTATTCATTTCATGCACATAATAACAATTTTAAATAATGTTACGAGCTGAGGGTTCGGGATAAAATAACGAAAATCAATCTAACCAAAAAAACACTTTTATTCATCACTAAAACGATAAATACACGATCTTAATCACAAGGATTCACAACACACTAAATCACACAACTGTTACACAATAAACCACTAAAAGTTACCGAAATGTTCGCACGTATCGCCAAATCAAGACTGACTCCTTCGGGCCTCTCCACGCCCTATTTATGTATACCACACACAGTTACTAGAGACCTATTAGAACGTTCGAGAACGTACCGATAGCAACTAGAAAGGCATTCCACACGTCTACTATTTATTATTCTGTGCAAGTGTAGATTAAAACGGTAGAAGGTAACAATCAAACCTAGTATTTCCTATTCTGTGACATAGTAGGTATAACTAACTTCGAGAGACCGACTATTACTTATTCTGTAACAGCCTCGGCGTAACAATAATATAATTTACAAAGATTTATAATTTAAATAATGGCTTGTATAAAAATCATAATTTCAAACAGGAGCTACACTAAGTCGAGTGGACTTGTGCTGTAGATTCTGTTTTCCTTCAAGTCTTCAAGTGGGTTCCCAAATTGTAGCCATATCTAGTCATTTCACTTTTCTTTTCTTTTGGTACAATTTATTTAAGATAATTTTTATTAATAACAAATTAATTAATTACACATGGATTACCTATAAATATAGAGTTTATTATATGTAACATAATTTTTTAATTTGTAACATGAGCTTTACTATTCTTACTGTATTATAAAATTGTAATGTAAATTGTAATTTTTTTTTTAATTGGGTGAGGTGTGTATGTTTTTTTTTATACAACTTATATGGCAAACGAGCATGCAGTCCACCAGATGTTAAGTGGCTACTGCAGCCCATGGATATCCACATAGAATTCAAAACAAGCAAATCCACATAGAGATCAATACAACATAATAATGTTGTATTGATCTCTATGTGGATACGTTGTCATACTATAGGACTTAGCTGTTATGCCTATGTGCCAAGTAATTACAGGAATATACCATTGCCATCTAACCGGAACACAGCAGCACAAGTACTGCTATTTGGCGGCAGATAAAGGTAAGGCGGTGGTGCCCCCTTCCTCGAGCCCGTTCACAAAAGCTCTACCACCAGTATGTTTGTTTGTGTGTGGGTGTGTGAATGTTTGAACATGACAGAGCAACGCCGTCTGTTAGCAGTTGACATGACCGTGAAAACTGGTTATTGCCCGCCGGCGCCGGCTGCCGAGTTTTGTACGTGAGCATCGGTTTATTACCCGACTACGGCAAAACCAAGGGTTATGTTTATAGCAGTCTAGTACTTTGTCATCAAGCTAATCTACAGAGCGAGCGTCAAAACCGAGACGATAAGACGGCGACGACATCTAACGGCAATTGGAAGAACATTATCCTAGATCGCGCAAACGAAATATTCTTCTTGTGTCAAGAGTTCTACGTTTTCATTTATACTATGTTAGGCAGGTGTTTGGCCGCAACAATAGCATTAGATGAGGCGGTTATTAGATCCTCCATCGTGCAGGTGTTCGGAGGCAAAGGGCACATTAGCAAGTGCTGCATTGACTGCGCGGGATCACCGCAGTCGCACTGCATTAAGTTAGGGTCCCTGAATCCTCATTTGCACATATTAAGTCTGCAGCGGCCAACCTGGGTGCGGAGCCTGTTTAAGGACTTCCAGACTGGCCACGGCAGATCGTGCCCGGGTGGTAACTGTTCCTGTGGGGTGATAAAATCAGGCGGTGGGGAGTTACTTTTTATCCACAGTGTGCGTCTAGCGGCAGCCGGGTCAGCCACAGCAGAAATATTCTAAGATTTGAAACACTAATACAACCACTAATATTATAAACGCGAAAGTTTGTATGGATGTATTTGCGGATGTTTGTTAGTTTAAAGTAATTGCGATAAAATTTGGTATGTAACTGAATTAGATAGATGAATTAGATACCTGAATTAACACATAGGCCACTTTTTGTTGACAAACCACGCGTGCGAAGCCGCTGGCGGAAGCTAGTATATAATACTTCTCAACAAGACATGTTGGTCTTAGGACCACGAGCCAAAGGTTGCTCGGTGGGAGATCTCCCTTTTTCAATGGCGGCGTACTCTTAGCAACCTTGTCGTCTGCCAAATATGTATGTATGTATGTTCCGCCATAGCGCCTAAACTACTCATCCGATTTTGATGCATGAAGTGTCAATAGATTCGTTATTATGGAGCGGGTGACATAGGCAGGACATATTTTTAAACTTATATAGCATATTGATTATGAATTTAATATATTGTTATTCTGCTCCACTAATATTATCTTGATATAATTAGTCGATAATCGTATGTCAGTCAACTCAAACCATTGTATTGTGAAACGTAACAGAGAGTAGTAAAGTTCCTTGTGAAAGGGCTCGCTCGGGGAAGTTCTACCACCATACCTGTTTCTGCCGCCAAGCAGCATTGCTGTGTTTCAGTTTGAAGGGTATGGTTGCCGTTGAAATTACACATGAGGTTTTACACCTGTATGCCTCAAGTTGATGGACGCAGGGCTGTGTATCGTAGGCCACGTTACTAAGGTGCGTGACCTACGAGGCAATACTCTGTTATAGGCGACCACTTAACATCAGATGGACTATAAGCTTGTATCCTTCTCCAAGTAGCTTATAAAAATACGTAATTACCGTCTATGACATTTAACATTATCTAGACTAGATCGGAGCTTGAATTGGACTGTTCTAAGTGAGTTGAATTGACCTTCAGGTATCCCGGAGCACACTGACCGGTTCCACCTGAAGACCACAACGGGCGGGGAGCCGTACCGTCTCTACAACTTGGACGTGTTTGAGTATGAGCTGGACAGCCGTATGGCGATCTACGGAGCAGTACCCGTTATGTATTCGCATGGGTAAGTTGAATTAGGGTTCCGAACCAAAATGGTAAAATGGTACCCTTATGATTTTGTCCATCCGTCCGTCTGTCATACCTGATTATCTCAGTAAATACTGAAGCTATCAAAAGCTAAAAGCAGGGTTACCATGGCATGCATGTTAATTTGTTTTTGAAATTTTTTTCAAATTAATTTTAAAAATCAATATTGAAAATTGTATACCTTTAATGAGGAACATCAATCTCATGTTGTATGTACGGGCACTGGAAACTGCGACACAGTATTTTACTAATGCATTTTCCAGTGTTCATATTGATTTTTTTTTCCTAACCTAACTCGTACCACTGCTGGGCAAAGGTCTCCCCCATGTCCCTCCAAGCATCCTTATATGTCGCTATCTCCCACCATCCTCTTTGGGAGGGGTCGAAATCGTCCCGCCAACGCTTTCTCGCCAGACCCCGACGTCGCCTTCCGTCTTCAGGCGTCCATGGTGTTGCAATATGGGCCTATTTCTCGGAGTGCATTCGGGCAACGTGGCCCGCTCATTCCCACTTAAGTCCAGCCGATCTCTGCCCTACATCTGCAATGTTTTTGTTTTAGTTACGTGTAAAAAGTCATAAGTACTCAAAGTCAAAAAATCATTTATTCTTTAAAAATCACAAGGTCTTAGAAACGTCAACGTTACTGCCTGTTCCTTCGCGACCCCAAGCCAGGAAAGAAAGGCAAGAAACAAGGCTGGTTGTTTTTTTGATGATCCTTTTAGAATACATAACAGAGCAACGCCACCTGTTAGCAGTTATCCTCCAAGGGTGTCTTGAGTACAACTCTCAACAAACCTGAAGAGCGTATGATCAGACAGCAACAATGTGCAAGGTGCTTCGTGGTAAGATCGACGTTTCTGATTTGCATAATCTTCTCTTTCGTTTCTACTTTCCTAATGTTACATTCGTAACAGAAGCCATAGACTGTTTTCGGTTCCATTAAGCAGTACCTCGTTTCTCGTGCCAAGTCTCCACTGCCCCGCACCCTCGCCGCCCATCAACAGACTTCTTGATAAGAACCCAGACTGCGATATCTTCGCAGATGAATGAAAGAATTTAATGTTGGTATGCCTGAGGTTTTGTGAAAGTGACGAATGAACGGATGCTTGTTTGTTTTGCTTATATTGTTTTAAAATTGTATAAATACCTATAATCATATTAATTATTATTATTATTTTTTTACCAATTTAAATGTGCACAATAATTTTCATTTTATTTTATATAACTTTTAGTCATAAATAAGTAACTGATGTAATTGGTTTATTTAAATCGTGTTAGTTACTAAATAAATAAATCTATAGTTCGTTTGCAACTGTCTTTAGATGAATGAACTGTTTCTTTTGTATTTTAAATATGATTTATGTTAATGAATGTAATTTAACATGTCAATGTATCTGTGAACAGACCCAAACGCAGCGCCGGTGTGTTCTGGCACAACTCGGCGGAGACGTGGGTGGACGTTATCAACTATGCGGATTCGACAGTCGTCTCGTCGCTGGTCAACCTAGTGACGGGCGGCCAGAAGCGAAGACTCGACGCCAGGTAATTAGCTTGGATGTTTGTTTATTTATTTGTTTGTTACTCAATCACGTATTTAAAGCTAGACTCCTATACTTTTATCTCCATGAAGAGTCGTGATTCATCTGATCTCTAATATTATTAATATAATTATGTAAGTACATATTTATTTATTTAAAATTATTTATGTACCTAATGTGTATGATACGAGGTATGCTATTTATGTATCCGGAATAAAATAAAATAACTATCATTGACTGTTAAATATGGTTTTATTGCTTTTCAAAATATTCGCCATGATGATCAATGCACTTTTGCATTCGGTGAAACCAGTTTTCATAGCACTTTTTCCAATCGGAAGACGGTATCTCCAAAACATGATTTTTGAATGCCTCAACGGCTTCTTCTCGGGTAGAAAATCGTTGACCACGTAATTTATTCTTCACGGTTGGGAATAAAAAGAAGTCGTTGGGTGCCAAATCAGGGCTATATGGCGGATGACCCGTTAATTCCACCGTTTCACCCTCCAAATATCGGGTCGTTTCACCCGAAGTGTGACAGCTTGCATTGTCGTGATGGAGAATGATTCTGCGTTGTGGATTATTCTTCCTGATTTCTGCAAAGACTTCTGGCAAACAAATGGTCGTGTACCACTCTGAATTAACAGATTTACAATTTTCTAGGGGTACAGTAGCCACGTGTCCATCTATACCAAAAAAACAGGCGACCATTTGCTTCAAAGTGCTTTTCGCACGAGCAACTTTTGTTGGGTTCGGCTCATGTTGGAAGACCCAAACTGTTGACTGTTGCTTAGTTTCGGGGTCATATGCATAAATCCAGGATTCATCACCTGTGTAGATATTATATACAGCTTTTGATGCACCACGATTGTATTTTTTTATCATTTTTTTGCACCAATCGACACGAGCCTGTTTTTGATCTATTGTCAAGTTGTGCGGTATCCAACGCGAACAAACTTTTTTTGCAGCCAAGTGTTCGTGTAATATCTTATGTATACTCGTCATACTAATGCCCAAGTTCGCCTCTATCTCTCGATATGTCACATGACGATCTTGCATTATTAGTTTACGCACTGCGTCGATGTTTCGTGGCACAACAACTGATTTAGGCCGACCATCTTTAATTTCGTCCGTGAGCATACGACGTCCACGCTTAAACTCACTAAACCAGTGATACACAGTAGTCTTCGATGGTGCTTTATCCCCAAAAGTCGAACTGAGTTAATCGATACACTGCTGTTGAGTTAGACCACGTCGAAAATCATAAAAAATCATCGCACGAAAATTTTCTCGAGATAAATCCATTGTGATAATGACACGCAATTTTTGAAATCGCGCCACACAATGAAAACAAATGACAGACGGACGAAATAACCTGCATTCTACAGCCAAAGAGTTCCATTTTCAAACGTGATAATTTCTTTTTAAATATTATATACAGTGGCCAGTTCCGGATTCTTAAATAGCAGCCTATGTATAACTATTTAGGGTTAAGTATTTTTTTTTCTATTATTAAGTTTATACTTTTTACACCTCGGCCAATTTTCCATTAAGCAATGATCCTCTCCATCCAAAGGTTGTCTGGAAGAGATCGCTTTGTTAAGCGATAAGACCGCCCATTATGCTTACTTTTATTTGTTTATTTATTTATATCTGTTGTAGCTTGTAAGGTATAATAAAGAATTTTCATTCATTCATTCACGTCATAACGGCTGAACCGATTTCGATGAAATTTAGTATGTAGTTAGATTATAACCTGGACTAACACACAGGCTACTTTTTATCTCATAAATCAGGTCTCATGAAATAAAAATGGGGTGTCAAGTCAAGTTGTAACAGCCAGTTTAGCTTTATTCTAGGTTACCTAGACATTTAGTAGTGTAGCACGTACGAAGTCGCGGGCAACGGCTAGTACTTATACAATTCCATAATCATCATTTATATTATACTATGAATGATACAATGATTTCAAATCTTTTGCGTTGCGTGTTCCAACTGCACATCTTTCGACCTTTACAAAGGAAGAGGTATGACCTCAAAGTGTGTTGTTTCGTCGTTTTCGCGGTCGACTACACGACACAGCGCAAGTGCGTCACACTTCGCACGACGTCGCAGTCAACACGTGTCAGCAAATAGTTTAAAGTTATTATAATATGCATGTTGTCACTAAGGTACATATATATACCGTATTATATGGGCCGTAGAATTAAGTTTTAACATCTTGTATTTTTCTATTGTTGCCTGAAATAAAGATCATAGTTGTCTTTATAAAGTATAAAATTAAGTCGCTTCCGCTGTCTGTTAACTTAGATCTTTTAAACTACTCGGTGGATTTGTTGATGTGGATTGATAATGCAGTTTTCAGCAATAGAAAGAGGAAGTTTATATGTATAATACATAGATAGTAACTGCGAAAGTAACTGTTTGTTTGTTAGTTTGTTTGTTACCTTTTCATAACTAAACGGTTGAACGAATCGTAATGAAATTTGGCAAGGTGATAGATTATATCCTGGGGAAGGATATAGACTACTTTTTACCCGAGTGCGCAAAAGGAGGGTAATGTTTTTTATTGAAATACCACGCATGCAAAGCCGCGGGCGGGTCAGCTAGTTTTATTATAAATAATGATGTTCCTCCACAGATTTATGAGTGAATCCGGCATCGTAGATGTGTTTGTGTTCCTGGGAGAGAAGCCTCACGATGTGTTGCGGCAATACACCGCGCTCACTGGACCCGCGCCATTGCCACCGGTAAATCAAACTAAAGATCCTAGTATATACAGCCTGTTATGTACGACATTAAATCAAAACACGGATAGGGCTAATTCCTAGTATTGTCTGTTGTAAAATGTTTTTTATTCAAATTCTAATGAATTGAATAGAGGTACCATTAGGTATCTCTATGGTACCATTAGGTATTTTAAATTTTCAAAAAACCTATTCATATCAATTCCTAAAATATCAATGCATAAAATAGGTAAACAAATCATATTCATTCATATGTAAGTAGAGGTACACACGGCTACACATCAAGCTATAATTTTTCAGTATAAGCTGGCCTCGCATTGTGTAGACTTTTCGTAGAATGAGAGGTCAGCTTGTACTGGAAATGTATAGCTTGATGTGTAGCCGTGTGTACCTGTTAAACTAATTATGCGGCATCGTCGCAAAGGCGCCACCGATTTACTTTAAAAATTGTTTATTGGGAATATATCGATTATTGAAGCTATCGGTATTAAGCCCACCTCTAAAATCAGTTAATACGATTCCGGATGTGTGTTTTAAATTTATGTCGTGCATAACAAAAAATGTTGAAAATAAAAAATCCGATGAAAATAAATCTTTATCTAATCTACACAGAGGATTAGAAACATGAATTGCCAGTGGGCGAGGCACGTAGCTCGAAGAACTAACGGCCGTTGGGGCAGAAAGGTTCTAGCGTGGAGACCACGCACGACAAAGCGCAGCGTAAAATCGCCTACGCTAGATGGAAAGACGACCTGATCTAGGTTGCGGAGAGCCGTTGGGTGCAGGCCGCACAAGATCGATCGCTTTGGAAATGTAGTATGAGGGAGGCCTATGGTCAGCGGTAGACGTCCTGTAACTGATATGATGATTATAATGATGAAGTGTTGTAACAGCTCTTAAAATATACTGGACTATTAGTGATTGTGCTATAGGCACGACGGCGACGCCTACAAATACAAAGGTAGCCGATTATCCATGAGTATTATATATGACGTAGTGGTCGAAATACGGTCAAATCTTTTATTCAATAGCGTAATTTTGATTTTCTGCACTCCTCAATATAAACTTTAAATATGTCACATCTCATACGCCTCCATGCACGCAATATGCTTAAAAGGAGGTACAAAGTTTTCTATACACGTATTAATTCAATTTATTTGTTCAGATATAACATCAATAATTTGATAAGTATAATATAATATGAAAGTAAGTTAAAAGTAGTTAAAAGTATAATTTGATATTCTTACCTATCTCGCCCCCCAAGTTGATATCTCCCACCATCCTTTTCGAAGGACCCTGACGTGGCCGCCTTCAGTCTTTAGGCGTCCATGGTATTAAAATGTGGCTCACTTTTCGGGTTTGCATTTGGCCAACGTGGCCCCCCAGTCCCACTTAAGTCCAGCCGATCTCTTCCCTATATATAACATTTATTTTTCAGAAATTCTCCCTTGCCTACCACCAGAGCCGCTGGAACTACGTGGACGAAGCCGATGTTCAATTATTGAACGAAAACTTCGACACGCACGATATACCCATGGACACCGTCTGGCTCGATATTGAGTACACAGACAGGAAGAAGTAAGTCTTATTACTATCTTTACTAATATTATACATAGATGAAGCCGAAGTCAGTTCATTGGACGACAACTTCGACACACGCGATATACCCATGGACACCATCTGGTTCGATATTGAGTATAATACAGACATAAATAAGTAAGTCTTATTACTATCCTTACTAATATTATACATAGATGAAGCCAATGTAAGTTCATTGGATGACAACTTCGACACGCACGATATACCCATGGACACCGTCTGGCTCAATATTAAGTACACAGACAGAAATAAGTAAGTCTTATTACTATCTTTACTAATATTATACATAGACGAAGCCGATATCCTTTCATTGGACGACAACTTCGACACGCACGATATACCTTATATTAGTTTGTCTATGAATCTCCTCATATCTGATTAGTAGGGGTCGGTGTAGGTAGTGCTATTTTGGGTCAATGAACCTAAATGATAAGTTAATGTTAAGTTAATGGATATGCCCCGGGATTTGTTCCCCGATTCCCGGTAATATTTTTCTAAATGTCGATGTAAATTAAGTTAAAATTTCGATAAAATGTAATGGCGATGTAAATGTGTGCGTATAGTGAAACCGAGTCCTCACCTCATCCGCGATAAGCTACAAAAGCGTGAGGGAAAGGGATGACTTTAGTGACCAATACAACATGTATTTGCATAAAGCTGAAAAGTTTATTTATCAGGTTATTTTCCCTGTTAAATAAAATAAAAATATATTTCCTGGGATTTAGAAGGCATATCCATGTTAAGTTAACGGTTACTAATTCCCGTGAATAGCACTACCTATGCCGATCAGTACTGATGAGATTCTGATATCAAAATAATTAAATGACCTTAAAATTTTAAAGACAATGGAAACTAACAGTGATCTTATTTTGTAGGTACTTCACTTGGGACCCAGAGAAGTTCCCCAAACCCCTAGGAATGGTCGGGAACCTGACGGCAAAGGGCAGGAAGCTGGTCGTCATCGTAGATCCTCACATCAAGCGCGAGGCCGGCTACTTCCTGCACGAAGACTGCCTGGAGAAGGACTTGTATGTCAAGGACAAGGATGGAAAGGTCTATGAAGGTAGGCAGGTCAAATAGGTCAAATAGCTTATATATTGAGTAAACGGGGATAAATACAGAAAGACACTGGGGTGGAGGGGATGATACATATGGCAATTGATTTTATATACAAACAGTTTTGTTATGTACGACATTATTTTAAACACACATCCGGAATCGTATGAAGTGATTGTAGAGGTGGGTTTAATACCGGTAGCTTGAATATTTATCCAGTAATCGATACATTTCCAATAAACAATTTTTAACGTAAATCGTTTAACGTTTTAACAGGAACCTACTTACATGATGAATGAATATGATTTGTTTGCGTATTTTATACAGGCTGTTTCATTGATGTTTTAGGATTTGATATTAGAGTTTGAAAATTTAAAAGTGTCAGTGGTAATAAATTGGAAAAACCTATTTTACAACAATACTAGGCTAGTATTGTTGTAAAATAGGTTTTTAATGTCGTACATAACAAAACACGTAGTATACATATATTGTACGCAAATAGATTACAAACAAAAAGTTTACAAAATGGACGTGTATAAAGAACATGTACTTTTCTTTCTAATTTTTAATTTTACTTTCCCTAGGTTGGTGCTGGCCCGGTTCATCTTCATACCCTGACTTCTTCGACCCTGAGGTCTCTAAGTACTACTCGGAGAGGTACAAGTTTGAGAACTTCCCCGGCACTAATAAGGATGTTCATTTGTGGAACGACATGAACGAGCCTAGTGTAAGTTTCCTATAGTTTACTATCCTAAACTAAATAAGTTTTATGTAGAAAAATAACTTATTCAAAAGAAGATTTTATAAAAATCATAATCGGAACTGCAAGCAAATTCAAACAGCCATGGGTCTACTTTACAGCATGCAAATTGTAACAAAATTAAAGATAAAAATGTCAACAGATTATAAAACAGTCATTCTAGTCAAAGTAATAAAGATATAAATGTTAAAAGTTACATTATACAAATTAATTATTACCACTTACCAAAGACTAGTAATATCAATAGACTGTCAATGTCCATATAAGAAATCGTAGCCCGCAAAAAGCTCAAAATCCCGTATTATTTGTAGATGGCGCTGTTTCATAGCCTGGAAACTTTCATAGCGGCCATTGCAACCAACAAATAGAAATAAACTTCCACTAAAACACACCAAAATATTCCAATATTTTTTAGAATAAGTAATATTGTCCATAAAATATGATTTAATGATTTAATTTTATATTGATGGTTTATCACTTTCATATGCTTAATCACAGATGGCGTGGGAAGGTAGCACATTGTTTTTACCTAGATGGCGTTTAAGACAAAATTAACACAAAGTCTGAAACAAAGGGAACGAAAGAGAACCGTGAACTGACTGACATTGACAGCCGGGAAGCAAGCAAAGTCACGCTTTTTGTACCTAATTTTGTTACATGCTGTGTTGCCAAACCTCACTTCTCAAAAGTCGCGACTAGTAAGTCGATATTTTGTTGTACATAATGTATGTACATATTGTGTACCTACGTATTGAGTTCATTATTTTAGTACTTAGTTATGTTTCCAGTTCAAATTAATAGAACGTATTATCTTGTAGTAGGTATGCATTTGCCGTTCTACTTGCAAATATATTTTGTTTTAAAAAGTGTTCTTCTTATCTGTACATCACTATAAATACGTATTCTTATTTTACAAATATGTAGGTATTTCCGTATTTAAGTGATAATGGTACGATCATAGACGTATGTAATGAATAAAAGATATCTATGCTTTCCTTTCCTAATAAAAATCCCTATTTTGACGTAAACTTTCATGTTCGGGCAATTCTGAGAAAATGTGCGCAAATCTCTAAAAATTGCTAGAAACTAAAGTTTTAACGAAATTGAAGAGCGGCAACCTCGCACAACGTACAGGTCACAACGTCGCAATAAGATTATCGCGCACGTGTAATTGGAAATAGCGCCATCTATTTTTCTTCGTACGGATGAGCGGTAGTAAGCTAAAGGTTGACATATATTTAACGATTTGTAACTCCTAGCCACATCTCGCGTCCTAGCAGGTAATCAAATATCGAGTTATATTATCTTGTTTGAGACTGTCAGTCTATTCAATTATATTGGTCTGTGCACTTACTAAAGATTTACAGATATCAAGTCACAGTAGGTCATAATATTTTTTTTAAATTTGACTTTAAATAGATCGTTGGAAGTTATTTCTAAAATGTCAATAGGTATATGATTATAAATCCGCCGTGCCATACAAAAACACTTGTTTAACGTTGTAGTCCTACTAGATGGATGGACAACAAACTTTCATGTTGTTCTGTTCACTTTTGAATGTTTTAATAGTATATTATGCAATTAGTGAATAAAGGACGGATATCAAGCGAGGGCAATAGATGAATCACGAGCAAGTGAAGGATTCTAACGACTGAATCACGACCGTAGGGATTGATTAATAGTGATTGAACTACGAGCGTAGCGAGTGATTAAAGTGTTAGAATCCTGAAGGACGCGAGTGATTCATGGCCCTTGATATAAATCTGATTTATTCAAGAGTTGCATACTATACTTTATACCATGACTACGAGAAAAAGAAAGATTTAAGCGAAAAACAGTTTTTATTCTAATGCTAAACTCCTTGGTGAAAATGTCGACCAATCCTATCTCGAGGAGTTATTTGCACAAGGAGTTTGTATCGAGTATTTTTTTGCGCAAGGAGGTTGTTTAGCATTGTGATGGAGGTCGAATATATTGGTGTGTTACAAATTCAAACACCAAAATAGTGATTAAAAGTGCTTTTTAGAAGGGGAATGGTATAAATACATTTTTATTGGTTATTACAAATAGTGCTTTTTCATATAAATAAATAGAGGGCAATGGCAAAATCGCAATAAAATGGGTTACAGCTGTCAGTTTGACGCAGTTTGCTTCTAGCCCTAATGCATTTCTTTTGAGTATTAATAATAGTTTCCATGTCAGTTGAATTACCCCAAAAAATACATCATATCTTAAAATGGACGCACGAACATTTTCGAGGCTACTTCAGCGGAAGCATTCAGATTGAGAATCTATAGGCACCTTCTCGGTCAAACCGACCAAAAATTAGCAACTTAATCTTTCTTTATCACTTCTTCTATTGTTATGTATGTATTTTTAGTTGATATTGATATAGTTTAGTCTATCATATAAAGTATTTAAGTAGGTTTATTTGTGTAGTATGTGTCTATATTGTGCTATTTTTATTAGTCATGTGCAAATTTTCATTAGTTCCCTTTCCTGTGTACTACCTACACATCTTTATCTTCAATACACAAAGGTTATCTGGAAGAGAATGCTCTTTAGCCTTTCGCCTTTGTACTAGTTTTATAAGTGCAATAAAGTATTTTCAATCAATACTTCTCAACAAAACCTGTCGGTCTTAGGACCCCGAGCCAAAGGTCGCTCGGTAAGGAGATCTCCCCCTTTCCTTGAAAGACAGCTATCAAATTGTCGTCTGCCGAAAGCATTAGAATACGATGTTGTTGCAGGTATTCAATGGTCCAGAGATCACAATGCCCAAGGACTGCCGCCACTACAAACCGCCCCAGGACGGGCAAGACGGCCTCGCTGCATACTGGGAGCACAGGTAAGGTCACCACACTAATCACACCATGGCACACATCGACATCCATTAGAAAATCATCAAACTCTTCAATTTCGAAAGGCATCTGCTCATTTTTTTAATTTTCCGTTTTCTGAAGTTGGTTATATTTTTCATGTTTTTAAGACAAAACGGGTCTTTTCGCGCACAGATTTATATCAAAATCATAATTTTGACTAACCTCGATGTTTCGGCCAAGTTACAGTCTCTCGTGACCACGGCCGATGTAACTTGGCCGAAACATCGAGGTTAGCCAAAATTATAATTTTGATATAAATCTGTGCGCGAAAAGACCCGTTTTGTCTTAAAAACATGAGTATAGTTCGCGAAAATTTATACAGGTTATATTTTTGTTGAAAAGTTACTTGTTTATTGTTACTCCAAATCAACTTTGGCGAATCGGTGTTGTATGTATGTATGTTTGTTTGTCCGAGGATAACTTTTTAAGCGTTGATCAGATCATCGTGAAATTTGGTATGTAGATTGGTAGTGATGGCACGATCCTGGAGTGAATGAGTTTAAAATGTGGGGGGGGGGGGGGGGTGTTCAGATATCTGGATAACCTCCGTGGCGCAGTGGGCGTATAGCCGGCTTAGACGCAGGATGTCGCGGGTTCGATTCCCGCTGCGGAACAAAAGTTGGCATGATCTACAAATATTTATTCCGGGTCTGGATGTTTTTCTATATATTATAAGTATGTATTTACAAAAAAAAGTATATAAGTATTCTATAAGTTATCTGGTTCTCATAGTACAAGCTCTGCTTAGTTTGGGGCTAGATAGCGCTGTGTGAAATGTCCACCAATATTTATTTATTTATATCGATGTTCAAGAGGAGTAAAAAAATATCAAAATGAGATAATAAGGTCAAGTGAAACGTTTAATGTCTTCGTTAGTTCATTTCGAACCCGTTTTTATTAGGGTTCCGTACCCAGAGGGTACTCCTCAACTTTTCTATCACTAGCGCTACTTTCATACTTCCTTTAATATACTCATTCCTTATCTTATCCATTCTTGTTATCCCACACATCCATCATTGTTGAAATATTACATAATAATATTATTTTGTAAACTTGTAGACACGTCCACAACGAGTACGGTCTGTGGAACATCAAAGCGACTCACGAAGGTATGATATCGCGCTCAGAAGTCAAATACAGGCCGTTTATCCTGACGAGGTCTACCTTCGCCGGAACTCAGAGGTAAGCCATCATCCGCAATTCTTGCATCTTGCATCATATTTGAAAGAGAGATAGAAAAAAAAATATTGGATATACATACAGTGTAAACTCTATATAACGACACTCAAGGGACTGAGCATATTTTGACGTTATAGTGAGTGTTTACAATTTAAAAGTTTGTGAGCTACTAAGAATATGACAACGTATAGATAAAATCCATCACTTCTACTAACAACAGTTTGCAGCTACACGTGCAAGCAATCCCATTTTGTAAACAAAAGAACGGATTTCTTAGAAAGTTTGGTGTGTATGATGCCGACAGTGGAGTTTATTATGGTCTAGGATAATAAAACGACAAAAGGATATACACAGCTGCGCAGTTTTTACTCATTTGGCAACTTAAAAAGAACTTTTTATTACAAATTGTTGTCGTTATTGAGAGTGGTTGTAATGCTATACAGAGTGTACCATTGTATGCAAGACAAGCTAAACCAACCAAAGCCGAGTGATGTCGACGCTTTAGAGAGTTTGTCGTTAAAACGAGTGACGTTACATGGAGTTTACACTGTAGTTTTTTCAGATAAGACTACTTACTAAATAACATAATAATAACACAATATAAATACAAAGGTAACTGGATACATGCAATTACTTTTATTTTTATACTAGGTGTTTTGTTATGTACGACATTAAACGAAAACACGGGTAGGGCTAATGGCTAGTATTGTTGTAAAATAGGTTTTTTCAAATAGTATTTTATTTATAGTGTTATCCGAACACATGCGGAAAATTCCAAGATTTTTAAAATCATCACAAAAATTTCAAGCCTAGACGGAACTTGAACCCGCGACCTTCCTCTTGATACGAGGATGCACTATCAATTCAATTCAAAATATATTTATTCATATAGGTACATTTACATTGTATGCTTGGGTACACTTATGAACGTCATTAGGTATACAATTTTTGCAATTATAATTAAAACGTAAGGTTAAATTCATAATTTAATAACTAATTAAAATCAAAGCACAATGTCAGAATAAAATAATAGCGTAAAAAATAATACCAATCTATAATATAAAAATGAATCGCAAAATGTGTTGGTAAGCGCATAACTCAACAACGCCTGGACCAATTTGGCCAATTCTTTTTTTGTTGTATTTCTTATTGTCAGGAGAAGGTTCTTATGAAAGAAAAAAATAAGAAAATTGCGCGCAAAATTAGAAAATTTTAAGAATACTTAACCACCATATAAAATTATTTATAATCTAACCTTAGCGCTTTTATAATGTAACCTTATGACGTTTGACATATAATTGACAGAATGCGTGCTGCAAATATCGTCAAAGAGGATGTAAAAAAAATTAATATCGTTTGAAACAGATGCTTCGGTAGGAGTTATCCCGAGATATATTGTCTATATATATAAAAATGAATTGCTGTTCGTTAGTCTCGCTAAAACTCGAGAACGGGTGGAGCGATTTGACTAATTTTGGTATTGAATTATTTGTGGAAGTCGTTCATTTTGTCACACATAATGATGGCCGGGAACAACAATTGACAATTCTACCAGGGTGACCTATATTGACAGCCCGCGTTATACCTATGCATGTCAAGCCGATACGAAGTTCGGCGGGACCACTAGTAATAAATAAGAATGTCACAACAAACGAATAAATAGTACACCCAGTGAAAAACAATGTTAAAACAATTCTTATTCACTATAACTTACAAACTAATATTCCTCCATGACTTTTTATCGTCAATGAAATCGTTAATTTTATAGTAGGCTTTTTTTATGAGAATTTGTTTCACTTTATTTTTTAATGTTTTTTCATTGAGACTGGTTACACACTCAGGCAATATGTTGTAAAAGCTTACACAGTTAACATAGAATGAGTTCTTTATTTTGGTTAATCTCGTCTTTGGCAGTACTAATTTACCTTTGTTTCTTGTGTTGTAGTTATGAACATCACTGTTTAGTGTGAGTTTTTTTAGTGATTTCCTAGCATGCATAATCGTGACATATATGCAAAGAGATGGCATAGTTAGAAGGTCAATCTGTTTAAACATTTCTCTCAGAGAATCACTCGGTCTAAGTCTGTATATTGCTCGTATAGCTCAATCAAAAACCAAGAGGAAGGTCGCGGGTTCAAGTCCCGTCTAGGCTTGAAATTTTTGAGATGATTTTAAAAATCTTGGAATTGTGTTCGGATAATACTATAAATAAAATACTATTTGAAATAAGCAACGTGACATCTCTTGTCAATGTACTGAACTGCAACGTTTGGCATTGAGCAGCTACAAAAAACTACATAAGTTTTCCTGCTAACGGCGCTTTAGCCGTAATTCTGAATCATCTCACTAATTTCGACCTAGACGTGTATTAGCCTGGTAGCATAGTTGGATAGTGCATCCTCGTATCAAGAGGAAGGTTGCGGGTTCAAGTCCCATCTAGGCTTGAAATTGTTGAGATGATTTTAAAAATCTTAGGTTTTTTCAAATTAATTTCTAAAGAAAATTTTAAATTTTCAAACTACATTAATATCAAATCCTAAAATATCAATGAAACAGCCTGTAGAAAATAGGTAAACAAATCATATTCATTCATCATGTAAGTAGGTACCTGTTAAACTATGCGGCATCGTCGCCAAGCTACCGCCGATTTAGGTTAAAATTTTTATGTATCTATTACAGGATAAATATTCAAGCTACCGGTATTAAACTCACCTCTTAAATCAGTTAATACGATTCCGGATGTGTGTTTTAAAATAATGTCGTACATAACAACACAGGTTCTATAAAAGAGCATTATTTTAGATACGCAGCAGTATGGACTGGCGACAACGCGGCGGAATGGGGCCACCTCGCCGTAACAATACCCATGTGTCTATCCCTCTCCGCGGCCGGCATCAACTTCTGCGGCGCAGACGTCGGCGGCTTCTTCAAGTACCCGGAGCACGAGCTCATGACGAGGTGGTACCAGGTAATTGCACCTAATGATAAGAATGGGGCTTTTTATGACGAGAATGGGGTCATTTACGACGAGGACGGGGTCATTTATGACGAATATGGGTAATTTATGAGGAATATGGGGTAATTTATGAAGAGAATGGGGTCTTTAGGAATCGATTAAGTTTAACCGATTCCTTGCCTCGCAGTTCAGACCTACATTTTGCAAGGGGCCACGTACTGAGTTGACTTGAGACTTGAAAGTTTAGCTTGGCATCTGGCGCGCCTTTGGCCACGGTTAAGTGTTGAAGAGATTCGAGAACATTTCGCTTTATAATGAAGAGGGGCGTTCAATTTTAAATTAGACTGTCTCTAACACAAACCTTGTTACCACAAAAAAAGTTAAATACTATTTAACGGGTGTTTAACTTTTTAGTGGTAAGATCCAATGTGTTTCCTCTCAGGCCGGCGCCTTCCAAGCATTCTTCCGCGCGCACTCTCACATAGAAACCAAGCGGCGCGAGCCGTGGCTGTACGAGCCGTCTACCACAGCGCTGCTGCGAGACGCCATCAGACGACGATACGCTTTGGTGGACTTCTGGTTAGTAACATATTGATAATAAGGGCCGGTGCTGACTGACGGCATGGCAAAGGATTTTTGTACGCGGAAAAGATTTTGAATCGTATCACCCTTCATATTTATTTATTGAATAGATACTTTATTGCACAAAAATACAAATTACATGTCCAAAAGGTGGGCTTAATGTTAATAGCATTTTCTACCTGCCAACCTCAGAGGTAACAAAAAGGTTGGCGTGCTAACTTTTAACAATATTAATGTTAATTAAAAAAAATCAAAAGAAACACAAATAACAATAAACTCCGATCTCAGTTATATATATAATAAATACATAAACCTACTTGATATAACAATAATAATACATAGAATATATATATTTATGGATATAAAACAAAAAATACTATTACATACAACACACATAGGTACTACGTTTTCATATATTTTAACAGCCAGTGGAGGACTGCAAGAAATGACTGTAGACTAGTCGTCTGAAAACCGGTTTACTAGGCGCCTTTTTAATATGAGTAGGGAGAGAGTTCCATAGACCGACAGATACCACCTCAAAAGAGTTGCCACGGAAGGCCGTTGAGTGTTTCGGGGTAGCGAGAGAGAATCAGTAGATCTGAAGTTTTGGTCATGGGTGTCAGAGAGGTAGGAAAATTTGCATTTAAGATAATGAGGGGTAAAGGGGTCCCTAAAGATTGAAAAAAGAATACATAAAATTCTTAACTTTATTCTGTCACGAATTGAGAGCCATTTAAGTTTGGAGCGATACTTAGACACATGATCATACTTACGGAGACCGTAGATGAACCTAATGCACGTATTGAGCAGTCGATCCAATTTGTTGAGGAGGTCCTGATTAAGGTCTAGGTACGATATATCCGATATATATTCATCATATTTCCCTTATCATATTCAGTTATGTCCATAGCCTGCCGCGGCATCACGCGGTTTTCTTGTGATATCGATAAAAATATTTTTCCCATAGACCCCATCTATATTTTTTTTTATAATTTAATGTATGTATAATATATATATTTTATTATCAAAGTTCATTTGATTTTAACTAATTTAATAGTGTGGGCGCTTTGGAATAATCTGTACCTATCCTTATTAATATTATAAATTATATTCCTTACTGCGCAATCGGTTAAAAAGTAGCCTATGCCCCAATCTTGGTAATACCAAAGCACATGTCCGCTTTTTGTATGGACGTTGGTTTTTTATTTCGAAAAAAATTTAACCAGCATCGAAATACATTTATTTAAAAGTGGTAAAAATACTGGACTTGTAACCATTAAAATTATATTTTTAAACACCGCCATTTTCGAGAAAAATAATAAAATATATACCTAATGTTAGTACACACGGCTACACATCAAGCTATACCTTTCCAGTATACGCTGACCTCGTATTGTGTAGGCTTTTCGTAGAATGAGAGGTCAGCTTATACTGCTTGAACTTAAAGCTTGATGTGTCGCCGTGTGTACATTTAAAGTATTTGTTGGTGGCAACCCTAAAGAAAAAAAAACTGTCAATCAAAGTGACACGTTACGCATAGATAGAGACGCATGTATAGACTGGCATTACGAACCTAGATAGCCATTCAAGAACGCGAGGGTAGAGTTACGACCCCGATGCGCTACCCGAAATAAATATAAAATTGAACGCAGGGCAGGAGTTGCAACTCTACCCTATTCGGTCTTTACTTGGACGCAGGGTACAAGTTGAACTCATTTTTGTGGTGCGTTCCCCTTGTCAAATGTAAAGGTGCGTTCATGTTAAAGGAAAATTCACACTATTTTTTTTTTTAAATGTGTTTTAAAATGTATAGTTAATTTAAAAAGGACGTTTTTTAAGATATCTGTCCATATATATTTAAATTATTTTGGTTAAAAAATATGGATACTAAAGACCCAGTCTTAGACATCTCCTTTCATCGAAATCGGTTCAGCTGTTTAGTCTTGAAAACGTAACAAGCGAAGAGACAGAGTTAGTTTCGAATTTATAATAATAATAAGGATATATAAAACGTAGCATTGTGTGGAGGGTTATGATTTTACAAATAAATCACGATATAAACGTGAAATAACCACGTGCGAAGTCGCGGGCTGCACTTAGTTTCATATAATCAACTGTTAGTAATTACAAAACAACAATTATACAATTATGGATAATGAAATGTAATATTCAGGATTTTTTAGAGGATTATAACTTTAGGGCTAACTTTGACATTTAATTTCTATTATTATTTTTCGCGCTCTGTGTTCCACTGCTGGGCAAAGGCCTTCCCGTGTTCTTTCTTCATTTAATTTTTATATAATTTAATTTTCTCAAACATGCTTGTAATTTTGAGCATTGTTTTGACAACCTTCTTCGAGATAAATCGAAATTGTCGTACTGGCCAAATACACGCGAGCAGCGGCCGGCAAAAGTTGTATGAAAATCCATATCTGTCGTGGTTTAGCGGCCAAATAAATTACATATAATAGGTTGGGGAAAAAGTCTTTTCGCATTATAGTATGTATGAACTTGTAATGCAATCTCTTTGGCTATATACTATTTGTATCTGGCTAGATTTGGTATCAATCAAAGTTTAAATTTTAAAGAAGATAATTCCAATTTCAAATTAGGAAAATGAGTGATTTTTATTTGTTTTTCGTACTATAAAGATGAGTGAATGTAATGAAGAAATTCGATACATTTTAAAATTTTACTACAAAAAAGTTAAAAATTCAACGCAAGCCGCGAAAAAAAATTGCGATATTTATGGACGTCGCAGTGTCTGTGAGAGTAGCACAAATTTGGTTTAAGCGTTTTCAATCCGGAAATTTTGATGTCAAAGATGCACGTCTCTCTGGTCGCCCTATTACGGATAAAATTGATGCCATTTTTGCAAAAGTGGAGCAAGATCGGCATATCAGTAGTTAAGACGTAGCTGAAGAACTGGTAATTGACCACAAAACAGTTTTGGCGCATTTGAAAAAACCTGGGTACATAAAAAAGCTCGATATTTGGGTACCCCACGAGCTCACTGAAAGAAACCTAATGAACCGTACTCATTTGTTATTCTTTATTACGACGTAATGAAACCGAACCATTTTTGAAGAAGCTGATAACTGGTGATGAAAAGTGGATCACGTATGACAAGAACGTGCGAAAAAGGTCGTGGTCAAAGGCCGGTCAGGCTTCACAGACTGGCGAAACCCGGGTTAACTCGCAACAAGGTGATGCTATGTGTGTGGTGGGATTGGAAGGGCATTATTCATTATGAGCTGTTACCACCAGGTAGGACCATCGATTCTGAACTCTACTGCGAACAACTGATGAGATTAAAGCAAGAAGTTGAGAGAAAGCGGCCGGAATTAATCAACAGAAGGGGTGTGGTTTTTCATCATGATAACGCTAGACCTCACACATCTTTAGCCACTCAGCAAAAAATTAAGAGAGTTTGGCTGGGAGGTGTTAATGCATCCGCCGTATAGTCCTGACCTTGCACCTTCAGATTTCCACCTGTTTCGGTCTCTTCAGAATTATTTAGGCAGTGTCATGTTAACATCACGAGAGGACTGCCAAAACTACTTGTAGCGGTATTTTGATCAGAAGCCCCAAAATTTCTATAGCAATATTAGCAATGGGATCATGTCCCTACCTACAAGATGGCAAAAAGTTATCGAACAAAATGGCACCTACATACTTTAGTTAAATGTAAATAAACTATATTAAAAAATGTTTTGAATTTTCTTAAAAAATGCTAAGAAACTTATTCTCCAACAATATCTGTCGTGTAATTTAAAAATAGAACGATCTCTTTTTTTTTTGGGGCGTCGTAAATTTCTGTAGTGCCAGGGGACACCCGGGGAACGATCTTTTACTCCGAAACATGGCAACCAAGGAGGTAACTTATCAAAGGTTTTATTTAAATTTCGAACAGGCTTGCAAATAAATAGAAAGCTGTTTATTGAAAAAAAAACATATGAACACTATAGCGCGGGAAAAATTATTGTTGTTCGATGTTCGTCATTGATTTTGAAAAGCTCTCATTATATTTTGTAATTAGCATGCTACATAAGGTAGAATATAATTGACACTTACCTACTTAAATAAGACCTTTATAATAACATGTTCAAGCAAATAAATGTATTAATTATTAATAATTATTATAAATACGGCATTTATCACGTACCGTCTTAACGGTGTTTCGACCGACAATGTTTCGGTTCAATTCGTGAACCTTCATCAGGGTGAGTGCGATCCGCTCCGAACTACGTCATGCCTAGCACTCGCAATCCCGTATTTATAACTAACTTCAACCAGCGGCTTCGCACGCGTTGTTTGTCAACAAAAAGTAGTCTATGTTTTAATCCAGGTCATAATCTAACACACCAAATTTCATCGAAATCGGTTCAGCTATTACGACGTGATTTTTCACATCATACTAATAAATGCGAAAATTTGGATGTTTGTTTATTTAGTTTTTGTGTGTTTGTTTGTTACTCAACCACGTCGTAACAGCTTAACCGATTTTGATGAAATTTAGTATGTACGTAGATTGTAACCTGGGTTAATAAAACATAGGCTACTTTTTATCCGATAAATCAGATCCAATGGGATAAAAATTGGGTGTCAAGTCCAGTTGCAACAGCGAGTTTAGCTTTATTTCTAGGCTACCTACATTTGGTAGTGTAACAGCTAGTTTATAATATTAGTGTGATAATGATTGAAATAAATCACGAAGGTTTTCGATGTATTAAATTATGGGTAACTCACACCTCACCCAAAACGTCATTCAAAAAGACCTTGACAGAATACACCAGTGGACCCAGGACTGGCTTATCACCCTGAATGAAAAGAAGTGCCACAGTGTTGCACATTGGAAGCAAAAACCCAAAATGCAACTACTTTATTAATGGAAGTTCACTTGAAAAGGTAGACAGACAAAGAGACCTTGGAGTTCAAATCACAACTAACCTAAAATGGGATGTACAGATTGTAGAGATTGTGAAAAGAGCAAATTCTGTGATGTATATTATAAGAAAGGCCTTCACTTACATTACC
Organism: Philereme vetulata; assembly: GCA_918857605.2. Classification (NCBI taxonomy): domain Eukaryota; kingdom Metazoa; phylum Arthropoda; class Insecta; order Lepidoptera; family Geometridae; genus Philereme; species Philereme vetulata. Next base: position 4,538,327 of record OU975425.1, read on the forward strand.
CGGGAATTGTTTCTGAAATTATATAAGACTTACCTTAAGCCATTGTTGGAGTATGCATTTCAGGTTTGGAGCCCATACTTCAAAAAGGACATTAACCTTATTGAACGAGTACAACGAAGAGCAACGAAAATGGTACCTAGTCTCAAAGCACTTACATATGAGGGACGACTTTAGGAACTTGGACTAACTACCCTTCAGCAACGTAGAGAGCGCGGAGATCTTATAGATACTTACAAGATTCTAAACTACCACTACAACATACCTGACTTGTCACAAACACTATATACCATGAACAGTAATGCAAGGTTGAGAGTACACTCACTGAAGCTGCAACGCGGGCCAAGTACCAGCAAACCAAGGGAGCACATATTGCCCAATCGCGTAGTGGACACTTGGAATTGGTTACCAGAGTCAGTGATCAGTGGCCCCCTCAGTGAACGCTTTCAAAAACAGACTGGACAAATATTTAAAGCGCACTGACAATAAATAAGATATACACGCATCAGCTCTAAGAGCTGCCTGTCTATTACAAATAATAATAATATGTATCTTTTGTTATAACAGGTACACACTATTCTACGAGCATTCGATTGACGGCTTACCAGTAATGCGTGCCACTTTCCACGAGTACCCACATGAAGAAGCAACGTTCACTATTGACGACCAATACCTACTGGGTAAGTTAACATCAAATTGTATTAGTCTCTCAATAGTCCTTACATATGAAATTAGCGATTTGTCGTACTGACCACTTTGGTCTGAAACATCTTCTCTTTGGTTAAGAATTCCAAATTCAAATTTATAAAATTCATTTAGCTGGTACATTTGAGTTTTGAAAACAGTCGTTCATTTGTTTTTTCCTCATTATTTTTTTCTTTGGAGTCGCTTATTACCGCACAATGGAAAACATGAAATATCGGTGTATTTACGAGTTCGAGTTCTACCATGGCACCAGTGCTGCAGAAGCAGCTCGAAGGATTAATTATGTGTACGGCGCTGGTGTCGCAAAAGAAAGCACGGTACGTTTTTGGTTTCAACGTTTTCGTTCTGGAAATTTCGACCTTCAGAACCAACTCCGTGGACGGCCGGAGACCAAAGTGAAAAATGAAGAATTAAAGGCTATTGTGAAGGCGGACCCATTACGAAGCACTTAAGAGATAGCTGCAGGATTCGTGGTAAGTGATAAAACTGTATTAATCCACTTGAAGCAAATCGGAAAAGTAAAAAAAAAAACCTTGAACGATGGGTACCTCATCAATTGAGTGAATCGAACTTGCAAACACGCGTCGACTGCTGTGTTACTTTGCTCAACCGACACAATAATGAAGGGATTTTAAATCGAATCATTACTTGTGATGAAAAGTGGATTCTGTACGATAATCGGAAGCGCTCATCGCATTCGCTGAACCCTGGAGACCCAGCCAAATCCTGCCCTAAACGAAAATTGACTCAGAATAAGTTACTTGTGAGTGTTTGGTGGACTAGCGCCGGTGTCGTTCACTACAGCTTTCTAAAATCTGGTCAAACGATTACGGCAGATATCTATTGTCAGCAACTGCAAACCACGAAGGAAGAGCTAGCTGCTAAACAACCGAGATTGGTCAATCGCTCTAGGCCACGGCTGCTTCACGACAACGCAAGACCACACACTGCACAACAAACAACCACTAAGTTAGATGTGCTACAATTGGAATGTCTGCGACATCCACCGTACTCCCCGGACCTTGCTCCAACAGATTACCATTTTTTCCGGAATTTGGACAACTTCTTACAAGGAAAAAAATTCAACTCCGATGCGGCAGTCCAAGCCGCCTTCAAAGAGTATTGATTCTCTCCCCCATGGTTTTTTAGTAAAGGGATCAATGAATGAGATGGCAAAAGTGCATAGATAACAACGGTGCATACTTTGATTAATTAAATATATTTTACAAAAAAAAAATTACTTTATATTCTCCCGTACAAAACGCCAATTTTATATGTAAGGACCTAATATTTATTTATCACTTAACAGAGGATTTCACATACATAGATTATTATTTAAATGTAAAAATAAAGTTAGTGATACTATATTTGATTTAATTTCTATTTGTAACCTGTATGTGTCAATGGCTTGAAATAAACATTTTTTTTTATTACTAGCTTCCGCCAGCGGCTTCGCACGCGTGGTGTGTTAATCCAGGTTATAATCTACGTACATACCAAATTTCATCGAAATCCATTCAGTAGTTTTTGCGTGAAAGAGTAACAAACATCTACACATACATCCATACAAACTTTCGCGTTTATAATATTAGTGGGATGTAAGTAGATAAAGCCGTAGTTGCCTAAACTAGACTAAAAGCCTGTAAGATACACGGCATCTGCGTATAAGTGATGTTTTCTCTTCTTTCTCACTTATTTATGGTATTGCAATTTAAACTAATAATGGCGGAGTATATTTTTGAGACAAAAAATAGATGATTTTTTTAATCCGAAAAAAGATCGTTGAGTTTTTGTGTCTAACACTGGTACTTACCGCCCTGCTATACGTACGCGCTCTTATGACTGGGTGGGGTCATTGAACGAGCGGGGTTGTTGAACGGCTCGTAGTAACTTTTTAGTAATCTGTGGCAGATGTCGTACAATAAGCTAGTTCTCTTACAATTCGTCGAGCAGCATTTTATTGATTTTCTCGAGATTTTGACAACAAAACTACAGAAAATTTTATAGATATTTTTATTTTTGTTTAGAAACCGCCCTTTAATATATTTAGTTTAAAATGCTACTCATTATTACCAACTTACAATATACTCATGAAATGAAATGAATGATGTATTTGATTGCATAAAAGTTTATGGGTTCGTAGAGCATATTCAATTCAATATACATATATTTCAGACGTGTTTGTCCATATATGGTTGGTAATACATTTTATTATATACAGTGATGGTCATATAGTTAAGGACAGCTGAAGCCTAACATGAAATTTCCTTTTAATAAGCACAAGGCATATATTAAACGCGCAGACTACGCGTGTTTTCGGTGCGTTAGACCCGAAAAAGCAGATTGGAACATTTGTATAAATTCTAACTCGCGTACAAAGTTTGTACGTGTTATATTTTAACACTGCCTGAAATAAACGTTGTATTATTTCTATTTTTGTATGTATTTTTAATGTCTGTCAATTGAGCTGTGGGCTAAGGCCACCCAGTGGAACCACGGCCCAGCGAGAAGGCGACGCGGTATACCGAGACGGAGATGGCGGGACGAGTTACACTGATTCTTGGAGGGCTGGTCAGATTTGGCACGGGATCGAGATGTGTTGAAGGAATGGGGGAAGGCCTTTGCCCAGCAGTGCGACAGAAGGGACTCACAATAAATAGAATATTATGTATTTTTTTATATATTTTCTTGTGTACTGGTTAACATTATTCGTTGTTGTACTATAGGCAATAAGCTGCTCGTGAAGCCGGTAGTGGAAGCTGGCGTCTCGTCCGTCCGAGTATACTTCCCTGGAGCCGCCACTAACACGCTGTGGTACGACGTCGACACCTACCAACCGCACAGCGCGCAGGGATACTATACGCAGCAAGTTACCATCTCTAAGGTAAACATGAAACATGAAAAGCAGCGTATTCTTGATGGCGTGTAACTTTATGAGAGGAAGAATGAGTCACAGGCAGTGTTGCCTGTTAAAAACAGTTTTAACAGTCAACACTGCCTGTGACTCATTCTTCCTCTCACAAAGTTACACGCCATCAAGAACACTTTTCTCTGTCTACGCACTGCTAGTTTATCGTTATGTTTATCTCCTTTACTGTAGTTGTTCGCGCAACGCCTACCGTTTTATAGTAGTTTTATAGCCGCATTAACAGTAATGCGGCTATAAAACGGTAGGCTTTGCGAAAAGTTAATGAAACATGAAAAGCAGCGTGTTCTTGAAGGCGTGTAACTTTGTGAGAGGAAGAATGAGTCACAGGCAGTGTTGCCTGTTAAAAATTTTAATGTTAATGTTGCCTGTTACTCATTCTTCCTCTCACAAAGTTACACGCCATCAAGAACACGCTGCTTTTCATGTTTCATTAACTTTTCGCAACGCCTACCGTTTTATAGCCGCATTACTGTTAATGCGGCTATAAAACTACTATAAAACGGTAGGCGTTGCGCGAACAACTACAGTAAAGGAGATAAACATAACGATAAACTAGCAGTGCGTAGACAGAGAAAGGAAATGGTTGTATACCTTAGCTTTAAAGATAGGAAGAGATTTAGATGATCTGATAGAGAAAGGTAAAGTGTTCCACAGCCGCACAGCTTCAACTGTAAAGGAGTCACCATAAAATTGAGAACTGTGGAAAGGGGTTTGGAGACTTACAGTTTATATAAATATCTCTTTGTACTATATGCAACAAGCTGCACCATCATTAACATTACTCTGTAGCGACACCTATTGTCACATGAAAGAACTCATTCCACATTAATATGCAAATCTAGGCATATTTGTACAGATATACTACGTGTTTTGTTCTGTACAACATTAAATGAAAAGACAGGTAGGGCTAATAATGGCTAGTATTGTTGTAAAATAGGATTTTACAAATTCATTACCACAGAAAATTTCAAATTGTTAACCTTTATATCAAGTCCTAAAATATCAATGAAACAGCATGTACAAAATAGGTAAACGAATCATATTCATCAGACTAGGTATCTGTTAAACTGACTAAGCGGCATCGCCGCGAAGGCGCCTCCTATTTACGTTAAAATTTGTTTATTGGAGATGTATCGAGTACTGGATATTCAAGATGTCGGTATTAAACCTATCTCTAAAATCAGTTAATACGAATCCGGATGTGTGTTCTAAATTAATATCGTGCATAACAAAACAGGTTGTATACATGCTCATATTGCTCTGTTTATTTTAGCTACCTATTTATTTTTAGCCAGAAGTCCTAAAGGACTTTTGTGCTTTTATTTTTATTTTGTGTCGTGTTAATTTTTTTTTTATGTTACGAACTTACATACATCGTAAGTGTACTCTAGTTTTATTACAATCTAGCCAAGTAGGCTAATGAGCAATTTTATGCTAACTTAGTTTTATAATAGAATTATGATAAAGAATGTGTCCATTGGCACTTTTCTTGCAGTCTCTATTTAAGGGGAAGACACTTTGTTCTTGTGTTCTTTATAAATAGCACTAACACTGACACTATATTACACTATTGTACACTATAATAACTCAAAAGGTTTTGTCCTTTTCAGTCTTCTCACTATATCCGTGTTGTCGAGGAGCTGGTTTGCCTCGACGTTCACATGATGGTGAAGTCTTTGTTCGTGAGCTTCTGCATATTTTCGTATTACTCTATCGACGAACTCTATGTTGAGGTTCCGGTGAAGGTCGTCATTTCTAATATACCAGGGTACGATGTCTCTGAGTACTTTATTTTGGAATCGTTGGATGATTAAAATGTTACTTTTTTTGGTACAGCCCCAGAGCTAAATACTAGGGTGGGCCGAAAAATGTTTTTATTTTTTTTTCTTAATGCTATACCGAAAAAAACTTGTCTCTATAATGGCTTATCAAAATGCAACAAAGAAAAAAAATATATACTTTACCCCCAGCTAGCGCAACACACTTGAAATTTAGAAATTTCACTAAAATCACAGGATTTTACAATTTTTTTTAAGTATCCAAACAGCTAGATATTGAACTGCTATAATGAAAATCATTAATATTAGAGTTATAAAAACACAATGAGTTATTGAAAAAATATATTTTTTTTAATTTTAGGTAGCGCAAAGGCCTTCAATATAGTTAATTTTTCACTTTTCGTGTTCGAACCGGCTGTAGTGCAGTGCAGCATCAAATTTTTTTAAACCCACTACTCATGTGTTTTTTTAGAAATATGATGTTGATGAAACAATTATCTGTAGGAAAAATAAATAAATAGGCAATTTACATCTATCCAAATGAGTTTATTAATTACAAAATATACAAAATTTATCGTCAAATACGATCAAAAATTTTATTGTGCTTCTCACAGAATAGTCCTTTAAATATTTGGAACTTTGAAATCTTGCTTGCTAGAAAAACTTGGCATTGAAGCTCTTGATAGCAGTGTTGTTCGGATGAAACCATCTCTGTTCTTGGTACCAACGAGTTTTGAGGAGGCTTCAGTTACCATTTTCACACAGCGCTCCACCGCTTGCGTGTGACACGGGAATTTATGGAAATTCCATTCTTCTGCTGTGTTGGCAGTTGAAATTTTGGCCCAGATTTCTTCGTCAGATACTCTTCGCAACAATGGTGGTGGATAAATAGTAGTTGTAGTCCAATCAATAATTTCGTGATATTCTTTTGCCTGGAAGTTGAGTTTTGGGGGTTTGAAAGTTCGGATTAGCTTTTTATTGGAAGCTACGGCCCTTGCTTTTATAATTCTTCTAAACCCCAACTCTCTGATATGGGCCCTTTCATCAACGATCAAACTAAGGAGCATGTTTTCTGGATGCGCGAAAAACGCATTCCTTTGAATCACTGGATCGATCACCTTAGTCAAGTTTTCTGGCAGGAATCTTGAAGACTTTATTAAATCGAAAACATGTTTTGGTCCATCTGTAAGGTACTTACTTTTTTTTATCTTAAACCATACAGGCATGTACGATTTAAGTATAAATCGTACCAAAATGAGATGCTCTTCAGAGGGACTTTCAACACTCATGTATAGACGAAGAGTTCTGTTTGCTGTTGTCAGCCATCGGGAATGGGAGATAGGACCTGGTTCACGGATTGCCAAGTCTACCACGCAGGTGCCTGACTTGATAGCCAAACTTATTTCCAGGAGATATTGTTGGTCTTTACTTAAGATTTTTTATCAATATCTGGAATCTCACAATCAATGCTCTGAAATGTTATCAGTGGAAGTTTTTCACAATTTTTGAGTTGTGAGCCAATAGGACCACTAAAAGATTTTGGACCAGTCGTTTCAACTTTTTTTTCAACTGTTTTTCAACAATTTCAACTGCCAACACAGCAGAAGAATGGAACTTCCATAAATTCCCGTGTCACACGCAAGCGGTGGAGCGCTGTGTGAAAATGGTAACTGAAGCCTCCTCAAAACTCGTTGGTACCAAGAACAGAGATGGTTTCATCCGAACAACACTGCTATCAAGAGCTTCAATGCCAAGTTTTTCTAGCAAGCAAGATTTCAAAGTTCCAAATATTTAAAGGACTATTCTGTGAGAAGCACAATAAAATGTTTGATCGTATTTGACGATAAATTTTGTATATTTTGTAATTAATAAACTCATTTGGATAGATGTAAATTGCCTATTTATTTATTTTTCCTACAGATAATTGTTTCATCAACATCATATTTCTAAAAAAACACATGAGTAGTGGGTTTAAAAAAATTAGATGCTGCACTGCACTACAGCCGGTTCGAACACGAAAAGTGAAAAATTAACTATATTGAAGGCCTTTGCGCTACCTAAAATTAAAAAAAAATATATTTTGTGAATAACTCATTGTGTTTTTATAACTCTAATATTAATGATTTTCACTATAGCAGTTCAATATCTAGCTGTTTGGATACTTAAAAAAAATTGTAAAATCCTGTGATTTTAGTGAAATTTCTAAATTTCAAGTATGTTGCGCTAGCTGGGGGTAAAGTATATATTTTTTTTCTTTGTTGCATTTTGATAAGCCATTATAGAGACAAGTTTTTTTCGGTATAGCATTAAGAAAAAAAAATAAAAACATTTTTCGGCCCACCCTACTGTATACCATAAGTCCATACTGGCATCAAGACTTGTTTGTATAAAACAATTTTATTATGTACTGACAAAGAAGACTGCCTTCCAAGTAACCAGTACATTCTTTTGTAGCGCAGTTCTAATTCCTCTTTTTTCTTCTTGACGTGAGCTTTCCAGCGTAGCTTTGCGTCAAGGGTCATGCCCAAATACTTTGCCGTATTTTCATACAGTATAATCTTATTGTTAATGAATATTGGACAGTATTTTTCCTTTTTGTTAGTAAAGTTGATATGAATTGATTTGGAATCGTTGAGCTTGATTCGCCATTTTTTTGTCTAATCTTGGATTTTGTCTAAAGCACTTTGGACTTTCTCTGCCGCTTCCTCATGTGTGCTTCCAACAGCCAATATAGCGGTATTGTCAGCAAATGCCGCAATGATGTTATTTTCAAGATCAGGAATGTCATTCGTGTATAGAAGGTAAAGGACCGGACCCAGTACACTTCCCTGTGACACCCCAGCTTTGATTTCTTTTATTTCTGAGTAGGCATCTTCTTGCCTTATCCTAAAGACTCTGTTTGTAAGATAAGATTCTAGTATAATTGCGTATGCTCTGGGTAGCAATTTTTTTAGTTTTTGAATAAGGCCTTCATGCCATACTTTATCAAATGCTTGGGCTACATCAAGGAAAATTGTAAAGCAGACTTTTTTGGTCTTCAAGTGATTTTTCAATCACATTGGGGATTCTATGGACTTGATCTATTGTTGAGTGCTTTTCCCTGAAGTCAAACTGAAGTTCTGGGATAAGATTTTTCTCTTCTAGTTTTGGTTTTATCCTTTTAAGTAATAGTTTTTCAAATAATTTTGAGATTATAGGTAGTAGAGAAATTGGTCTGTGTGATTTTAGGTGGCTTTCCTGGTTTCGCAATCATTATAACTTCGGCAACTTTCCTTAAATCAGGTACGTATTTCAGCCTTAGTGCAACGTTAATGAGATTCGTTAGTTTGACTAAGGCTTTTCTTGGGAGTTTATATAATATTTCACCTGGAATAAGGTCAAAAGCCGTGTGATTTTTTTGGATTAATATTTTGCTTTATTTCACGCAAAACTTCGCGAGGTGAAATAAGTTTGATATTTATTTCACCTGGATCTTCATCTGTAGTATAATCATCATGTAGTTGGGTATGACTTTCATTTGGTTTAAAAGTATTTTCTAAGTGTTCTGCAAAATGTTTGGCTTTTTGTTCATTACTAACGACCCATTTTCCGTTTTCCTTTTTTAGTGGAGGGATTTGGGTCATTGGCCGTTTCAGGTTCTTGGTAGCCTTCCAAAGTGAGTAATCAGTACTGCGGTTGTTGGTTAGCTTTTTGAGGTAAGTGTTGGTTGTGTCATCAGTAAAGTCTTGAATGAGCCTTTTTAATTTTTTTGTTAGATTATTTAGTAAGGTCTTATCGTATGGAGATCTAGATGGATGCCATTGCCGTCGCTGCTTTCTTTTCTTAGAAATAAGTTTTAAGATTTCTAATGGATAATGATTTCTTGCAACCCGTTTTCTAATATCAGGAGTATTTTTCCAGGCGGTCTTCTGTATTATGGACACAAATTGTTCAACTTCTTCATTTAGCTGTGCTGGTATTTTTAGCGGAACTTTTAGGTTAATGTTCTCATCTAAATCGATTTTAAAACTCTCCCAGTCTGTACGTTTATTAACTAGGATCAAGGGGTTTTCTTTCTGTCGTACTTTCTCATGTATTTCTAAATATATTGCTGAGTGGTCAGAGTTCATGTCGTAACTCTGTTTTGTGTCTAAGTAGTTAGTTGATAGATTTTTGTGTATAAAAAAAGTCTATCAGGTCAGGTATTTTTATTGGTCAGTTGGCCAGTAAGTTGGTGACCTCGTTGATGAGACATCACATTTAAGTTCTCTTATGGCACTCGTGAGTTCTTTTCCCTTTGTGTTTGTTAGTTGAGCGCCCCAATACGTATTCTTGGCATTAAAGTCACCTCCAAGTATGAACCTTTCGCCAAGTGGTTTCAAGAAGCTTAGGTAAGTATCTTTTCGTATTGTGTATCTCGGTGGGCAGTAGATAGCTGCCACAGTCAGCGGATAGTTTTTCGTGTTGATACAAATAGCTACAGATTGAATATCTGGCGCTTCGTATTTGTTTTCTTCATGATGTTTTAGGTGTTCTTTGACAATTACAGCACTACCACCTTTCCCTTTGTTATCTGGGTGAAGTGCATCTTATACTTTGAATTTGATGTACGATTGCTTTGTAAAATGTGTTTCAGATATGAGACACATCTATATTTTCTATGTCTAGGACTACTTGAAGCACCTTTTGATGGTTTAGTAGTCCATTACAATTCCAAGCCATAATTTTGATTTTGTTCATCATTTTTTAGCCTTATTTAAAGCAATTTTGGCGCTATTTTCGATTTTTTTAAGACGATCATCGAACGTTGTCATGAAATTCAGAATTTCCTCTAACTTATTATTACTCGAGTTGGAGGTATGTACGATAGGTTGAGCAGTTGTACAGGTTCCGGCGGCTATTTGAGCGTACGAAATGTTTTTCTTTATACTATCCACAACCCTACGGTTATGCTGATGAGTGGAAGTGGCATTATCCATGATAGCTTGTGGTTGTCGCATCATTATTGGTTTTTTGACAGCCTTGTTTCTTATCTTCTGCATTTCTTTCGCTATCATGCAGCCTCTATAGTTGGCCGGATGTGCTTCACCGCAGTGCACACATTTCGGTTTTTCTGCTGCAGGCTTTGTGCAGTCTTTAGTTAGGTGTTTACCAGTGCACTTGACGCACCTAGGTTCTTTGGCGCAGTACTTATGCGTATGTCCATAAACTTGACACCTCTTGCACTGCGGGATGTGTTTCGCAGATCGCAGGGGTTGAATATCAACCAGACACCCCAGAATATGTTTGATTTTATAAACATTGCTTATGTCTTCGGTGTTACTGAAGGTTAACATGAACATATTAAGTGGTTCCTTTGTTTTCAAGCTCAATTAGTTTGTCGCCTCCTCCATTTTGTAACCTTTTTTTATGAGATCATCTACAATTCTCTCTGGCTTGCAAGTTGATGATAACTTTTTTGCCATCACTCTTATTGGCCTTTCCTGTTTATTTTCGTAGGAATGCCAAAGACAGTTGTTTTCAGACAACGACTTAGTAATTTCTCTGTATGCTTCGTCGTTGCAGGCATTTATTTTTATGCTGTCACCATTCAGCATTTTTATTGCGAAGGTGCCAGCAGTCAGTTTTATTGACAAGAAGTCATAGAACTTTTGGTAGTTGTTTACCCCATCCACTATAATGGGAGGCGGAGGGGGATTTTTTTGGTTTTGATTACCAATTTACTATCTGTTTCTTGAGGAGAGAGTGTGGGTGATGTATTTAATTTTCTTTTTTTCCTAGACTTTGTTCTTATCCACTTTGTTTCCTTTGCAAGTTCTTCCTCGTCGGTGCTGTTATCAGCATGCGGAGCAGAAGTTTCCATGCGTGTAGTTGGTGGGATAGTGGAATTGGTCTCCACTATACATTTCAGCTGCTGCTGGAGAATATCTATTTGACTCCTTAAGTCATCGACGAGGCTCTGAAGTTTCCTGCGCTCTTCCCTTTCTTGTATGTAGAGATCATGCTGTTCTTTGTAGCGGTTGTACAGCAAATGCTCCGTTTCTGTTTGCAGCGTGACTCTGCCTTCTTTTGTTGGTGTATCCATTGTTAACGCAATAGCGTCGCCTTAACAATATTGTTTTAGCAGCAAGCCTGCCTTACGCAATGGTTATGTGGGTCATCGCGGTTCGGCCGTTGCGACGGATTTGTTGTGATGCGTTAGCACTTTACACTGTCGGTACGCGCGCTCGCGAGTAACACAACTATTCTCAGCGAAAATAGAACTCAATTACTTATTTACTTAATTAACTTATTTTTAGCTACCTATTTTGAGCCAGAAGTCCTAAAGGACTTTTGTGCTTTTATTTTTATTTTGTGTCGTGTTAATGTTAATAAATGATTTAATTACATTTTTTTAAATTTAATTTATTGTATTGGTTTCAGATCCCAGTGTACCAACGCGGTGGTGCTATAATCCCTCGCAAGGAGCGGATTCGACGCTCGTCCGCGCTCATGGCTGACGACCCCTTCACGCTCGTCGTCACGCTCGATGCCAATGTAAGTTGAACGGGCTCGCCCGGGGAAGTACTACAACCATACTATTTCGGCAGCCAAACAGCATTGCTGTGTCTCGGTATGAAGATGGTTTCCGGTGAAATTACAAGCACATGGGGCTTTACACCTGTATGTCTTTAGTTGATGGACGCAGGGTAGTGCAGCATGGATAGTGCAGTTTGTAAAAGATATTTGATCTGTTCCAGGGCACAGCGGAAGGCACGGTGTACATCGACGACGGCGAGACGTACGATTACCAACACAACAAGTACATCTACGCCAAAATATACTACGACTCCACCGGCATTACATACAAGTGAGAGCATTTTTTTAATTTGCATTTGCGACTTTAATATTAGTGCGGCCACGAGGCCTATTGTGTTTATGTCGCCGCTAGATTATGGCGGCGTTCAAAGTTCACCACTAAGCCCTACAGCTGCTAAAAACTGTAGGATATTGTTAGGGTCTCCAAGTCCGAAGTGAATAGGTATTTATGGGCAAGCGTGCTTCATCTTCGATCACACCATCACTTACCATCAGGTGAGGTAGTGGTCAAGCGCTTTGATGTCATTAAAAAGGGAGTTATAAGTATTAGCTCCTCCGGGCTAAGGATGTGTTTGCCAGGTGAATGGTACGTTGGCGCATTAATGGAGCACACTCGCGTAACAGATGTACGTACGATTCTGCCGCCTCACTACAGAATCTGCAGAATGTATGCAGCTAAAGTGAAAAACCTTCATAATTATTTATACTATTAATTATACATGGACAGCAGTGATGATGATGTTAGTATTATACGCCTGCAACTTCGAATGTGTGCCATTCGAATATCAGGATAAAATCAGTTTACCCCCTTTTTCATAAATAATTTAATGACCTAAGTTACCATATAATTTGTCAGTTGCGCTCCTACGCAATAATTATTCCCATCTGATGTTGGATCTGGTTCTCTCGTCTTCTCTTTCCACTTAATCCACATGTTCTATGCTGCAGAATCAGTGCAGTTATATTTCTTCCAAATCTTATTAAAATCTGGTTATTTGCTGCGGATCTATATTTAAAATGTCTAGTCAATTTGATAAATTCGATTATTTTATGGGAGAGATGTATGTTCAGCTGTGAATGCCCTATCACTGATATATTAATGACAAAATAAATAAGATTGTAATTACCACACATAAACAATATAACATTAAAATAAAACTAAAATGGCAATACAATGGGCGACCTTATCGCTTATATCTTACAGGCAACCTTTGGATGGAAAGAAATTAGTGAAGTTATAACGGTGAATAAATAAATGAAATCTAAGCTGAAAATGTATATGCACACGTAAGCAGTAGTATTTTACTCCAATGTCCTTTTCTGTGCACGTTCCCACTACTATAATCAACTATCTCCATCTTCAGAGGTTTGCTGGAAGAAAACTCTTATTAGGGTTAAGCTCGCCTTTGTACATGTCCATTTTGTAAGCTGTTTCTGTCTGTAAATCTATTTGTGTACAATAAAGAATAAGCGGAATAAATGAATGTTAATGAATGAATGAAATACTCTATTTTCACACCAAACAAAAATACAGTAACAAAGGAAATAAACAATAAGTAACGGTAACATGGGCGGTCTTATCGCTAAAAACGATCTCTTCCAGACAACCTTTGGATGGGCAGGGTAAACGAAAATCAAAAGACGGCGGTGTAAGAGTACCTCTAACATACATAAACAATGGTGAAGTTATAATATTATTCTTTTCCACAGATTCGTGAACGACAAAGCGTCGTATCCGACACGCGCGTGGGTGGAGCGCATAGTGATCGCCGGCATCAAGAACCCGCCCAAAACAGCTAAACTCACACAAGCAGACAAGATGTCGGCGCTACAGATGACATTGCATAAAGGCAATGATGTCCTAGTAGTCAGAAAACCCGCCGCTAATATGGCGAAGCCTTGGAAGATCACGTTTGGATATTAATTAATGATCAAATCAATTGCAGTTTGCTCCAAGAGTAGTTGGTAACGGTATAATTATCAGAAAACGTTACTCAAAAGTTATAAAAAATCTAAAAGTATATTATTTTATAACTACCCGCAAAAATAGAAACAAATCGCAACACATAAGTACGTCTTTAGCAAGCTAAGCAGAGAGTTGCTTGATTTTCAGACACAATCGAAATTCTTTTACGCATTAGAAAACGTTAATCGAAAGTTATAAAAATCTGAACGTCCATTATTTTATAACCATCCGCGTCGATAAAAAATCGCAACACACTAGTACGAACTGCAGATGGACTGACGAATTCTGATAATTAAGCCGGCGATATCATTTTTGTCGCGTTTTAATACTTCAACTAGATAATCACATCTCAGTTGCTTGAACTAAATGAACGGTACAATTATCAAACATTAATATTTACTGAAAGTGAACACGATGTAACTATATTTTACCACTAGCTTTCTATCAGTGAAATAATTCTCAAAATCGGTTCAGTAGTTCCGGAGGTTCGCATCCTCGCAAGAGGAAGGTTGTCTCGTCCGGCTCAGAATTTTTGCGATGATTATAAACGTCTTATTACAGTAATGTAAATATGTTTTCACACCACCTGCTCGACAATGTCAAATTATATGTCATGTAAACCTCACCGAAAGCAGGTGATTAAGTCCGTACGGCTGAGCCGGGAGTAAAGTTGTACTGAATTTTATTGATTTTCATGATTTGAATTTGGAACCTCATCTGTATTAAAATTTGAACCGGAGACCCACACAATAAGAACTCATTTGGAAATCGAACTTACCTCTGCACGAATGCACCAACCAAGATTTAGTTTTTATTGTCTCGCAGAAAGTGTGAAAAGTAGAGTATTCTCCTCGTGGATAAAGCTGTCTGCATCTTGGGCGTGCTTATATCCCTCTCTGCACTCAGGATTCTCGTTTACTCTAGAATCCTTCGTTACGTTCGGGATTTAATATTGCGCCCGTGACGTAAGACATTGCTTTATCCCCTCGTTTAATAATCTACTATTGTATCACAGATGGTGGTACTTCAACTTTCTACACTTTTAAGCACTATACATACATACATACTTAGTTAAGAGGCACGTATGTATAGTGCTGGCAATAACTAGTTAATCTCACTCACAAAGAACTTTAAAGAAATTTGACAAATATTTGCCCATTTCAAGGCAGAGCATGACAAAAATATAAAAAAATATATGTCATTTGAAGAAAGCTATGATAAATATATAAGAGGTTTTACGTCCACCTATTTATTTTTCAATAGATTGATTTTTTATCCCAAAAAGAGAGGTGTGTAAATTGTGTTCCTTGGGATAGTATTTTTGTATTGCAATGAACAGTGTCAACGTATCTTGCTTTCACCATTTAATAGAAGCAATCTATGAAAGTAGTACCAGTCAGTACAGTTTATATTTTACTCCTAATGTATTTTTAGTATTTTAATTGTCAGATTTTATTATCGTAATCTTAAAATTTCTGAGTTCTTGTATATGTATGTACGACTTTAGTACATGTAACCAGAAAGGCGTTCAACCTAAGTAAAACTATTAAGGCGAATATAGTAGCTGATTGGTCTTATTTGGAGGCTTTCTCCTCAGAGAGGAATCAGTTTTATGTGCTCAAAAAATATGTGTCATTCATTGACCTGTGACATCTGCAGAGTGAACATACAAAAGAGTTCTATCTGTTTATTTACTATGAGAAAAAAATTAGCAAAATGTAGCTGTTATCGACTTTCAATTTGATTCAACCGTTAAACAACGTAAAATTTTGTAATTTTTCTTTAATGTGGGCAAAGATTTACGTTTAATTTGAACAAATGATGCTGTGCTGCGACAGTCTTTCACGTGGCAATTAATTATTTTAATTTGTTTCTGAATAATTAGCCAGCGAAGGTAATTGCGTGGGCGACGGGCGGCAGTGTACCGCTGACTGTCGTACGTGAGGGTTGTGCTCGTCTGCCTCGCGCTCACCTTTTTGCTGGTCGGTTAGATGCGTTAGGCGGAAGGTGCGGGGCCGAAACAATAGCTACGCCCATTCGCTCAAGGTCATCGGCTACGGTTAGCGCCTTAATGAAAAAGTCGTAGAACAATCATTGTTATTGAGGGCAATGATCCATATTCGGGTACATACATATTCCAACGCAACGTGTATAGGCCAATTTATTTTAGAAAATTCTTGTAGGTACCTAATCTGTTGTATGTGATATCACAAAATAGATAGATACAAAAGTTAAGTTTAGTGAACGCACAGACGTTCACAGATCCTTCTGTGCCTATCTATTATGTGGTAATATGCAGAGCTAATGTATGGGATGTATCAAATTGTAATGTTGAAATATGGGTAGTTTTACATTATCGATGTGTATGTATTCCAGAATTCAAGATAAATAAATCTTTAACTGGTTTGTGACGGAGAAATGTTTATTTATCATTGTATGTGATAATAAAATAGTTTTAATTTTACAAATGTGTTTTTGTTGAATCGATTCCCAGTAGAGAGTAGTTATTAGAGCCTTTGCACACGGCGTATTTTAAAACGCGTAGAACGCGATTCATCCGTCGTAGTCGGCGGCGGCATAATTTTTCCAAATCCTAAAACGCACGTACCTCTCTGAGAGCTCTGTTATACCTACGAGGGATGTCCGAGGCGGTTTTAAAAAAGCTGTTTTTACAGTTTAATAAAGGATTGAAACACAAATAAGGATAATATCATTTTAAAACCCCGGACGCAACCGCTCTTACGATAGATCTGACCGTGACTAAGTCTGTATCACTGCTAAGAAATACACAAAGAATGAAAGAAGCTTGTTAAGACTACAGGATAACAGCTCGAAGCGGTATGAGAGCGCATGGCGTGTGGCCAGGTTACTTGCGTTCGTGTTGCCGGTCCTTTCACTCGTGCACAAAAAACCGACGAAATGCGGAGCGGTAGGGCATGACGAGCAGCATTAGAAGTAACGCGGCCACATTACGTCCTTGCCACAGCTTATTTTAAACGCGCGTTTGCGGCGCTGCGCGCTTGAATCGATACAGACGCGGTTCTCGCGCACGTTCGATTGCTTCTAACACCACGTTTGTTTAAATACAAATGCTGCATTCTGCTTTTGGGGCCTCAACGCGTCTGTGCAATGCGATGACAGCCCATTCGTTAAAAAAACTTTAAAATCTTCTTAGGATATAGTGAATATTCTAAAAAATTGTGAAAACGTCGCAACGAAAATAATGTAAAAATTATTAGAGAAACGTAGTTTTCATAAAGCTGGATTAAGTGTTGTAACGGTGAAGGAAAACATTTTGAGAAAGCCCGCGACTAAAGCCATACATGACCAAGTTTTATTTTATGTTACCCGTTGATTGAGCAACCATATGACCCGTTAAGTGGTAACCATCGCCTATGACAATGGCATAGGTAACGCACCTTAGAAACGTGACCTACGACGCACTATCCTGCGTCCATCAACTTGAGGCATACAGGTGTAAAGCCTCGGTATCAGTTATCTGGTTCCCATAGTACAAGGTCTGCTTAGTTTGGGCCTAGATAGCGCTGTGTGAAATATCCAGCAACACTTATTTAAGTAGAGGTCGCTTTTTTCTTGTAACACTAAACCCACTGTAAAACTAGATTATAAATAAAAAAACAAAGACGATGATGTAAAGATTTATTCGCCATATTAATATTACCCTTTAGTGAAACGTATGATATCTACAGGTTGCTTCGAACTGAATTTGCACTAAAACCAACAGTTTTTTACCATATTGTTTCTCTAGGGCACTTGCCTCACCGCCGGCGATGAGCGAGAAGCGAGTAGAGCTAGGAACTAGAAACGAGTAGGTGAGCAACGAGAAGCGAGTGTGTAGTTCCTATAGTTGCCTCGCTCGGCTATAAAGCGAGTGAGCGAGTGCGGCGGGCGATACTCATCATCTCACGGCGTGTGTTCTGACCGCCAAGCGAGCATCGCTGAGCGAGTTTTGTAGTCGCTGCGACAAAATAGTGGAGAGCGAGTTCTCGCCGGCATCAGTGTGAACGGCCAGCGATCAACTATTAACATAGAGCAACACGGGCCACCGGCGGACCGGAGGGGAGTAGGCATACGCAGGCGTTCCCCTCTGTCAAAGTATAAGTCCACGCGGTCCTACGCGTACAATAAAACTAGTTGCAGCCGCACTGCTCACTAGACTAAATCTAGTTGCGTGTCTGAATCGACGTCCTAAAAAAATGCCGAATTGCTCTGTTTTTTGCTGCAAAAAGAGATCTGCCACGTCAAGTCTACAAAAAGAAGGCGTTACCTTTCCTAAGTAATTTTTAATCACATCATTACTATTTACTTCTTTTAAACTTAAAAATTACAATATTATCGGTCGTGTTGTTTCGGATTGGTTTACCAACACAGGCCGCTCGCTTTCATACAATACGCTGATCAGTCGAGCGACTGATCCGAGTTTATTTCTGAGAATCCGCTGTCACCGAGCGATAGTGTTGTTGCCGGATTGTTTGTAGATAGTTATCGATAAAAATGGCCAGAGTCTTCTATTCGGAGACATTTTTGAGATTAAGTTTTTTTGATACAAGTATTATATTGTGAGCTTTATTAACATTCATAGTAAAAATGCATATAATAAAAATACTTACGCGCATTAGCGCTTTTATTAAAATTACGTACGGAGAACTTCAACCATAATGTTTTTTTATTTATTTATTGCAGGTTTCCTAAAGATTCAAATTTAAGGGATACATGGAAGACATTTTGTAATAACAAAATAACCTGGATTCCCACAAGAAATGGTGTCATTTGCTCAAATCATTTCGAGGCCTCTGACTTTCAAGTGTTAACGAACAATAGAAGGAAATTAGACGAGGGCGCCAAACCGCCTTACGCGACAAGTTTATTAGTGTTATTGTAGTACTTAATAAATAAAGTCAATTTTTATAAGAATATCTACCTTTGTATATGTATATATTAAACCTAATTTCCTTAACCGAGTTCTCCAATTTATCGATAATGCTTATCGACAGTTGTAACAACTATGGCTGTAAGGACTTGTCAATTGTAGTTGCATCATTACATTATACTGTTATGACACGGAATGTTTAGATGTGTGTGTGAAATTGTTAGTGTGTTTTTTAAATGTCATGGTGTGACTTTCGAAGAAATAGACGATTGTTTTTGTGTGCAAATTTGAGAAAGTGTGCGTAGCGCAAATTTCCCCCCGCAAAAAATGACAGAAAGTTTTGTATTGGTAAAATACGCTATGGCTACTCCCCTCCGGTCCGTCGGTGGATCGTGTTGCTCTATGACTATTAATATACGTGTCTCTCTTACTGGCACGGAATCTATACCTTACGTTTCTTGAGCGAGAAAATAGTTGATAGCTAATCGCTTACTCGCCGGCGGTGAGACAAGTGCCTAAAGATCGAATTTACAATGGCAATGAACACTGTCATCAGTGACGATGCCTTTTGTGTTTACATACCGATTCGGAGCCACCCTGTATATCTACATTCATAGTTCTGTTAATAATAATAATTCAGTTATTTCAAACGTTACGAATTTACGCTGCAAAATTTTTAAGATATTTTTTTTAGTAATTTCTAGAGTAATTGTCGTTTTGGGTAAACTGAAAAAGAAAACATTTCACTGAATTTGTCTTGATCAATGTGACTGCCTTAATTGAAACATTGAGAAAAAAAGCTGACGAATTCGTTCAACAATTTAATTTTTAGGCGATTTTTTTGGAACGTGCTTTTTTGTACAGTCAGCGACGTGAACTTGTAACATTTTTAATTTTAACTATTTATATACAGATTATAGAAACAATATATTATAATATATTAAAATTATTGAAAAATAGTATAACATTGCCCATAACCTTTAGATTTTAGAACCATAGCACCGTGATTGGCAGGTGTTAATGTTATATTACTTATGATTTGTGATATGTACGTATAAATTAAAAAAAAAAATAATTGGCTTTTTTGTGTGAAGCTTATAATAAAAATGAAGGAACATTAATCGGTCACACCAGTACCATACAAAAATGTATTGGTGTGCTCCTTGACGAGTTGAATAAAAACGTATGAAAAATAGTTTAGAACCGAAATTTCTTAAAACTCCTGTTTTTAAGTTTATATCTTTATAATTCAGTTGAGAAGTGAATTGAAGATGATTTAAAAAAAATTGAAAAGCTATATTTTCAAAAGCTTTTATTTAACTTGCAATGTTTGTAGGTATGTATGTCCGGGTGGAATCTTGCATGGAGCTGAAATTTGGTATACACTCTTATTTTGGATGACAATGCATGTTTAGTTATGTGACGTCATTATAATTCCAATACGGCGGATCATCCAAGATGGCGGACTAGTTATTTTTTCTGCACTACCACAGTATGGGTACCAAATGAAAGGGCTTGCTGAGGAGAACACGAAAAATAATACAAAACATTAAATCCAAAATATGGGGGACTATCCAAGATGTATACTGATCCAAGATAACGGAAGATGGTTTCTGGTTTGTATGAATTGTATAAAAGCTTGTGTTGAAAAAGTAATTTTTCAACAAAAAACTTATTTACGATTAGAGAATATTTTTCTTAAGTGCCTTACGATTTGTGCGAATCTTTACAATAATTTAATTTTAATAATAATTTTATTTTTAATAATTATATTCATCATTCCAGTATAACAATGCACTTAGGGCGATGCTGGGGCTGCCCCGCTACTGCAGTGCATCAGGGATGTTCGCGGCGGCGCGGGTCGACTGCTTCCATACCGTCATGCGCAAGCAAGCCGCGTCCCTGGTGCACAGGCTGCGGGCCAGCGTCAACACCGTCTTGGCAATGATAGCCGGCAGAGTAGACTGCCCGTACACCGGACATTGCTGTCACAGGCATGCTCTCAAAAACCCTGTATAAACATTAGTTTACTTATTGTGTTGTGCGCTTTCCTATATGAGCTACATAATTGCTTGAAATAAATGTATTTTATTTATTTTTATTTATTACTTTCACACAAAATAACCGATCATTAAAAATAAACCCACTACATACCTATCGATTCAAAATTAGAAAAAAATATTAAACATATTTCTCAGACACCAAATTTTAACAAAAAATATGATTAATAACGAAAAAAATCAACAAAATTATCGTATTTACAAAACTAATAACAATAAGATATCCCGCATATTTCTTATATTATTTTTACACAGAGTTAGACATACATTTATATATGATTACTCAAGTACTTTAACATATTTTTTTATATAGTTGATACTTATGAATAATATTATACATTTTAATAATTTTTAACTCATTTTTAAATTCTTATCAAAAACATCAGATAATGTATCTAAAGATAATATTATATATCAGACAAAGAAATATATAATACTATAAGTAGGTAAAGATATATAAAATTTAATTTTGATCCAAGTACCAGATAAGCGAACAGTTTTAATTATAATAATGAACAAATTATTATACTATTTTGGTCGTTTATGGTCAGGAGATTTTTAGATAATTACATATATATATTATATTTAAATTTACATAAAATTTAATTATAAAAATAGGAGATAATAATGTTATATATAGATTATTAATATACATTCCAAAAAAATAACAGGTCCGGATTAAGGTATATATTACTTATAAGTTCATTATTTTGACAACCGTTGAATATCTTAATAATTATTCTCAACAACACCCATATTAATACACGTAGATTATTAATTAAGAATAAGCGACGTCGCAATGTCTTTTGTGCTATTCCAATAAGATATTTTTTTATTTAAATATATTTTACGCATTATTTTGATACACACCTACAACCCTCATCTTATACACAGAATATTAAACATATTATACACAGAATATTAAACATTAAGTACTGAAAATTGAGCGAAAGTTACTATTTTTTAACTATCCTAGATTTTCCCACAGCTGGGCAAACGCCTCCCTCAACTCCTTTCACATATCGCGATCATTGGCAAACTCCCACCATTCTATAATGTAATATTTTTTTTTCAGGTGTACTGTCATAGTCATTGCTCGCTAGTATAAAAGTCATATAATTCAAAATAAACTCAGGCGTTAATATAATTCCAACATTTAGGCGGCAAAATTAATAATACCTACTACTACTAAATATTAAAAAAATTCAGTTTAAAATAAATATTAAAAATTATAAAAATTTCCCATATACTTAAACTAACTTACAAATACTACCACTTTGGAAAAAAATATCTTGAATTATTAATAAAATTTGACAGTTCACTAATCCGGACCCGTTTATAAAAGTTAAAAACCCATACATTGTCCACTCTCATGTAAATCCTTTTCTACCAGTTTTTTCTTTCTTCTAGAGGGAGCTAGCATTTTCTAGAACATAATTAACTTAAAGATTTTGTTAGGACTCTGATCCAAAATAGCATTTTCTAGGATAACAAACCATTCCGTATTTTTCCTCTTCCTTCTAAATACTTCTTCTCCTACTAGAACGTTCTAGAAGCAACTTCGTTGCAGAGGTTTGTTCCTATGTATATATTCCTCAATAGTTATTTACCTCTTCGTCTTTCTAGAACGTTCTAGAAGCAGCTTCGTTGTGAATGGTTTGTTCCTCTTTATATTCATCCCTAGTTACTACTTCTTCATCTTTCTAGAACGTTCTAGGAGCAGCTTCGTTATAGATGTTATGTTTCTCTTTATATTCCTCCCTGGTTATTACTTCTTCATCTTTCTAGAACGTTCTAGAAGCAGCTGTCTTCTTTATGTTTAGCTAGCAGTAGACGCGTACCGGGACAGATCTGGCAGGACCATACCGACCGCCTGAAAGAACCGAGCGATCTTATGTGAGCGATAACCACACCCGTCAAAATGGATGCAGATTATTAACAACACCAATATTTTTAGGCTTTTATTCACACACCCTGTTTGGTTATGTACGACATTAATTTAAAACACACATCCGGAATCGTATTAACTGATTTTAGAGGTAGGTTTAATACCGGTAGCTTGAATTTTTATCCAGTAATCGATACATTTGAAATTTTTATCGTAAATCTGCGGCGCCTTTGTGACGATGCCGCTTAGACAGTACAGGTACCTACTTACATTATGAATGAATATGATTTGTTTACTTAATTTACACAGGCAGTTTTATTGATATTTTAGGACGTGACATTGAGGTTTTTTGAAAATATAAAGCTTTTTATGGTAATGAATTTGAAAAAACCTATTTTACAACAATACTAGCCGTGTTTTCATTTAATGTCGCACATAATAAAACACGTAGCTGACTCACCCCGGATTTTACAATAAAATATAGCATTTACTTGAGTTCATACAAAAATCCAAATCCCATAAAAAAAACCGGCTAAGTGCGAGTCGGAATCGCGCAAGGGTTCTGTACCATTATCGATAAAAACGAAAAAAAAAATCATGTGTGTTGTATGGGAGCCCCACTTAAATATTTATTTTATTGAATTGCACAATTTTATTTATTTACCTTATTTGAGGTTGGTGCCGATTAATCTAGTCCTCTAAATTGTATGAGCGCCCATACAACTCAGAGGAATATCCTAATTGGCATCAACTATGTATGTATGGGGACACGGGACACCCATTAATTTGCAACTTGTTTATTTTTTGGAAATTTTCCTTTATTTGTGCTGTAAGACCTCGCTATTTGGCAAATTTCGTGATTTTAGGTCAACAGGAACTACTATATAGGTTTTCGACCCAAAACCTATAGGGTACTTGCAGTTGACCTAGAATTGTCATTTTAAAAGCAAGGTCTTAAACCAAAAGTAAAGGGAAAATTCCGAAAAATAAAAAAAGTTGAAAATTAAGGTAAATTTTGGTACTTACAAGTTTTAGCGAAAATATAAATTTGTCCATATCTTTTTATCGTGTTTACTCAGGACCTTGATTTTTATACACCTAATAGGGACTATAGACCTCAGTATCTGGTATAAATTTCAACTTGCTAGGTCCACCCGTTCTTGAGAAAATCGGTGTCGACTGGTGACACACTGACAGACGGACAAGAGTGATCTTATAATGGTTCTTTTTTACCTTTTGAGGTACGGAACCCTAAAAAGCAGTATTACCAGATTCTTTTTGTTTAATTCCTTATATTCGGACTATTACAAACATTTATACGTTTTTATTAACAAAAAATTCGCAGTCTGTCAGGCCATCATATGATGCGCTTACCAAGGAACACCATTTCATTTTTATTTATAGAAAACTAACTGACCCGCCATGTTTGTAATTCTTCTCCTCTTAAACGACTGATTTTGATGAATTTTTAAACTTATGGGGTCACATGGATAGTTGTTAGTTCAAATGGTCGGAAAACAAGAAATAATATATCTTCTGTATCTCTACAACAGCTGTTTTTAGCTCTCCAGCTAAAACACATCCAGAAGACCCGAGAAGCAAAATAAACAAAAAAAATCATCGAAATCGGTCAAACCGTTCAGGAGGAGAATAATTACGAACACACGCACGGACCGTGCGAAGAGCGGAAACTTGTATAGTATAATATTAAGTTACCTCATTATCGACCCTTTCCTCATCGCTTTGGTATTGAACGTCGAGCTCGGAGCTGTTCACACTGTTCTCCCAGTCCTCGGACGAGTCCAGGGATGAGTTGTCCATATCCAGCTCAGCTGAGAACAAAAGCACACGTTAACCCTCTGTTGGGATTAAACCTCTTGATATTTTAACGACGAACCGCCTTCCCGCCAAACGACTATACGGTCGTTCCGCGCGCCGCCACTGTCATCCGACTCTCGCTTAAGGTAACATTCGGTTCTTAGCGACCGCGACCCGCGACCTAGTCCAGGTCGCTCGACCCACTGCTTAGTATGGATTTATATGGAACACTAAACAAACCCGGCGACCACGTCGCGCGACTGGTGGGCGTGGCGACCGGGTCGCGGTCGCAAAGGGGGCAGTGCAGTCACGCGACGCAAGCAAGAAACACATCAAAATGGTGGCTTTTTCACCGAACGAGGATGAGAAGTTGATAGAATTAGTAAATAAAAACCCACCTTTATATGATGTAAGACTCGCATCTTATGAAGACAACGTTGTGAGGGACAATATTTGGGCAATAATTGGCAAGGCAAGAAATAATTCCGGAGGCATAAAAAATAACATAATCATAATATCATCATCTTCTTCATCCTCCAATATAGCTCAACCCATAAAAACTGCGGGAAGAGTGGCGATGTCGCCGTCGCGGTTGGTGACATCGGAAAATTAGGGGTCGCCCCGCGACAGGCGTCCATGGTTACGTCGTTCTATGGTTGCAGTCGCGCGTCGCGGTCGTTAAGAACCGAATGCTTTACGCACCTCGGGAATTTTATGCAAAAATATTAAAATTCCTCGTTTCCAAGAAGTGAAAACAAGTGGAGTTTGTCCCGGGACCCAGCTAGTTGGCGAAATAAAACGGTGAGTTGATTCTTTTATCAAGTTATTGATTGTTCCAATAATTTCTGTTAAAAAGCTATCGAACCGCACACCCTTCGTAGGCAGAGACACGTTCTCTATGATCCAGATGACGATGAATTTCGTCATCTGGATCATCGAGAACGCATTCGACAGAGCAAACACTACCTGATACAACGACCCCGCCGGCGAGGTCGACGAGGCCCTTCAGTTGCCGCCTATACAAGGTACAGACATATTTATTTTTATTTGTTTATTTTAGGAAAACCATCGGCATATATAAACAATAGTGACAGTTAATAGTAAAAAAACCGGACAAGTGCGAGTCGGACTCGACCACCAAGGGTTCCATAAAATTATGACAACGCATACCGTTACCTCGATGATTGATTACGTACTATAAATAAGGACTATATTTCTTATGACTTATATACAAATGTATAGATTTCATATTTTTCCCTGTACTTGTAGTATAAGACGATATTACTTGCCAAATTTCACAATTTCACAGTTCTAGGTCAACGGAAAGTTAAATTTGATATAAATTTTGCTTTCCTTGAGTGTGCCGAAATATATGTTTTTTTGCGGCATAAACGCCCGTACATTTTTTAAGTTAACTTAAAAGTTTGTTTTTTTCACAGCTTCACAGGGACTGTAGACCTGTGTATATGGATTTAATTTCAACTTGTAACTCCACGCGTTCCCGAGATAAAGGGTCTTGACAGACAGACAGACGGACAACAAAGTGATCCTATAAGGGTTCAGTTTTTTCCTTTTGAGATAACCCAAAAACAAAGGCCATTTTGAAAATCCACCGATTACTATAAGTAGTATGGTATTTTCCAAATATTTTATTGTTTAAAGTGGGTATGTAGATATATTTTGTCCAAATAATTTATTGTAATTGAAAATTTGACGTACAGGTAATAGTGGGTATGTAGATATTTTTTTGCCTAAATAGTTTATTGTTTAAAGTGATATTTTTTTTTGTCTAAATAATTTATTGTTTAAAGTGATATTTTTTTTGTCTAAATATTTTATGTTATTGTCCAAATATTTTATCGTTTAAAGTGGGTATGTAGATATTTTATTTTTGTCTAAATATTTTATTGTATTGTCCAAATATTTTATTGTTTAAAGTGGGTATGTAAATATTTTTTTTTCTAAATTATTTATGGTATTGTCGAATATTTTATTGTTTAAAGTGGGTATGTCGATATTTTATTTATGTCTAAATATTTTAAGGTATTGTCAAATATTTTATTGTTTAAAGTGGGTAAGTAGATATTTTTCTTTGTCTAAATATTTTATGGTATTGTCAAATATTTTATTGTTTAAAGTGGGTAAGTAGACATTTTTTTTGTCTAAATATTTTATGGTATTGTCCAAATATTTTATCGTTTAAAGTGGGTATCTCGATATTTTTTTTGTCTATATATTTTATGGTATTGTCCAAATATTTTATTGCTTAAAGTGGGTATGTAGATATTTTTTTTGTCTAAATATTTAATTGTATCAATAAGCTATACCAATTAGTTTAAGTATGCTTACATTATAGTTTATGTTGCATTTAATAAATCAGATCACACTTCACACTAATATTATAAATGCGAACGTATGGATGTCTGTTACTCATCATGTCGTAACGGCTGGACCGATTTTGATGTATAAGTAGATTACCACATAGGCTACTTTTTATCCCATAAATCAGGTCCTGTGGGATAAAAACGGGGTGTCAAGTTGCAACAGCGAGTTTAGCTTTATTTCTAGGTTATCTACACATTTAGTAGTGTAGTGTAAAGCGGGCAACAGCTAGTAACTACTAAATACCTATGCGTTTTTCTCTTATCCCCCCCTGGCAACGGCCCGTATCTTGCGCTGGGATGACCTGTTCCGATGGCACCGATAGCGACCGGCTGCCGGTGCATCGAGTCCTTACCAATCCGTGGCAAGTCGTGCCTCGCCCCCGGCACGGCGGGCATACGCAGGGCGGTGGCGTTCAGCGCGAGGGCGGTGGCCGCTGAGCGGGACGCGGCCTCCGCTGTGGGGTGCAAGGCCTCCGTGAATCGCAGCTGATGATGCTCCTACAAGTCAATATAAAAATAAACTGAATTAATTTTGTACACACGGCTACACATCAAGCTATACATTTCCAGTATAAGCTGACCTCGAATTGTGTAGGCTTTTCGTAGAATGAGAGGTCAGCTTATACTGGAAATTATAGCTTGATGTGTAGCCGTGTGTACCTATCAAATTACATCGCGCACGAAAAAAAGAATAGTGGCTTGGCTATCATAAAAATTAAAACTTTGAAGCTTATATTCGTAAACAGGTTCTTCTATCAACCTATTCAACGACACAGGTGGGGGCGAGTGAGTTAAAAAAAATCACCCCTAACCTCTCTAAAGAGGCACCCTAAAAAATCCTCCTGAAATGCCTCTTTATTCCTTAACTAATACATTTTTAAGTGGTAAGTATGTGTAATTTTTAATGATGGCTTAGCTAAGACCCTTTTCGGGTATAGGCCTCCGGTAAATTTTTCAAGTCATTAGAATGATGACTGAGCCTGTGATTGCTGATGACTACAACAAAGGGTCTTCAAATTGCGATAGAACAGGTTTCGTTTAGGCATCGGAAGCGTGTTCCATCGAAGACCGCCTTATCGCTTACCGTCAGGCGAGGTCGTGGTCGAAGGCTAGCCTATGCTGTCCCACTGCTGGGTAAAGGCCTCCCCCCCTCATCTTTCCACTTTTCACGATCTTGTACCAAATCCCGCCAGTCCCTATAAAAAGCGTCCAAATCATCGCGCCACCGCTTCTTAGGCCTTCCACGGTTTCGCTTTCCATCCACAGGGATCCATCCAGTTACGACCTTAGCCCATCTATTTGGTTTCATGCGAGAGACATGACCCGCCCAATCCCACTTCAACTTGGCAGCCTTGATACCGACGTCAGCGATGCCGGTCCTTGAGCGCAGCGAGGTGTTCCGAATCCTGTCTATTCTCTTGATACCCAAAATGCTGCGCTCCATCGCTCTTTGGTAAACCCCGAGCCTGGACTTTTGACATTCAGTCAGTGACCATGTCTGGGCACCGTAGGTAGGATACACATGTCGATGAGTTGACGTTTTAGTGATAATGAAAGGTCGCCTTTCATGTATGTCTTCATGGACCAGTAGCTCTTCCAGGCATTGTCGATACGACGATCGATTTCTTTGTCCTGCATGTTTTCCCCTATAATTTATATTTAAAAAAATTACAATGACTTACAGGGTATTCAAGATCACAGATGGGGTTGAGCCTCAGGTCAATGGACTCCAGTGAAACCGGCAACATGGATACTATGTCGTCTGGTAGAGAGGCAATCTGAAAAACAAGAATATATTTATTTACTAGCTGTTGCTCTCGACTTCGTACGCGTTACACTACTAAAATAAATGTGTAGGTAACCTAGAAATAAAGCTAAACTCGCTGTTGCAACTTGACTTGACATCCCATTTTTATAACAGAGGACCTGTTTCATGGGATAAAAAGTAGCCTATGTGTTAATCCAGGTTATAATCTACGTACATAATAAATTTCATCGAATTCAGTTCAGCCGTTACGACGAGATTGAGTAACAAATAAATAAATTAAAAAACATCCAAACTTTCGCATTTATAATATTAGTGTGATTAGGGAATATCAACAAAATTTACAAGCTTAAATGGTTACAATTTATATTTCTTATAAAATTATAAAAAAAAAGGTTGTCTGGAAGAAATCGCTTCAAAGCGATAAGACCGCCCATTGTACTATTTTGCTTTGTGTCTTCTATTTAATCTGTAATTTCTATTTTTTAATGTGTACAATAAAGTGTTTTCATTCATTCATTCATTCATAATTATATTTCTTACATGTAATTCTAATGATGGACAATCATTTAGACTAATATTATAAAGAGGAAAGATTTGTTTGTTTGTATTGAATAGGCTCCGAAACTACTGGACCGATTTAAAAAATTCTTTCACTGTTGGAAAGCTACGCTATCCCCGGGTGACATAGGCTACTTTTTTATACAACTTATATGGCAAACGAGCATGCAGACCACCAGATGTTAAGTGGCTACTGCAACCCATGGATATCCACATAGAATTCAAAACAAGGTATTATGTTGTCTTGACCTCTATGTGGATACGTTGTCATACTATAGGACTTAGCTGTTATGCCTATGTGCCAGTAATTACAGGAACATACCATTACCATCTAACCAGAACACAGCAGCACAAGTACTGCTATTTGGCGGCAGATAAAGGTAAGGCGGTGGTGCCCACTTCCTCGAGCCCGTTCACAAAAGCTCTACCACCAGTACTTTTTACCCAACTGCGCAGGAGGGTAATGTTTTTATTGAAAAACTATGCGTGCGAAGCTGCGGATTGGTCAGCTAGTTTACGATAAAAAAAACACTAGTTCCAATTAGCGTAATAGATGGCACTGTCTGGAGAAACGCCAGCAAAAACTCTGTCTCTGTCTGTTTGTTTGTTACGTTTTTACGACAAAGCGGCTAGACCGATTTCAATTAGATTAGGTATACAGATATATTATGCCCGGAATTGGGGCATAGGCTTCTTTTTACCTGACTGCGCAGAAGGAGGGTTATGTTTTTATTATACCTACTCCTGTAAATATGAGCCTTCGACACTTGTTGCACTACGGTAGTTTTACACTCTCTTACAGCTCCTTATTTATTTGTAACATGTATTTGTTTTAATATGTGGATAACGTTTTGGGCATCATTATCAATAACTTACACATTCCCAGAATGTACCTACATGGATTAAGCCATATAATGTAGTTGTTTGTATTTCCATAAGAAACTAGTGGTTCGCCCCGAACTGAGATCTCGCGAGTATCCCAAAACACAAAATAAAATATTCTTAGGGCGACTTGCGCTACGACCCCTAAAAGTATTTAGTGGCTAAATATTATTTAAGGAGTTGTCAAATCATACAAATAAGTAAAATTTAAACATGTTTAGTCGCTAATTAAGTTTAGGGATCGTTGTGCAAGCCGGCCTTAATCTTTGACCAATAAAATAGTGCCACGAAATGCGTAACCAAATTCTTGACCAACAGTTTCAGTCAAATTACAGGTAACGGGAGTTCAAGTATGTGGTTATAGTTTTTTTGGGTACAAATTGCAGTTATTCTGGATATCAGACTTTTGCCTATATTTGTGTCACTCAAGCTACACACATACCAAATTACAGTACTGTGGGGTCACTGGTGTACCCTGTGTCAAAGTTCAGTTTTTATTATGGCTAGTAACTCAAAAATTATAAAGAACTTACTAAAAATAAAAACGGAGTCTAAATGCCCTTTCATTAAACGTTCCATTTCACCTAATAGTCTCAGTATCATTTTTTTACCCCTCTTGAACTCCAATATCTCCACAACCCTTCACATTTTTAGCTCATTTAGTCACACCAAAATTGTGCCATCACAACCATCAAATGTATCAAATTTCACGATGATTGGATCAACGCTTCGAAAGTTATCCTCGGACAAACATACATACATACAATGCCGATTTGCCCAAGTTGATTTAGAGATCTCGCTTCGCTCGATCACTAAAATAATATAGACAAACCACGGGGCAAAGCCACGGGTGGCAGCTAGTGTTATCAAAAAGGTTTCTTACCAGATTATTAGTAAGCTGTAGGTACATGATCTCCGGGCACTGCAGCACAGAAGCTGGGAACTGCTTGAGTCTGTTGTTGCGGATGTTGCAGTGTACTAGGCCCTCCATTTTGTCCATATCGTCCGGGACTCGCTCGATCTCATTGTTCTCGAGGGTCAGCCATCTGAGATACATTTTTCTTTATTAGGGTTCCGTACCCAAAGGGTCAAACGGGACCCTATTACTAAGACTCCGCTGTCTTTCTGTCCGTCTGTCACCAGGCTGTATCTCATGAACCGTGATAGTTAGACAGTTGAAATTTTCACAGATGATGTATTTCTGTTGCGGATATAACAACAAATACTAAAAAAAGAATAAAATAAATATTTAATTTCCTTCCTTACAACAAAGGGGGCTTCCTTACAACAAACGTGATTTTTTTGCTCATTTTTGCTCGATAACGGCAACAGGTAACGCTTGAAATATTCACAGAATATTGAGTTATATTATTCACTTTAAAAATAAATAAGTAAATTAAAATTAAACTAATATTTACGGGCGGGCTCCCATACAACAAATGTGATATTTTTGGCGTTTTTATAGATAACTAGTGGACCCGCCGAACTTCGTACCGGCTTGACATGCATATAACGCGGGCTGTCAATATACGTCACCCTGGTAGAATTGTCAATTGTTATCCCCGGCCATCATTATGTATGAGAAAATGAATGACTTCCACAAATAATTCAATACCAAAATTAGCCAAATCGCTCCACTCGTTCTCGAGTTTTAGCGAGACTAACGAACAGCAATTCATTTTTATAAATATAGATAGACAATATCTCGGGATAACTCCGACCGAAGCATCTGTTTCAAACACAGAACATAAAAAACAATAGAACTAGCATGATGACTTTTTACTAAGAAAACCAGTGTAGCTAAACTCACACATGTAAAAACTAGCACACTTAGAAATAAAAGTTATAATTGGTTGAAAGAGAACGTTCAAAGAGGCCTAAAATCATAAAACCAATTTAACGGATATAAAACCTTAGCTACAACATTAGCTAGAACATGGGTTTAAAATTCAATAAAATAAACAGTAGCAAAAAATTAAAGTTTACTTCTTCTACTCGGAAAAAGATGGCGCTTTAGAAAATATTTAGATAATTTTTTATTTTAGTCTCTATTAATAAGAAATAAGACTGATAATGCAATGGCTGTAACTTGATTACCCACAAAACAAAGCCACTGAACAACAGATGGCGCTGTCGCTAACGATTTTTGTTATAGTCTCTAACAGCAAAATATAAGATCTATAAAGCATTGGCTGTTATTCGGATGCTCAATTAACAGCGCTACTCACTTAGTGATGTACCAATGAGCATACAAGACGAACGTATCGATATCGATTATCACCTACCTATTACGTGTAACGAAATAGGTACGTCAGGTTATATTTGTGGTGTTCGAAATAAAAAGCTTTTCTTTTCTTTCTTTCTTAACATAATCACAGGTATCCAACTCATAAATACTTACTTAAAAAAATATTATATTACTGGAATATTATACAGTGTTTTTTTAACTGTAACAGTACGACAGCACCCATAACCAGAGGAGATACAGGTGCAGTTTCTTTTAAAACATCAGCTCGTTTTCGAAGAAAAACATTTTCGCATTTTAAATTTTTCTGGTCAAGTGTGAGTAGCGCCTTAAAATGAATCAAGTTGGTAATTTTTTTTGATGCCGATCGATGCAGTCTTTTGTAAGGATAATTTTATTGTATCAGATGAAAAAAATCTAAACAGCGGAAGATACTCAAATTTGATAAAAAGTATTCTCATACAACAGGACAAACAAAATTCCTTCTACAAACATTTTGTGTTACAGTAAAAAAACACTGTATACTGAATTATTATATGAGGGGCACACTAAAAGTTTCCGGAATCAATAAAAAAATACTAATAATGGTCAAAAATGAATTTATTGTTTCTCAAAATATCTCCCTTTGCGTCAATGCACTTTTTCATAAGATTGAACAAATTTTGAAAACATTTGTGCCACTCCTCCGGTGGTGACATCAGATACATGTTATTCATACTCTTCGACAGCCTCTTCTGGTAATGAAAACCGTTGATCGGGTAATTGGTTCTTAATTTTTGGGAACAGGAAAAAGTCACACAGTGCCTGGTCATGACTCTGTATGCTGGATGACTCATAAGTTGTACGTTTTTTTATTTTTTTTATGTCTTGCGCCTTGGGGAAACTGAAAACAGAAGTTATTATATTATTTCACACCATAGGTCTAAAATACATTCAGAAAATCATCAATAAAACAACAAAAGGAATTAACGCCCTAAAACTTATACACCTTTTAATAGGGGGCAACTAATTAAAGCTATCGATAACACATTCATCAGTATATTGGGGTCACATCCCTAATTGAGTAGCTTAAGTTGAGGTTTAAGAGAAACGCGACCATAAGGAGTATGATTCAGTCTATTTTGTTTGACGATTTTGCATTTTAAACAAAACTAACAAAAAACAATAAAATAATACTTACCGGTGATAGGATATGCCCCCTTTTTTTTGTTAAATTTTTGGTTCGGCTATAATATTTACACTCCAAAACGGCACAATATGTCATTTTTATATTTTTTTGAAGTACGTTTACCCCACAGTAATTGAAACACGACTGAATTGAGCGAAGCTTGTAGTGCGCGGAACTCCGCGTACTTGGTGTTACGCGGGCCCCGCCTACTTACGACTTCTATTGTTTTTTTGTGTTCTGTGGTTTCAAACGATATTCATTTTTTTTTACATCCTCTTTGACGATATTTGCAGCACGCATTTTGTCAAGTCTATGTAAAACGTCATAAGGTTACATTAAAAAAGCGCTAAGGTTAGATTATAAATAATTTTATATGGTGGTTAAGTATTCTTAAATTTTCTAATTTTGCGCGCAATTTTCTTAATTTTTTCTTTCATAAGAACCTTCTCCTGACAATAAGAAATACAACAAAAAAAGAATTAGCGAAATCGGTCCCGGCGTTGTTGAGTTATGCGCTTACCAACACATTTTGCGATTCATTTTTATATTATAGATGGTACGGAACCCTTACTGCGCGAGTCCGACTCGCACTTGGCTGGTTTTTTTTTAACTTATTTTTTTGTTCACACGGCTACACATCAATCTATACATTTCCAGTATAAGCTGACCTCGCATTGTGTAGGCTTTTCGTAGAATGCGAGGTCAGCTTGAGGTGGATCAAACATATGGCCTGATGTTAAATTTTAACTATCACCTATAACAAAGTCGTAGGTCACGCACCTTAGGAACGTGCCCCACGATGCATTACCCTTGAGATCCATCAACTTGACGCATACAGGTGTAAAGACTAACGTGCTTCTATTTTCACCGGCAACCATACCCTTCAAACCGCAACAATACTGCTTGGCGGCAGAAATAGGTATGGTGGTAGTACTTCCCCAGTTGTGCCACTTTCAAGGATCGCTACCACTCTGTATCCTTACTATTATTATAAATTTAATAGTAACCCTGTTCATCTGTCTGGCGGATGTTGACACAATTTGGATGCATTTGAGTCCCTGTGGCCAGCTTAAGCAGTGGAGCGTGTGATGTGAAAGGAAAGAGCACGTTTTTCCAGCAGTGGGACACAATAGGTTAAGAAAAATACAAATTTGGTACAGTAAACTTCTAAAAGTTTTATCATTCTCTTAAAGCCACTATCCAACTAAGTTTATCATTTTGTCAACAAACATACGGCCCACCTGATGGTAAGCGGTTACCATAGCCTATGGACGTTTGTAACACCAAAGGTATCACTCGCGCGTTGCTGACCATTTAAAATTTTTAAAATCCTCGGCATGGAGACCACTCTACAAGCGAAGTGTTCGCAGGAGGAAATTCCTCTGGAACCTCACGGTGCGCGACCACATCGTCTCCAAGGTGGAATTATCATAAAATAATTAAACAATTGTTAGTTAACCTTTGGCGATGCCTAAATATTAGAGGATTATAAGGATAAAATGGAAAGAGTACTTTGATATTGCTTCTTGAGAGAAAAGTATCTGGTAGGACAATCCAGTGCAAGCCCCCTCATATACAGTAATTTGCTAACACTACACTAAGTAGGAAAGTAATCGCTCATAGACTGCGCTCCCGACACATTCCATTAAATAGCTTCAAATACTTAATGAAGAAGGTGGATAGCCCTAATTGTGATACGTGTGGAGTGACAGATGACTTAAGTAACCACTTTTAGGTGGAATGTGCTCAGTGTACATGCAAAGTTAATCAGCTCGATTTGGCCCTATTTCAAAGCATGTTAGCTAAACAATGATCAGATGCAGCTAACATGCTTTACCGGTTCACATACGAGCTGGTAGCAGCAGCTTTCCAGCCACCAACCCATAGTCCTACTCCGTTACTTCAAGGAGTTAGGATTGCTGGGGTCAGGTTAGAAGGGGGGTAATGCACAATACAGCCCAATGCAGGACTGGTCAGTGCAGATCTTTTATTCCCCCCACCCTAGAATTAGAATTAGATTAGATACGAGCTGGTAAATGAAAGAGCTTGAGTAATTTCCAAATGTATTGTTTTAATAGAGAGTACTATGGAGCTTACATCGTCGTTAAACGACGCAATGCAACTTAAAAAACCCTTGGCATGCCTTGTAGGGTTTGTCAGATCCCGTTTTCAGGTTGGTAGACCCGACCCGACTGAAACTCAACATAAGCTATAGTATTTCATTCACATTTGAATTCTGAGCATAACCACTGTGAATAGCAGGCCGTAATGAACCGCTTCATACCCTCCATCTATTACAGAAGTCCAGAGCGAGCTCTGTAGAAGATAAACGAGCGCAAAACCCGTGCGTGTTTTACTGCAACCTCGCTCAAGGACTGATTAGATGCTTTGTAGTTGTTTATTCACTATTCACTATTGGTTGTATGGCCTCTGTAGCTAGTTGTTGCCACAATTATGCCAATGTCAGTTGACAGGTTAAAAACGGTAAAACGATGGAGTTCCGAGTATTGAAATGGTTGGCCAGTGTTTAAGGAAGGAGACTCGACCAGAATTTTGACTACAAGGTGATTTATTTATACCTAAAAAGCAGATACAACACAATTAAGGACATGCAAAACACAAATAAATATGTACAAATACAGAACATCTAAACATAGAATTAGTGGGTCAACATATTTAGTTTTATTTTATTTACATTAATATATTTACATAGAAGGGCTATGAAAGGGGAGAACACGAGGGATAATATGGTTTTGGAAGAGAAAGGACGAGGGATTTCAGGAGGAAAGACATCATACAGAGATGGCCGCAGCCTAGAGCATGAGAAAAGTAGGTGCTCTACATTACCTTCATCCAAACCACATTCACATAGTGAATGGTCCCTAACTCTTATTTTGGCTAAGAAAACCGGCGTACAGACATGTCCTAAACGGAGACGACAAATGACGTAGTCGTTTTGCTGGCTTTGCGATATTTAAAAAACCATGGTTTTGTTGGAATTTCGGGTTGAATTTCACCGTAATGTCGTAGTTGTTTATTACTGTAGACAATTATGAAACTGACATCGTCGTAAAGGACGCAAGTACCCTCAAAAATATATAAAAAATAATGGACTGATTATAAAAAAAAAGTGATCTAAGTATAAGTAAATATAGATAAAGATTGTTATTTCTTAATATTTTTTTAATTCAACCCTTAATACACCCCTCGGCATATATTAGACCACTACCATAATGATTAATACAAATAAAAAAAAGTTTATTGAAACCAAATTACATAAACATACTTATTCTAGTGATAGGTACCCGTTTCCTGCATTAGTTTTCACTGTGTTGCAGGGTGCAGTGCCTTCTCTAAAAACTTCAATCTAATTTAGTACAATAGATATAAATAGAGAGAATAAAACTGCATAACAAAGATCACTTAAATAAAAAAATAACAAATCTCACTAATAACAGTAAAATGTTTGGTCGAGTTTCTGATATAAATGAAAAGTATTCAGTTGAAGTTCCATGTCTGATAGACCCACCAGAGAGACCAAAGATACCATGTAACTTTTCAAGGGTTAAAATAAAAAGGCCGTGCTTGTAAATATTTACCTTAGTTTGGTCAGTTTGGT
Organism: Philereme vetulata; assembly: GCA_918857605.2. NCBI lineage: Eukaryota > Metazoa > Arthropoda > Insecta > Lepidoptera > Geometridae > Philereme > Philereme vetulata. The sequence continues at coordinate 4,575,541 of OU975425.1, forward strand.
AAATTCATCCGGTATAGCTTTGATATGATTCCCCCTGGCACCAAAGGTATCAAGCTTTTCCAACTTCCCCATCTCCTTCGGGATCTCTTGGAGTCCTATCCTGTTGCACCAGAACGCCTCTAGATTCTCCAAGTCACCAATCTCAGGGATCAACATATTCAACGGATTGTAACTAAGGTTCAGATTCACCAAGTTTTTTAAGCTCCCTATTTCGGGCGGCAGTGATGTTATGTTGTTGTAATCAAGGGTAAGAGTAGTAAGATTCACTAGTTGACAGATTTGAACAGGAATCATAGATATTTTATTCCTGTGAAGGTAAAGATGCTCGATATATAAACAGGTGTACAGCAAATCAGGAATTTCGTAAATTTCGAATGCGTTCAAACACAACTGAGACTTTTTTTTGCTGATGGCTTGTTCAATGAGGGCAAGAATGTGGTTTTCACGAAGAAATTTTAGTATAGAACTCATTTTATATATATTTTTTTAAAATTGCATCCCTACATACACTATTGCGTTTTTGTGACTGTCGGTCGGTTCGGTTAGGAAAATAAATGTCTGTTATGTCTGTCAGTCCAGTCAACACGCTCGCTCATTCATTAGCTGGGTGGACCGATTTTCCGGAATCCATGGAATCTTTAGCAACCTTGCGACAAGACAAGGATGCATGACATTAATTTGTTATGTATGTGTGAGTAAGAAAAAACTATGAATTACTCTTCCAATTTCTCTGGAACTGGAACGTAGTTTGGTACATTTTGGGAGAAAAAAAAAGTTGTCGTGTTATAAATCTCAGATCCTACCAATTCTTTTTTCTAACCTATCTCGTCCAAAGGTCTCTCCCAAATCCCCCAAGCATCCCTGTCTGTCGCTGTCTAAAACCATTCTCTTTGGAAGGTGTCGAAATCGTCCCGCCAACGCTTTCTCGGCCGAACCCGACGTCGCCTTCCGTCTTCAGGCGGAATGCAAAAACCAATTTAAAAAAAAATGTTATTAAAATTCATGTGATAATATTACAAAAAGCCACAACTAGCATCCGAATATATAATAATAATAATATAATAATCCTCCTAGCCGATTTCGGCTACAGAGACTTGACTTTGTGATTATTGGCCTAGGTGTTTAGCCTGTATGTGGCTGATGTACCCTATTTTTGCGCTAAAAGTCCGGTTACAATGAACACAAGTTAAGGCGCCATTAATGTAGTTGTAATTGATATTAGCCGGCGGTCGACTTTTAAGCTGATCTCGTTTTAAGTCTAGTTCTTGCCTCCTTTCTTCTTCAAACTCGTACACTTTGTCCTGAACATGACGCCTCCATTCAGGTCGTTTTTCAGCGAGAGCCTCCCAGCGCGACGGATCGATACAACACCTCTTCATGTGCCTCTTCTGTACGTCTTTGAAACGTAGGAACTGACCTCCGCGTTTCCGCTTACCATGTTCTAGTTCACAGAAGAAAATGCGTTTCGCCCTTCGCTCATCAGACATCCGAGACAGGTGCCCGCACCAACGCAGCTGACGCCGCATCAAATATGCCTCTATGCCACAGACATTAGCCCGTCGTAGAACATCGGTATTACGGACCCGATCCGACCACTTGATGTTAAGAATGTCGCGGAGGCATTTCAGATGGAATCTGTCTAACGTGCGTATGTGTCTGCGATACAGGCACCATGTCTCTGACGAGTACAAGATGTTAGGAAGTACAATAGCCATATACACCTTAATCTTGGTACTCAATTTGATGTTATGGGAGCGAAATACCTGGACTCGTAGTTTACCAAAAGCAGCCATAGCGGAGCCAAGTCTGCTGTTGATCTCCGAGTCAAGGTCGCATTTTGTTGTTATGCTGCTTCCCAGATATCTGAATGTATCGACCTGTTTTATGGGCTTTCCATCGATTTGCAGATTCAGTGGAGCTTGGTTAACAGTGTCCATGGCCATCACCTCTGTCTTTGTAATATTAATTTTGAGGCCAAATCTACAGCACGCAGCGTCAAGCCGAGTCATCAAGTCCTGGAGTCCCTCAGAAGATTCCGCAACGAAACATAGGTCATCAGCATACATCAATTCGGTAATGAGGTCATACGATACCTTTGTGTGCGCTTTTAACCTAGCCAGGTTAAAGATACTGCCATCTGTGCGAAAACGTATGCGGATCCCTTCGGTGTTGGCTTGTAAAGTCTCCCTCACGACAACGGAAAAGTACAGAGCAAAAAGAGTGGGTGCTAATACACAGCCTTGTTTTACACCACAAGTGACAGGGAATTGCTCTGTCTGCTCACCATTGACGGTTACGCAACAAGTCATGTTGTCGTGAAGAAGTCTTATCAAGCGTATAAATTTGTCGGTGCAACCAAGTTTCGAAAGCACAATCCACAAAGCTTCGCGAGGTACACTGTCAAAAGCTTTCTCCAGATCAACAAAACAGAGAAACAGAGGTTGACACTGTTCCCTGCTTTTCTCTTGCAGTTGTCTAAGAGAGAATATGGCCTCGCATGTGCCGCGATTGGGTCTAAACCCAAATTGCGTTTCAGGCAATATACTTTCAGAGAGCTCCATAAGACGATTTAAGAGTACTCTGGCAAAAGTTTTTCCTGGAGTAGACAGAAGTGATATACCCCTATAAGAGTTGCAAACAGATCGATCGATCATATCCGAATATATATAATGAATATAACCCATCAAATATAGAAAACAAGGCGTTTTCGCCGTCATGTAGAACGGAACGTGAAATTATTGATTTCCGCGGCAAATGTGAATGGTTTGAGGTCGGGGCACTAGGTCGGTGGAATCAATAACACGTCGAAATAAACATAAAGCTGTTATTTTAATTGCTGAATGCGGAATTTCAGTTTTTGAACATCATCGTGGAATTGAGTAGTGAAAAGAAATGGGCTTCAGTGTTTTTATAAAATTTATTCCTTTGGTGTATATATTTCTATATTCAACGTATATACATGGTGAGTTTCATAAACACTAAGAACTAAGAGACATTTTTTTTATTATTGTAATTTAAAAATTTCGTTTGTAATTATAGGTATATCCTGTAAACGACCTAAAAGAGACAAAAGAAAAATTTACTGAGTACCTACCTAGTAAGACAAGCTAAAATTAACTAGAATCTGGTTATCTAAATGAAACCTAAGCATTTAATTTGTTATTGTTTGAATTTATATAAACAATCCGAACATTAATCTTGAAATTATTAATAAAATAATTTGTTAGTAAACAATACAATTCTAGTTTCAATGAAGTATTTTCGTAGTTTCATGACCTTTAGACACCCATGTTTGTTTTTAAGGGTTCCGTACCCAAAGGATAAAACGGGACCCTATTACTAAGACTCCACTGTCTGTCCGTCTGTCACCAGGCTGTATCTCATGAACCGTGATAGTTAGATAGTTGAAATTTTCACAGATGATGTATTTCTATTGCCTCTATAACAACAAATACTAAAAGTAAAATAAATAAAATATTTAAGAAGGGCTCCCATACAACAAACGTGATTTTTTTGATCGATGTTGATAACGACAACGAGTAGACGCTTGAAATACTTACATAATATTTAGAATATTTATATTATATTTACTTATATTATAACTTTAAAAATAAATAATTAAATTAAAATAAAACAAATATTTATGGGGGCTCCCATACAACAAACGTGATTTTTTTTGTTCCTTTTTATAGACGGAACACTTCGTGCGCGAGTACGACTTGCACTTGGCCGGTTTTTTAAATTAAATCTCCGGGCCGAAACCGGCATCAGACATTAATTTAACTTAACCTACATAAATTACGTTAATTTAACTTAACCTATCGTTCTTTATTTTTTTTATTTGTTACCATTTTATATATCTAATATTTTTATATATTTGTTTGTATCAACATAATCGAAATAACGTGTACTACGGAAGAGCGAGACTCTCTAGCACAGGTATTTCATACCTAAAAGAGGGTCCCAAATCCATGGAATGTATCCTAAATTAAGTTTACCGAAATAAATATTTGTAACTGTATCAGATTCAAATAATCGTTGATAAACAGAAAAAACAAATCTATTTAATGAACTCTGAATTCTAGCGTCACCACCAAACAAAACAGCTCATCGTGCACGAAAGCTGAACAACGACGGAGCCTACAATGACCAGAAGTCTTCCTACCGATCCTTCCAGCCCATTTTCAAGCACAAGACGATTTACCCGAGACACGAAGACAGGGATTACGACATCACGTCATACGACACCGAATATGGAGGTGTCGTTTCTAACTTCACCTCTTCGATATACGATGACAATCAACAATTGTACCCCAATCCGGAATATGTGGCGAGAAATAATCTTGGTATGTTTCTTTCTATAACAATATTTCTTACAAATTAGTAAAAGTCTAGCCACTAGTCTGTCTATATAAAAAAAGGGTCTGTAGAAACCGGTAAAAGACAGTATTTTCAGTAACTGTAGATTTAATCCTGGAGGATATTCAAGTCTTTCTGTTTTTATGTTTCAGTTAACAAAGCTGGTATAGAAAACAAAATTGCTGATAGTGAGTCAGATATGCCTGAGTTACCAGATGACTCATTAGCCGATGCGGATCTCAAAGAGCACAATATTATCGATAGTGTTACCTACCTGTATGGATTTAATAATTGTCATGGCGTTAGAAATGAGTGGATGGTGTTGGTAAGTTTCGTAGAAACTATTTAAGAATCTAATTAATATGTCAATGCAAAAATCAAATATCCCAGGTGTCATTTTATACTTTCTTCACCTTCCAAATCGCATCCATATCTTTTCATCAAGTAGACCAGAAGCTAATTTGAATATTTTTAATTAAATTAATATTATTCAGTTCTAAGCACAGGCGCCGAGTAGCCAGACTTTCAGTTTTACCAGATTCATTTTGGTGAATGTGCGCAAGATCTTCATGACCTTCTCCCTCCTTCCCCTTCCACCACCGGACAAGCAGACATACCGAGAAGTACCACCCATACCTGGTCGGCATACCACCTTGCCGTACCAAACGATTTGGTTAAACTTTTCTTGTTAGCACAAGTAAGGTGTTGAACTCCGGCGTATGTTTTTCGGAACCAGTAAGTAGGTATAATCACAGAGTCTAAGTCCAGAGTGAATAGGTCCTTTCTAGGCAAGCGTGCTCCATCTTCGATCACACCTTCACTTACCACCAGGTGAGGTAGTGGTCAAGCGCTTGGCTATCATCAATAAAAAAAGAAGCCTATAACATGAATATACTTATAAAATTTTGAGAAAACAAGCGTAACGAAGAGCTAAGGATCGGGTTCAATGGCGCACCCTGGTAGAGACCTACGTCTAGCAGTTGACTGTTATAGGTTGATGAAGCGTAACAAATTTTCAGAGCAATGATCGATTTGCTTCAGATATTCATCACAAGCGGGATAGCAACAGTCCTCCTAGTCGGAACAGTGCTGTGGCTGATGTGCAGTAACTATGCAGCGGAGTTCCGACGCAGCAGCAAGCTTTATCCTATTGACATAAACCTGTGCTGTTGCCTCGCTGCCGCCACACAAATCTACATTCAGGCTGTTATGGTACGTAAATTCATCGATACCTAATTATTATACAACTAACAATGAATCTTGTTTTTGGTTAAACATTACAAAACGGTATGTAACTCAGCTCATAATGCCTTAAATAAGATTAGCTAGGATGCAGCTAAGTGGGATTACCATTTATGACCACCTTATCTGAAGCTTAGGATTATCGATTGTTTCACACTTTGACTGGCTAATCTATTATCTAAATCTATAATACTTAGCAATTTTCTTTGAACGAACTTATTCATTGCACCATACAAACCTCTCAACTACAAACCAGAAGACGCAGTGTAAGGCGGCCTCTGCTCAATATATAATTGACATTGTATCGGTCGCAATGCAGGTCGGCGTATGAAAGCGTCCCAAGACTATAGGTACTGAATGAATGTTTCTATCTAGGTCACCTCAATATATCGACTTCCTCCGACGACCTCCGTGGCGCAGTGGGTGAACAGTCGGATGAGACGCAGAAGGTAGCGGGTTCGATACCCGCCACGGAACAAATTTTTGCATGATTTACAGATAGTTGTTCCGGGTCTGGTTGTTTTTCTAAATATTATAAGTATGTATTTACAAAAAAAAAGTATATATATAAGTATTCTATCAGTTATCTGGTTCCCATAGTACAAGCTCTGCTTAGTTTGGGGCTAGATAGCGCTGTGTGAAATGTCCAGCAATATTTATTTATTTATGAAATACCATGACATGACGAATGATTAACTCTGTATGGAATATCAACCTGTATGTGCCTTTAAGTTAGTATTAATGAAATGAATAGTAATTATTAATATTTATTTTGCCAAACAGGTGATAATTAAACTGGCCAAGTGCGAGTCGGACTCGCGCACAAAAGTTTCCTTACCTATATCTATAAAAACGGCAAAAAAATCACGTTTGTTGTATAGGAGCCCCCCTTAAATATATATTTTATTATCTTTTTAGTATTTGTTGTTATAACGGCAACAGAAATACATCAATTGTGAAAATTTCAACTGTGTAACTATCACAGTTTATGAGATACAGCCTGGTGACAGACGGACAGACAGACAGACAGCGGAGCCTTAGTAATATGGTGCCGTTTTACCCATTGGGTACGGAACTCTAATTTTTTTTAAAATTATTATTCTAAATTATTTGTTTTATATTTATATTTATTCTAGTCTAATTAATAAAAAAATATTTTTAGTCATTTCTAGTATTTAGGTATAGGTTACTGGTACTTCAATTAACAATAATAATACATAGTCATAATAGTCATTAAAAATACACTATAAATTTTATTAATAACACTCATTACACGTCACCACATTTTGTACATAAATACAATTCTAATAAAATAAAATAAATCAATTAATTAATAATAAACATCAATTTATCCAAAATAAACAATCATTTATGAGCTTTATGCTCGTCATAATTGTAGAAGTTTTTCTCAGTAATACAGTCATTATGTTATGGTAATCCAGCCATTCCGATGACCAAAACCAAAGAAAAGTTTTAATATTCATTATTAAGTTAATTCATTATCGTTATTTTAATACTAGCTGTTGCCAGCGGCTTCGCACGCGTGGTTTGCCAATAAAAAGTAGCCTATGTGTTATTCCAGGCCTATGTGTTATCTACGTCCATACCAAATTTCATCGCAATCGGTTCAGCCGTTCCGGCGTGAAAGAGTAACAAACATCCATACATACAAACTTTCGCGTTTAAATATATTAGTAGGATTAAGTTTTATAAGTTTTGTATTCTCTTTTAGGGCGTATCATCCCCATCACAATGCGAGCGTATTGCTCTAGTTCTTCACTACACACACATCTGTTGTGCTATGTGGATTGTGGCTTTAGCGGCAGCGGTGGCGGAATACTGCGCTTGTGATACGTTTCTACCTCTCAAGTATAATTATTTACTAGCGTATGGCGTTCCGGCTGTTGTTGTAATGGTGAGTTTTATGTAATGATATCTTCCACAGACAATCATTTATTTGTTATACTATGTGTTTTGTTATGTACGATATTACATGAAAACAGGGGTAGGGCTAGTTCTTTTTTTTATCTAGGTTACCTTTTCCCACTGCTAGGCAGGCAAAGGCCTCCTCCAACTACTTCCACCTATCGCGATCCAAATTCAAAGTCAAAATCTATTATTCATTAAAATCACAAGTATCACTTTGAAACGTCAATTTTACTGGCTGTTCCTTCACGAAAGAGAATCCTTGGCATATTCCCACCATTCCTTCTCAAATCCACTAGTTTTGTCGTAAAATAGTTATTTTCAAAAAAAATTGTGGATTTTTTCAATCGTAAACAACCATAATTTCAAGTCCTAAAATATCAATGAAACAGCCTGTATATAATAGGTAAACAAATCATATTCATTCATCATGTAAGTAGGTATCTGTTACACTGACTAAGCGACATCGTCACAAAGTCGCCGCTGATTTACGTTAAAAATTGTTTATTGGAAATGTATAGATTACTGGATAAATTCACGCTACCGGTATTAAACCCACCTCTAAAATCAGTTAAAAGGTTTCCGGATGTGTGTTTTAAATTAATATAAAAATAAAAAATAATTCATGCAAACACAGAAACAAACATTTAAAAAAAATAAATTAAATTTATCTTGTGATAAGTTTTCTTCCATATTTCCAAAACTCGCTTTGCGATGATACCTATGGTTAAAGTTTAGCTTCTTTCCTTTCGAAAGTGCGATCAGACCACCCGTTGTAGGAACTTTTAATAGTCTACTTTGGTGTACAATATCGTGTACCTACATCTATTCAATAAAAGGTGAGACTAAACTGAAACCTGCCAAGCCAAATGTAATAAAAACCAGGATTTCTGATCTTTATTTTCAGTTTAACTACGCCCTTTCAATGGAGCACTATGAAACAAAACACTACTGTTGGATGTCGATTGAAAAGGGAATGGTTATGGGTTTCATGATTCCCGCTATGATTCTGATCCTCATCAACACGGCAATCGTCATCCTCGGCTTACAAAGTGTTAACAAAAAACAGGCTGAGGTGCTAGCCACAAAGATACAGGAGTTGGTCGACCACCACATTGCAAACTGGCCTATAAACGAAAACATCGAAAATATGGATAAAAACGCAAGTATAGAAACTTTGGATAATATTTACACGCCGGGAAGCAGTCGAAAGAACACGGACAGTTCAGAAAATTTGGATAAGGATAATTATTTCAGCGAGGACGAATGTGCACATTATCCTAACAATTTGGCGCACATTGAGAATGGGACGGAGGTGAGTGTTGCTAGTTTAAAAATGTTTAGTAGTTTTAGTAGATTTTTACGGGAATGAAAATGGCGCCAAAATTGTCCTTGATTTAAAACTAAAAATCTAATCAAGCGTAATTGTAATATTCCTCTAGTGTAACTACTGTATTTAGGACATGTTGTATACATAGGTTTGGCTAAAAACTCCTTTCCGGCAGATGCGCCACCATAAATCCCACTCCGACAAAGGCCTTCTCAATCTTCTCTACTTGGACAATATGTCTTGGAAGCTTACTTGGAACACTGAAGGAAACGAGTTGAAGACGTATCTGAACCTCTGCCTCGTACTGGAGCCGTTTTTTGCTGTGAATTGGGTGATGGGTGTCGTGGCTATTGAAAATGCTCAGCATTGGAGCACTCCTACTATTTATCTTATCCTGGTTTTGGTTATGGTAAGTTCTAAACAAAATGAATTCACAACATACTCCTTAATGTATATCCTCATTTTTAGCATAACTACCTTAATTTTTTTTCAAGTAAATTTTGCAGTAGGTAATAAGTACTGAAAAATATGGGATCAATGAAGATATCTGAAGTACTTAGTGTGGATCACTAAACAACCTAAACCTAATCATACTAATATTATAAATGCGAAATTAACTCGGTTTGTTTGTTACCTTTTACGACTAATCGGCTGGACCGATTTCGATGAAATTTGGTATATAGACATATTATGACCGGGATTAGGGCATAGGCTACTTTTTACCCGACCGCGTAGGAGGGTCGGCTAGTAAACAATAAAATTACTAAATTCAATTCAATTAAACCTCCGTGGTACAGTCGCCCATTGCGCCACGTTTAAATGATTTCACGAGGCCTTTTTACAAAGCTTTGCTTAGTTTGGGGTTAGATAGCGTTGTGTGAAATGTCCAGCGTTATTTATTTATACATTACCTGACTGCGCAGGAGCCCAGGAGGAGGGTACATGTGTATTTAAATTGTTGTTTCAGTACGTGTACCTAGCTGTTACAATCTGCACTACTCTCCCAATAGTTCGCGATAAGAACTCACCTTGCTGCGAGAGTGTGGTGGCAGAGCCCATCCTCACACGAACCAGGTAATCCACCATACTCTTACTAAAGATAGATAGATAGATAACTCTTTATTGAATTACCACACAAACAGAAATAATAAAAAAAATAAGTACTGGGTTAAAATAAAAAAGGCAATACAATGGGCGGCCTTATCGCTAAAAGCGATCTCTTCCAGGCAACCTTTGGATGGAGCGAAATTTTTAAAAATTACGGAGTGCGGTGTACTTTAGCGGATACATTACATTTACACATAATATATTCTAAGATATAATAATAATATGAAGTTTTAATCCTAATACTTAATATACTTATAAAATAGACTAATATATAGGTGTATACATATAGCAAACTATACTAACAGATAAAATAAGTACATAAATAGTAAATAAATAACGCTAGGAAGATGACATCGTCAGGTAATGATGTTTCACCTTCAATTTGAAGACGTGTAAGGACGATGACCGTCTTACTTCTTCGGGCAGAGCATTCCACAGCTGAACAGCCTGGACAGTAAAAGAAGCGCTGTAAAAGGAAGTGCTGTGCGAAGGAGTTCTGAGTATTAAGTTTTCTGATGACCTAAGAGTATAGTTATTTAAAGAATGGAGAAATTCAAATCTATCTTTCAGATAGTGAGGAGAGAAGGGATTGAAAAGAATAGAATAGAGAAGAAAAAGGATATGCGTATTCCGACGAAGACTACTAAACTACTTGATTGATTGATTGAAAATACTTTATTGCACTTATAAAACTAATACAAAGGCGAACTTAATGCTAAAGAGCATTCTCTTCCAGATAACCTTTGTGTATTGTAGATAAAGATGTGTAGGTAGTGCAAAGGAAAGGGAACTAATGAAAAATTTGCACAGGACTAATAAAATAGCATAGGTACATACTACTTAAATACTTTTTATCATAGACTAAACTATACCAATATTAAATAAAAATACATACATATTTACCTAACAATAGAATAAGTGATAAGGAAAGATTAAGTTGCTCTTTTTTGGTCGGTTTGACCGAGAAGGTGCCTATAGATTCTCAATCTGAATGCTTCCGCTGAAGTAGCCTCGAAATAGTTTGGTGGCATATTATTCCAGAGACGAGTAGCGACTACTTAATACATAAAATAAAATAATAAATTCTTTATTGCTATAACATACTATACGCTTAATTAGAGCCCTATCTACCAAACTAAGTTGTTGCCAACTTGCATCTTGGTAAGTAAGTACCTTCCCTTTAATTAACAATATGCAGCTCCGGATCTAGAATTTTACCTAACCGGGGCATAAACTTGATGTGACGCCCCCATTCCTCCAGCGTTTGAGAGAGGGGTGGGGGGGGGGGGGGTGTGTAAAGTCAGGAGCGTTCCAAATAAAACGGTCAGGTGAACTATGTTGGTGGACCAAGTCTGAAGCCCCTGACCGTCTAATCTAGCCCTTCCTTTATCCATCTCTTGCAGGACCACAGACAGCATCCCACTCCTGGACCCGGCGCTGCAGCAGCCGATTGTCACCCCCGCGCCGGCCGACACGATAAGCACCATCAGCATTTAACACAACAGGTTCTAACTTGATTGTCTCGTCTCGTATACTAAGAAAGTAGGGACACGAGGGCAGTAGATCCAGAGGGCAGGGGGGCTAAGGGGCTAAAGCCCCCTCCAAAATCATAGGGACAGCTGATTCTTTAATCGCGATTTCGAAGTTGGTCCCATTATAAAAGTGATAAAGCCTACCCTCAGCTATGTCAAGGCTCTCCCAAACCAAAATCCTGGATCCGCCACTGCACGAGGGTATAACAGACAAAAAAGTAAGGCCACGTTACATCATACAAGAAGAGTTTGACCACGTTTGGGGCAGTTACTAATAGTAAAAAAAAATATGAAAATAAAAAAACTCAGGTATTTGGGTAATTAACTGAAAATATGAATTAGTAAGATTTTAAATCCAAATAGGGTAAAATAATTCAAAATATGAATTGTTCAATCTTTTAAGGTGCCATTAATTTAGAAGTCATTTATTTCATTGTTTTGGGGAGTTTATTTGTAGAGAACCAAAAGTAAGAATTACAAGAAACTACATAGGTAATATTGTGCAAATATTTGTGCAGTGCCAGAAAAGATGCTGTGAAAATCAGAAGAGTTTTATTCCCCTTTGGGGAGTTTTATATAAAGTGGATTGTTGGGTTACATTTTTTATAATCATGGGGCGTAGTCAGGATTGGCTTCAGTGGGGCAAAAGGAAGGAAACGCAAAATCTTTTTGTGGTGTTTTAGAGAAATTTCCTCCCACACTCAGGTTGAGGAAATGTCTCCCAGCTAGTATAGTATGATGTTCTCTAAAATGGGTGTAACAAACGTCCATAGGCTACGGAGGTAACCGCTTATACCGGCTCCACACGTTGGCCCTAACGGCACCGGTACCAACGTTGGCTGGTTAATTTGCTAGGCATCCATGTTGGGGCCAATGCATTTTCTAAATCCACATTGGATGAGGGGCGATGGTACCGGCGATAGGGCCAACATATGGAGCCAGCGTTACCAACAGGTATTTTTATTATATCACCTTATTGGTAGCAAAGAATACAAGCTAACCTTTGGAGGTTTAAATGAGTAATTTCTGTTTCAAATTGAGAACGTTTTAAATATACAGTTGAAGCCGAATATATACCTATCAGGCGCACGCCCCTGATAGGTATATATTACTAGTTATTTTTTATTTGTTTCCTGAAAGGTAACTGTCCCTGCCCCACCATGGCTACGCTCATGTGTTCGAAATCACATTTGAATTGTCATAACTAAGGAATTGTGTAGTTATTTTTTAGGTTATAAGATGTTAATATTATAAAGAACAATATGAAATTAATTGATAAATTTTCTATACTAGATTAAGGCTTAATGTAGATGAAATTGAATGCAATATTAAGATATTTTCAAAGAGTAATTGTGGATTTTTTGCTGCAATGTCTAAAACTAAATTATAAGATAGGTAACCTACTTTACTTTGTTAGTACCTAAGTACCTACAAAAAAACTAAAACATGCTCGACTGGAATTAAATTGGACACATTTTAAAAGTAATCTTTTTAAAAATAATCTGTTGTCTTAAATTTGACCGCCATTTAATTATTTTTGTACCATTTATGTCACTCTTGAGGACTCGAGAGATCAAAAAGATATATTCTTTAACATCCCTTTTATCTAAATCCTCTAGTAGTTTGGTTGCTACGAGGTACCTGAAAAAGAGTAGGTAGGTATACAAAAATATTCTAAAATGTTAACTTAGATTAAGCCGTTAGACTTACCACGGATTTAGCTTTAGACAATGCTGAGAAAAATAATTAATATATATTACAAAAAAAACAGTGAATATTACTGATTATAAAGATAAGATATATAATATAGGCTAATTTTTGTACCCTGGAAAACCCCGAGTGAAGCCGGGTGGGTTTACTAGCATTGTTATGATATAAATTAAGAAAATTCTGATCTTTAAAAACTCAACATATCTCTTCCATAGTACCTATTTATTTTATAAACAAATCTTAAAGTTTTAAATACTAACCCACTGATTTTGATTCATTTGTAAGGTTGCATTTTAAATAGAAAAAGTGTACGAGAAAGTGTATTTTATTTAACTAATATTTATGTATATGATACTTAATCGCGAGAGTTTGAACTTTCGCTATTATCTTAGAGGTACATTAGGATTTTTAGTACGAATGGAACGCTTCACGAGTGGCATGTGAAAAATTATTATTGTCTCATCTGCTATTTTCCTTCGCATAACATGCTAAAAATCACTTTCGGTTTTCATCATAGATCGGTCGCAGTCTTTCGGGTCTGCTACAAACCTACAAATCACAGTCGTTAGCATTTCGACGGAATTCATCGGGGGTTTTCGTTGCTCGTGATTTTTACATGTAAAATAGCACTATTAGGAATAGCAACTGTGACATTACGGCATCATAATAAAAACACATTGCCCGTGATTTTTTAAATGAGAAATAGAAGTGATAAAAATAATTTTCCTAACCGAGGCAAACTTGATGTGGCGCCCCCTCCCTGCAGCGTGCAGCAAAGAACAGCCAGTTGAACTATGTAGGGACCACGGGCAGGGAGTGCAATAATCTATAATACGACGTACGTTGGATGCCAAGCGCTTTTGAAACAAGTTTTTTTTAAATATTTTTATGGGCGACCCCAGAAATTGCCGCCCGAGGCAGGTGACTCGGTTTGCCCCCCCCCCCCCCCCCTCCCGATCCGGGGCTGGCTTGTGTGTCGGGGGTTTATATATTTTTTCTAAATTTCAAAATACTTGACCCATTTTGTCCACTGTGCAAGAAATATCGTAGATCTTTGTGACACATGCGTTTTCTTTAAGAATTTTAACTTGGAGTAGATTTTATTGAATCTTATTGTTGTCTATCTAGACATAGTTTAAATACCTACCTACTGTGGTATATTTATCTGTCTAATAATTTTAAGATATTATAATAACAAGTGCCTTACCACGACCATTATTGTAATGCAGTTATAATTTTTTCACATTCTCGGCAAAGTTAAATTATAAGTCATGAGTAAAGTTGTACTGAATTTGGAAGGGATTTCCTTTAGGAACGGTTTGATAGAGGGATGGGGGGAGGGGGGAGGAGGGGTGGGACTCCCCCCCCCCCCCCCCAGTGTGAGAGGACTTACGAAAACCTATATTTTTTAAAAAAATTAAAAAAAATATATTTTGAGGTTAAGTATGAAAAAAATTTTTTTTTTATATTGAAAAAAAGGCAGAGTCCAGGGGTTTGGAGGCAAAAGTGGTGTATGAAAACGTTGCTCCACACGTTTTCATAGACCACTTTTTCTTCCAACCCCCCCGAACTCTAGGTGGGCTCCCACCAGAAGCTCTTAAGGGCTCGACCTTCGCTCCACTACGGAGGTCGCCGGCTCGCTACGCTAGCCACCTCCCCCCTTCGCTTCACTTGGCCTTGTATGACTTGCTTCACTCAGGATCTCCCGCGAGCTTCTGGCTTCCGCGCTCTTTAAATACACTCTAGGGGTGTCACGCACAAGACCCGGGTCGGGGTGCTCCGTGTCGATTCTGTCACTCTTTTTGAACCTAACCTACTCAAGTTGGGGTGCCCCGTCTCGATTCAGTGTACCATTTTTCATAGTTCATAAGACAACTTATTAATAAAAAAAATATTAATAATACCATTATTATAAGATATCCATGCAACAGTGAACGAATCTAATGTAAAGTAGAAGAATGTCGAAATTCTCGCCAATAAAAATGTAAAACTTATGTCACTGTCATTGCCAAATTGGAAATTTCCGCAAATAAAAATGTAAAACCTATTAAAAAAGCCGTATTATCTGTCACTGTCATGTCAATTTAGTGTCGCAATAATCGATAGAACGCAAACTGAAAGGTCGGACGAAGACTCGGTTTGGGAGGTTAGAATTGAGTAAGCGTGTTAGCGAGATTCCTTTGAGTTTTAAATTGTTTTCTGGCTGAGTAACTTGCTCATTCCCAAGTTGATTTATTTCATTTTAGTGGTGGTGGGTTGGTGCATTGGTGGTAAGGTGTAACTTTGTATTTTACTAACTAGTTTGTAACTCTTAAACTTTAGTGGGTTTCGGCGGGAAGATGGAGGTTGTTCCTCCGGATCCCCCTCCGGATCCGCCAGATAAGATTATTATCTCACCCACGATTCCTGAGGAGAAACGCTCAGGCTCAGGCTCTAAACGTAGAATGGAGTCAGATGGTGAAAGTTCACCTGTTTCTCAAAACAAAAAATCTATAACATCCCCGGACATGGCCGCTGCCTCCATCCAAACAATTTGGCTGCATGCTATTATGGTAATTGGAGTGAAAGAATACTCTACCGCAGACAAAGGTCCATTCGTTATTCATGTTGCTAGAGTAGAACCCGACCCGTCAGCTGGAACATCAATCCGCCCAATTAAATTTGGACAGTTCTTGAGCAATCATCACGTGTCTAACATTTGTTCAGATGGAATTAAACAAGTTGGCAGAAATCGAATTTCTGTAGAATTCCGCACGGCAACTGATGCTAATAAATTCCTGGATAATACAACTCTCCTTACCCAGTACAAGTATGTTGCATCAATACCGACATTCAACATCACTCGAATGGGTCTTGTCCGAAATGTCCCGGTTGATATGTCAATGGAGGAATTCGCAACCAGCTTGGAAGTTCCAAATGGTTGTGGATTTGTTGTCAAAGCCCGTAGGTTAAACAGAAAATCAAATGATGATGGCAAA
The DNA here is from genome assembly GCA_918857605.2 of Philereme vetulata. NCBI lineage: Eukaryota > Metazoa > Arthropoda > Insecta > Lepidoptera > Geometridae > Philereme > Philereme vetulata. The sequence goes on from OU975425.1 coordinate 4,591,725, forward strand.
GTGACCTGGATCCCAACTCAATCAGTAGTTCTCACATTTAGAAGTCAAGTTCTGCCTCAAAGAGTATTTTCATACCACACCTCACTACCGGTTGAAACATACCAGCTCCCAACAATTCAATGCCTTAACTGTTGTCGTTTTGGTCATGTAAAAGCTCAGTGCCGCTCCAAGCCCCGTTGCTTTAAATGCTCTAAAGAACACACGGGTGAAAGCTGTGACTTGGAAGAGTCTAAAGCGTCTTGCCTCAATTGCTCAGGCCGACATTATACAACTAGCAGGGTCTGTCCTGAACAGGATAGACAAAAATCTATTAAAATGCTTATGTCCCAGAATGGAATCTCGTATGAGGAAGCTGCGACTAATTTCCCTAAGGTTGGAAGAGCATATACTGAGGTTGCTCAGGCTATGTTCTCTTCCACTAATCTTGATCCACAAGATCCTTCCACCTCAACCAACTCTCCTACATACCGTTCCTATGTTAAAAATGTTTATGCCAAACCTCGTCCTAAAGTGCCCTTGGGTAAATCCTATGACAAAGCATCCCACCAAGGAATAATCTCAACTCCATCCTCATCCCTCCCTAATGGCCATGCCATTATGTCCCAAACCCCGGCCCCAGTGTCGGACAACCGTCAAAGCTTCCTCATTGAAACTCTATTGAACATTTTAATCGAGTTGTGTTCATCAACCAACTCATCCTTACCGTCCAACGTTGCCCAAAAACTGTCCCAGATCTTTGCATTAACTGGTAACAATGGTTCCAGTCTCCATTCTCCAGTGGAACGTGAAAAGTCTTCGAGCTCGCAAATCTGAACTCATTCATTTAATTTCTAAATTCTGCCCGTCAGTCATTGCCATCTCGGAATCATGGCTGAAGCCTGGATCCAATTTTCGGATCCCGGGCTACTCCTGTATCCGAGATGACAGGTCAGACGGGCATGCAGGTAGTGCCCTGTTAGTCAGGCGTACCCTGCCCTTCTCTCAAATCCCCCTCCCTTCTCACTCCTTAGACATCAACCTAGTAGCTGTTAGAGTATTTGATATATCTTTTATTTCTATTTATATCCCTCACCCCTATTCTGCTCTTATACCAGATATTCTACTTGTTATTTCTTCCGTCCCCTCTCCTATTGTTCTTTTAGGTGATTTTAACGCCCATCACACCTCGTGGGGCTCTGGCCACTGTGATGTATTTGGTCGTCTCCTATTAGAGATGTTTGACGAGGCCAATCTCTGTGTCATAAATGACGGTTCTATCACCCGTAGATCTTTGCCTTCACAAGACCCATTGAGTGTTATTGATTTGACTGTATGCTCACCTTCCCTTTCCTCTCTTCTTTCCTGGCAAACTCTGCCTCTTACTTATGGCAGCGATCACTTCCCTATCCTCATTACCATCCCAAACAGTGCCTCCCCTGAATATAACTTTAATCCCAGTTTAAAATATCGACTTATTGACGCCGATTGGCCTTCTTTCTCCTCTCACTTAGAAAACTTATCGGTCAATCTTTTACCTATACAGACAGACAATACTGACAGTTATCTTTCGGCCTATTCCAAATTTGTAGATACTCTTCTTTCATGTGCAAATAAAAATATCCCTGTTAAAAAACAAGCCAGTTCTCGTTTTAAGATTTCCCCCCCATGGTGGAATTCTGATTGCTCTAAAGCAGTCAAAATGAGAAAAAGTGCAGAGTTGGCCTATAATGCTTCCATGATTAACGAAAAATTCGTACAATACCAACATATGGCTTCAAAAGCTAGGAGAGTTCTTTCACTCTCAAAAAAAAAGGGGTGGATGAATTTTTGTGAAAATTTATCCCCTAGAGCACCTCCATCGTTAGTCTGGAAGCAAATAAAGCGATTTAGAGGTTCATGTAACATCCCAAACCTGTCTTCCAATGATCCTTCTTCTTGGGTTGGTGCCTTTGCCAATAGATTGTCCCCTGACTTCGTCCCTTACCTTGACTGCCTTCCTATTCCCCCTTCATTTCTTCCTTCTGTTTCCAATATAGACGATAAATTTTCTTTTCATGAACTTTTACTAGCTTTAGATGGTTTAACGGATACATCTCCGGGTGTAGATGGCATCCCGTACTCATTTTTAATTAAATCTCCTGATAGCGTCAAAGTATACTTTTTAAATTTAATTAATGTTTTTTTTGAATATGGAGTCGTTCCGGATGAGTGGAAGACTCAGATAATTATCCCTATCCTTAAACCGGGAAAAAAGCCATCTGATTCAACAAGCTATAGGCCTATTGCATTGTCATCAGTTCTAGCCAAGATTATGGAACACTTGTTAAAATTTCGATTGGAATGGTACGTTGAGAGCAAGGGTATTTTGGCGAAATCACAGTATGGCTTTAGGAAAGGCATGAGTACTCATGACAGCTTAAGTATAATCACAACTGATATCCGTATTGCGTTAGCTAAGAAAGAGTTTTTGATTGCTGTTTTTCTTGATATTGCAGCTGCTTATGACAACGTCCTGCTTCCATTGCTCAGGAATAAACTTCGTCAGCTGAGCATTCCTGAGAGGCTTGTTCGTTTTGTTTATAACCTTTTGGTAGAGAGGAAAATATTGATCAAAAACCAAGGCAATTTTCTACCAGCTACGTGTGTTTGGAAGGGATTACCTCAGGGCTCAGTTCTCAGTCCTTTATTATATAGTCTTTATACACATGATTTAGAACAACCTATTTCCCCCTTATGTCAAGTTTTACAATACGCAGACGATCTGGCATTGTACGTTCAATCGAATTCCATAGTCGATGCACGTGATAACTTAAATACTGCATTGACTCTCTTAAATGAATGGTTAGTTGATCACGGTTTATCTCTTTCGGCTTCTAAAAGTAGTTGCGTGGTATTTACAAAGAAAAGATCCCTTCCTCCTGTTGACCTGTATATCGGCAGAGAGCTGACTCAACAGATTAACAGTGCTAAATTTTTGGGTGTTAAGCTGGATTCTAGATTAACAGGAGTTCCCCACTTCAACTATATCTCACAAAAATGTGAAAAAAATGTCAATATTCTGCGTTCATTATCTGGCGTTTGGTGGGGTTCTCATCCATATTGTCAAAAAATATTATATAATGCAATAGTACGCAGTCATATGGATTATGCTACTTTTCTTTTGGATCCATGTACTAAAATGGCTCTAGGAATGTTGGACAGGATCCAGTCTAAATGCCTTCGAATAATTCTTGGTGCTATGAAGTCCTCCCCTATAAATGCGATGCAGGTGGAGTGCGTCGATCCTCCCCTCTCCCTTCGAAGACAATACCTTGCAGATCGTTTTTTCTTTAAAATTATCCAAAATTCTAGTCACCCCCTGTTGGCAAAATTAAACGATTTGTTTAAAATTTTAGAACCACACATTGACCTTTATCAAAATAAAATCCCTTGTATAATTCGTAGCTTCAGAAAATATAAAAGCCTCCCACACCCTGTCATTCAGAGTCAAATTGACCCACTGTATTCCACCCCATATGAGGCATTAGTATTCAGACCCAACATAATCTTAGATTTTGGTATTGTTAAAGGCTCTCATTATGCTTGCCAAATATTTAATGAACAGATGGCTAGGAATTTTAGTGGTTGGCATCCTATTTATACAGATGCCTCTAAACTTAATGACTCTAGCCCTGTAGGTGCAGCTGTCTGGATTCCGTCTGGGAAAATTATTCTTAGTTTTAAATGTCCATCAGTTACTTCTGTTTTTACTGGTGAGTCAATAGCTCTTTTAGAAGCTATTATGTACATTAAAGCGCACAATCTCCAAAACTCAATACTTTTTTCTGACTCTAAAAGTTCCCTTCAATCCATTCTCTCCAACCCTTTTCGTTCCAAATCCAGATTTCCTGTCATTCTTAAAATTCGTGAAGCTCTGTTTGACTGTCATAAACTTGGAATTAACATAGTTCTGGCTTGGATCCCTGGTCATTCCGGTATCCCTGGCAATGAGTCAGTGGACTCATGTGCAAAGCAGGCCATTCAGACAGGGGCTCATGACCACCTTCAAATATACTCGAACGACCTTTGTTCAGTCCCTAGTTTCCACCTAACTACTTCCTGGTCCCGTATGTGGCTTGATTCCAGGTCTTTGAAAGGAAAACATTTCGGTGAAATTCAACCCGAAATTCCAACAAAACCATGGTTTTTTAAATATCGCAAAGCCAGCAAAACGACTACGTCAACCATTTGTCGTCTCCGCTTAGGACATGTCTGTACGCCGGTTTTCTTAGCCAAAATAAGAGTTAGGGACCATTCACTATGTGAATGTGGTTTGGATGAAGGTAATGTAGAGCACCTACTTTTCTCATGCTCTAGGCTACGGCCATCTCTGTATGATGTCTTTCCTCCTGAAATCCCTCGTCCTTTCTCTTCCAAAACTATATTATCCCTCGTGTTCTCCCCTTTCATAGCCCTTCTATGTAAATATATTAATGTAAATAAAATAAAACTGTAAATATTTTGACCCACTAATTCTATGTTTAGATGTTCTGTATTTGTACATATACATATTTATTTGTGTTTTGCATGTCCTTAATTGTGTTGTCTCTGCTTTTTAGGTATAAATAAATCACCTTGTAGTCTAAATCCTGGTTGAGTCTCCCTCTGTAAACACTGGCCAACCATTGCAATACTCGGAACTCCATCGTTTTACCGTTTTTAATCTGGCAACTTGACATTGGCATAATTGTGGCAACAACTAGCCACAGAGGCCATTCAACCAATAGTGAAGTGAAAGGTCGGACACTGATTTCCGAGCGAATTTCGCAATCGATCACAGATTTTAAAAAAATAATATCTCAAAAACTATAAGGTTGCGCAAGTTGCAACTTCACATGTAGGCTTTTTTTATGTATATCTACACATGAAAAAAAATGAAAGTCCTAGCACAACTTTCCTAAAGGAAATTTCAGCCTTGAATGCCTTATTATGCCCTAGCGGGCATAATGTGATTTGAATTTAAAACCGCATCTTTATTAAAATTTGAACCAGAGACCCACACAATAAGAACATAATCGTAAATCGAACTTACCTCTGCACAGAATGCATCAACCTAGATTTGGTTATTACTTTCTCGCAGAAAGTGTGAAAAGTAGAGTACCTATTCTCCTCGTGGATAATGCCCCCTCGCTCCACTCGCGAGTTAACTCTAGAATCCTTCGTTACGTTCGGGTATTAATATAGCGCCCGTGACGCAACACACTGCTTTATCCCCTCGTTTAATAATCTACTATTAACTGCATCACGATAGAGGTCGTGGTAACCATGAACGTGAAGTGGTGTCTACAATTACGTACATTTTAAAATTTATAAAAACCTTGATTTGGATTTAAATGTTGAACTTTTCACTTTTTTATGCACTTTTCACACTTTATATGTTGGCATGTATTCATAAAAAAATGCACGACATATATAACACTAGGCCGTATTCGTCCGCGTCGATTCATAGAAAATGTAACGAAATTTGAAACTAAACTTCTTCATACATCATTATTGTACCTACCTTTATGTACCTACATGTAAATTAATGTTTACATTTCCACCCCTAAATATGATCTCGATTTTAATTTGTCAATTTATGTTCTGAATTCTAATAAATTAATTAGTGCAAATGGGTAATCCGTTCTGATTAAATAAATAAATACTAAATCCCTGTAAGTAAATGTTGAAAGGCGTTTGGTTCCACGCCCCCGATCTTGAGGCGGCCTATTAAAAGTACTTGACCGTCACTGGAAGCTTTATGGAATGAGAGAGCATATCCGTTTCCGTCGTATTTCTACCATTTTTCGTACTTTTTTACCTAGTGTTTCCGGTCCTGTGGCGACACCTGGCGGCCGTGCGCCATTTTGGTTTCATTAAATGTACCGCACCATTTGGAATTCATTGGCGTTTCGTATTCCGTCGAAGCAACATCTGCACAGCAGCTCTGTCTCTGTGTCCGTTGCAAATTCTTTTGAAAAATAGTTTATATTATAGTGGAAGTGAATAAATTACGTAAGTAATGTCTTTTATTTAATATTTAGCTATTTTGTGGTAGGAGCTATTGTTCAACTCGGTCGAGTTTTGAATTTACAATTAAATTGCAGCCTACCTACGCTTAATAGGTACTGGATCATTATTTTAACGGGTTTTCCGTTCGGATCTTGTACATTGTTTATTGAATCTACCCGGGTATTTCGTACGATATGGTAGTATAATTAATTTGTCTGTGTATTGTTTTATAGCGAAATATTTAAACTTATTTCTTTGCATATGGATAATAATGAGCCTTTCACGGCTACCGAGCCACAGGTTATGGCCGGCCCAAGTAGAGGTGCTCGCAAACGTGCTCGAGCAGCTCCAGTAGCAGCAACTCGACGAGCAGCAGTTCATCACACCGCCGCAAGAAGACAAAGCGCACTCAGCGTTCAGACCGAAAGGTGGATAAACTGGTCCAGGATATAGGTGAGCTCCAAAACATTGTTACTAATTTCATAAATAGAAATAATGCAGATTATCACGATGCTGCGTCACTCTGTACTAAAGTTGTGGAGATCATAACGTCACTGACCAACAGTGTGTTGCTGATGATAATAGAAATGTTAGCGATTTCACCTTTGATATCGAGACAAAATTAAAGGAACCATCTGTTTCGAAAACCCCTGATAGGTTTCTGCAGATGTTACTTGAGGCTTAGGTAGCACTTCTTGGTCGGAAGTGAGATACGCTGATACGCAAAAAACATATAACCATACTCCAGGTTTCATAGACCTGGAAACAAACGAAGAGGGAAAAATATATGACACCCTTCGTCATCTGGCAAATTATGCAGCTATAACCTACTGCATACTAAATCAAAAAGAAACATTGCAGGAAGGTATTTGCAATCTTCTTTTATGGACTAAAAGTACAGATTAATTTTGACAATCTGAGCGGAAAGGTTTATGAGCTTTACCAAAAAAGGGGATTTAAGTAAGGTTTCTTCATATCTCTTGCAATTAGTTTGTGGCCGTCGTGCCGAAAGTATCGAAATCCGTCGGGAAACTATAACAAGGGTAAAATCATAGAATTTGTTAAAACATTGAATAGGATACCTCCGTCTTCTACTTACATATTCGAGTCTGAATCAGAAAAAGCCGGAGGGGTCCGTAAAGCATTTTGACCCGTAAATTCAGAAGGGTTCTCGCAAACTAGATCTAATCAGTCTCAAAGCCGCCCCTCGCGGTTGCAAGGCGTACGAAAGCCAGCAGTTCCATCGCGTGGAGCTCAATGCACTCTCCACGAACAAGGTTTCCCAATGCATATTCATCCTTGTAGGTAACAATCCACCCACGCGGGGTGGCTACCATTATGCAAAATATAATTACCGAGGTCAACCCTCGAATGTTCAGTATGAATACCAAAACTCATATAAGAGAGGCTCATTTGACAACCGAGGCTCGCGGTCCGATTGTGGCAGAAACCGAGGATGTTCAAATGTTCCGAGAGGTTACAAAGGGAAACCAAAACGATACAAGCAATGTCTCGAAACCATTTCAAGCAGGTCAGTTAGCGCATTTCCACTCGCAATGGAAAGAAATAGGGGCACCAGAAACGATGTTAAAGTTAATTCTGGGGTACCGTATACCATTCTTTCAGAAACCTCCACTTGTTTACCCAAATATAATCAGAGGTCTTTTTCACATGCCTGTTTTGGACGAAATGTCTCATTGTACAAAAAATGAAAACCAAGGCATTCTAAAGGTAGCTCAACCCTCGCCAGGTTTTTTATCTTTCCTGTTTATTGTGCCAAAAACCAACGGATCAGCCTGTCCTATAAATAAATAAAATCCTGTCCTATATTCATCCTCAAAGCGCTAAACAAGTACGTAATGACCGAACCCTTCCACCTCCTAAACATGTATCGCATTCCAGATTTTCTGCAACCGCAGGACTGGCTCTGCAAGTTAGATCTCTCTCAGGCTTACTTTCATTTAAGAATTGCAAACTCTCACAGGCGCTTCCTACGCCTTGTATACAACCAAAAGCTGCTAGAGATGACTTGCCTTTCCTTCAGCTTGAGCACAAGTCAAAAAATACTCACAAATTGGCGGCTCTAATGTTACGAGAAAGGTGGAATGTGAGAATCCTTGTATATCTCGATGATTACTTAATAGTGCATCAAAATATGCACCTTCTTCACAGGCATGTCAAGCTAGCAGTACGTCATTGCAAAATCTCGGGTAGCATATAAATTTTGAGAAGTCTGTTCTCAAGTCACAAAAGAGCATAACTTATCTAGGAGTACCTACCGTGGAAATCCTGGAACAATCTAGAAACTTTACCCGAAGAAAAGTCAAGATAATCAAAAAAGTAATTCAGGTTCTCGAGGTGAGAAAAGTAACGTTAAAAGATTTACACAGAATAGTAGGACTTCTAAATTTTTGCCGGTTTTGTTGTACCTCGAGGACGGCTCAATAATCGTCAATTGCTCATGTTCATGAATTCTATACCAGACCTATCGTCGAAGGCCTATTCACTTCTGTACGTTCGCGAAGAACTGAATTGGGGGAATTTCCGGCTGGCAACGCCGCTTCATTATCCTCTGCCAACAAATTTTCGTGCAAATGACGTCAGATGCGTCAGACCAAGCTTGGGGGCACAAACAATTGATCTGGCCCTTACCGGCACTTGGTTGCAAGAAGAGCAAGCACTACATTGCAATCAGAAAGTGATGCTAGCTATTCTTCATGCACTTCATAGCCAAGCTCACGTACTGAGCCACAGCTCTATCCTTATTCAATGCGACAACAGGACTGCAGTCACTCGCCTTCGAAAAGAAGGAGGAACGAAATAATTACGATTGCTAGACATAAATTATCAAAATCTAAAATTGTTAGATCACCATCAAATTCACTTCAGTAGACACTATATCCCAGGCCTAAATCCGGATTGGCACCTACTGTCGGCCTGTATAGATATATTGTTTACAAAGTGGGGAATCCCGATGATAGATTTGTTTGCCTCAGACGTAGTTCACAAATACGTGTCTCGAGATTTGAGACACCGTTAAGCCCTGTTTCACGACGCATTCAGTATTCCATGCAATTATCCAATTGCGTGGGTGTTTCCACCAACGTTCCTAGTCTCAAAAGTGTTGACTCATCTAAATCAATCGGCGGGGGTTTACCTATTCATAGTAACTCGATGGGAGAGGGTATTTTGGCGCGCAGACCTCGAAGCCCGAGCGCTGGCTGTACCGTTTACATAATAATCTGGAAAAAACATCTAGTTGACATGTTCACGGGCCTCCCATCTCCGCAAGTCGAAAACATTATTTTAGAGGTGTGGAAATGTGAGGGTGGTCCAAGGCGATAAAAACTTGGAACACTGATCAATTGACGTTGCTTAAAAATTCTTGGCAAAGTCAACTCGGAAGACCTCTGAGATGGGAAACGTTGGATGTCTTGGTCTATTCCTAATAACGTGGACACAATAAATCCTACAGGTTCGCAATTAGCACAATTTCTGTCCGATTTACATTTAATTGATAACTTGTCATATAATACAATACTTTTACACAAGTCTGTTGTTTCTACCTTGTGTAACGCTGATATATCGAGTCGCTTAAGTTCTCACGTTCTATAAGACATATTTTAAAGTCGATTGCTCTAAGAAGTATCGCGTCATACTGCTATACTATTACTCTTTTGCTCAGGAAGACGCATTCATGATTTGACCTTGCGTGATCCTGATCACTGCATCAGATCCGATGATAATATTATATTTTGGCCTCGATTTGGTTCGAAAACTGACAGCAGTAACTATAGACAATCTGGCTGGAAACAACTTTTAAATGCAAATAATTTGAGATTAAACCCTGTGTTTGGATACAGGAAATCATAACTTTATTAAATGAAAGACGCAACGCAGCTCAATCTTTTAATCTATTTATTACAGTAAGAAGTTTAGTTAAGCCCGCCTCGCGCACTGTAATAGCAGGCTGGGTTAAAACTTTGTTTAGAGAAGCCAGCATTACAGCTCCCCCAGGAAGCATTCAATTTGCGGTAACTTCTAAAAGTTGGTTGGAAAATCACCCACTTGATGAAATTTTAGCCAGAGGAAACTGGCGATCAGCTAATACATTCTCCAACAGTTTTACAGACGAGAAGTTATTACCAGCAATCAACCTGAAAATGTTACACAAATGTTTCAATCAATAAAATAATTTGTAAATATTTGATTTCCGATTCTATTGGATAATATAGAATATAATTAATTAAATGAATGTAAAAAATTATAACTTGCATATTAAGTTAACAAAATACATGTTTAAATTAGAACTTACTGTTGTTTATTTTTAAATTTCGTGTCAGATTGGCGATATAATAGTTTCATGTGTATTACACTAAGTGATAATTATAAGTGGCGTCACCAGGCGATAACAAACAGGTCTCATTATATAAAGCTTTCAGTGACGGTCAAGTACTTTTAATAGCAGCGTTTTACCTGAAATAAAACGCATATTAAAATACTTACCTCACTGGAAGCTTTCACTTTTAATTCTGCCTGGTGAAAATGAGCCAATGAATTCCAAATGGTGCGGTACATTTAACGAAACCAAAATGGCGCACGGCCGCCAGGTGTCGCCACAGGACCGGAAACACTAGGTAAAAAAGTACGACAAATGGTAGAAATACGACGGAAACGGATATGCTCTCTCAATATATAAAGCTTCCAGTGAGGTATTTTAATATGCGTTTTATTTCAGGTAAAACGCTGCTATTATATGCATTTTGGTTGACTTTTACGTATATTTTTATTCTGTATATGTCATATTTTGGACCACAGAACACAAAAAACAACACATACTGGCTACACTGGTTTTCATAGTGAAAATCACCATGCTAGTTCTATTGTTTTTTATGTTCCGTGTGTTGGACTATAAAGTATGTTGTGCTTGCTGGGTATATATTATATTATTGAATGGATTTGATATTCAACATTCTTGTGATAGGCGATTGAATTAATAGTGAGAATAAGATATTAATAAATGTTTCAATCAATCCGATTTTCTTCTTTATGCCTTGAGTGATAGAATCCATAGAAAATCGGAAACAACTCGCAAGTAACAAGTGTTTAATAAAATATATAAGTACTTAATTTTTTTAATGATCCTTCCAACATGCTATGGGTGTCTATACACCCCAATGCGGTTTTTTTTTTTTTTTCGAATGGACTTATCTCGCTGTTGGCCTCTGAGGCCGTTGCAGCTTAACCGAGCTTTTGGCGAGCGCAGATGGCGCTCAGCCCTTTAATTTTATTTTTGGTGAGGCAACTAGCGCAAGGGCACCACTTAGGTACGAACCTCGGCTTGGGCTGTTGCCGGGACGGGGATAGGAGAGAAACGCCCGGGTACGTGCTTGTACCTCGTATAGGCGGCGACTGAAGGGACTCGTCGACCTCGCCGGCGAGGTCGGTGTATTTGTGGAGTGTTTGCTCTGTCTAATGTGGATGACTCACCCGCATTAGCGGAAGTGATTTCGTCATCCGGGTCTCCGAGAACGTGTCTCGGTCGACGGAGGGTTTTTCGGTGCTCGGACGGTTCAGTCGAATAGTCCGGAATGGTATGTACCAAAGGATTCGGATGATGAGTGGCGAGTTCATAATGTCGCTTGGAAGCGAGCTTGATGAATTTAGCTATTGACTCTAATTTTAAATCACGATGCAGATCGTTATTGCGAAAATACCAAGGCGAGCCTGTGGCTTTTCGCAAGAAACGATTTTGTACTAATTGAATGGCAGCAACTTGACGAGAGTGGGCGAATACTACTGAGGAGTATGTCATGATGGGGCGAATGCAGGCTTTGTAAAGGGTCACCTTATTTCTAAGAGACATTTTACTTTTTCTGCTTAGGAGCGAGGACAGTCGTCCTAAGGTGTACTTAGCTTGGTTGCACCTCTTAGTGATGTGCAACCTAAAGGAAAGACGTCTATCAAGGATGACACCCAAGTATTTGGCAGAGGGGGCCCAGCGGATGGGCACACCGAAAAGCGAAATCGGTTTTGGGGTGAGATTTCTCCGTGTGAAGTACACTGCTGTGCTTTTCGACGGGTTAACCTCAATCCGCCACTTGCGAAACCAAGCGGCAAGAGCGTGAAGGGCAGCTTGCAGCCTTATACCCACCCGATCGGGATTCCGATTGGATGTGTAGGCCGTGTCGTCTGCATATAGGGCTATTTCCACTTGAGGAGTGCGAAGGATATCGCTGGTGTACAGCGTGAACAGGAGGGGGCCGAGAACGGAGCCTTGTGGGACTCCGGCTCTAACTGGCCTGGGGTTTGAGAGAGTGCCTTCCACGGCGTACCGAAAGCTACGACCTTGGAGATAGTCTCGTATGATGAGCACGAGTCTGTCTGGCACTCCGAGTTTGGAAAGCTTGTAAACCAAGCCATTGTGCCAGACCTTGTCAAAAGCTTTCGCTACATCGAGGAAGACGGCACCAGTATCTGCAGGCCAGGTACTTTGCCATTTGGAAAGGACATGCTCCGTTATGCGGAGCACCTGTTGTGGACATGAGTGTTGGGCACGGAAGCCGAACTGCTCATCGGAAAGGAGTTTGAATTCATTGACATGGGACCAGAGACGCTTCATAAGAAGACGCTCATATATTTTACCTAAGCCATTAAGCAGGCTAATGGGACGATAACTAGTTGGATCGTTAGCAGGTTTCTTGGGTTTACGGAAACCAATGACATTGGCTTCCTTCCAAGCATCAGGGAAGGTGCAGAGTTCCATAGCCGCATTGAAGATGCTGACTAGAATGTAGATAAGGGGAACAGAGAACTGCTTGAGTACTCTGTTGGAGATGCAGTCGGGGCCGGATGCTTTCTTTGGGTGTAAAGCCTTGATAATATCAAAGACTTCAGAGGCCTCAATTGGATTAAGTGGGGAGGTAGGAGGTAAGGAGGCTATACGGTCGACCTCGTTGTTCACCATGTCAAGGTGTGCAGGATCAACGGGTTCGAGACTGGGAGAGCATTGAGCTTCAAGGGTTTCAGCCAGGTAGTCGGCTTTTTCCTCGTCTTCGAATGCTAGGGTCTGGTTGGGTCGGATAAGAGGCATCGGAGCGAGAGCGTCCGCTTTCATGGAGCGAGCTAGCCTCCAGTAGGCCAGATGGCTAGGCTCGATCCCCGAGAGCAGGCTCTCCCACTCACGATTGCGGTGTTCTTTGACGCGCTCTCTCACCTCTCTGTGCAGAGAGCGCATTAAGAGACGATTGTCTTCGGTGGGGCAGCGACTATGAAGTCTAACTGCAGCGTTCGCTTCAGTCATAAGTCGTCTTATATCGTCAGGCAAGGGCCCGCGGTGGTCATCCACTACGGGAACCTGCTTCGAAGCGTCTCTAACAGAGTCAGTTACATGTTTGGTCAGTGAGTCAACTGCTACCGTAATGTCATCAGATGTTAATATAACAGAAGGGATTCTATCCAGGACAGGCGAGTGCGTAGACTTGAGAGCTTTCTCAAGCTTATGCCACTCTACCACAGTCTTGGTAGCAGGGGTCTGGTCAGTGGGGGGGCCAAGTAGTAGTAAAACAGGGCGGTGGTCGGAGTCAAGCTCGTGGATAACTTCGATCGAGCGTAGCCGAAGGGCTACGTTTTTGAGAAGCACTATGTCCAGGAGGTCGGGGGGAGTGGCAGTAGGGAAGCGAGTCATACCCCTAGGGGCAATGATATCGAAGTTAAGGGGTTCAACTAGTCTTTCTAATTGTCTACCTTTGCAGTTGGTCTTAGTGCTATTCCACATGACGTTTTTGGAGTTGAAATCACCCGCCAGAATGACGGAGCTTCCTAAGCTGAAAAGAGCTTGCAGATCACTCTCGAATTGAGGTGAGCAAGTTTTACTAGGAGAAACATACGTAGCAGGATGCAACAATGACCGAGGAGTGACCGGTCGTTGCTATTCGGCAGACAGAGGCTTCTATGTAAGTCATAGGAGGGGGATCTAAGGACATGCAGTGAAGAGACTTCTTGTAGTAAATGGCAGTGCCGCCTCTCGGGGCTGGCAGTCTGTCATTGCGCAAAATCTGAAAGTTGGGGATTTTTGGATCCCGATGACCGGGCTTTAAATTAGTCTCTTGGACTAGCAAGAGGTCAACCCCAATGCGGGGGACGTCAGTACATATCTTATTTCCCCCACCCCTAGAATTAGATGCCATAGTTGTTGCTGACCACAGAACACAAAAAACAATAGAAGTCGTAAGTAGGCGGGGCCCGCGTAACACCAAGTACGCGGAGTTCCGCGCACTACAAGCTTCGCTCACTTCAGTCGTGTTTCAATTACTGTGGGGTAAACGTAGTTTAAAAAAATATAAAAATGCTATATTGTGCCGTTTTGGTGTAAATATTATAGCCGAACAAAAAATTTTACAAAAGGGGGTATATCCTATCACCGGTAAGTATTATTTTATTGTTTTTTGTTAGTTTTGTTTAAAATGCAAAATCGTCAAACAAAATAGACTGTGAATCATACTCATTAAGGTCGCGTTTCTCTTAAACCTCAACTTACGCTACTCAATTAGGGATATGTGACCCCAATATACTGATGAATGTGTTATCGATAGCTTTAATTAGTTACCCCCTATTAAAAGGTGTATACGTTTTAGGGCGTTAATTCCTTGTTGTTTTATTGATGATTTTCTGAATGTATTTTAGACCTATGGTGTGAAATAATATATAAACGTCTGTTTTCAGTTTCCCCAAGGCGCAAGACATAAAACAAAAAATTAAAAAAACGTACAACTTATGAGTCATCCAGCATACAGAGTCATGACCTGGCACCGTGTGATTTTTTTCTGTTCCCAAAAGTTAAGAACCAATTACCCGATCAACGGTTTTCATCACCAGAAGAGGCTGTCGAAGAGTATGAATAACATGTATCTGACGTCACCACCAGAGGAGTGGCACAAATGTTTACAATTTTTTTTCAATCTTATGAAAAACTGCATTGACGGAAAGGGAGAATATTTTGAGAAACAATAAATTAATTTTTGACCATTATTAGTATTTTTTTATTGATTCCGGAAACTTTTAGTGTGCCCCTCAAATAATAATTCAGTATATAATATTCCAGTAATATAATTTTTTTTAAAGTAAGTATTTATGAGTTGGATACCTGTGATTATGTTAAGAAAGAAAGAAAAGAAAAGCTTTTTATTTCGACCACCACAAATATAAACTGACGTACCTATTTCGTTACCCGTAGTAGGTAGGTGATAATCGATATCGATACATTCGTCTTGTATGCTCATTGGTACATTACTAAGTGAGTAGTTATTGTTATCACTGTTATTTGAGCATGCCAATGCATTATCGATCTTATACTTTGCTGTTAGAGACTATAACAAAAATCGTTAGCGACAGCGCCATCTGTTGTTGAGTGGTTTGGTTTTGTGGGTAATCAAGTAACAGCCATTGCAATATCAGTCTTATTTCTAATTAATAGACTAAAATAAAAATATTTTCTAAAGCGCCATCTTTTGCCGAGTAGAAGAAGTAAACTTTAATTTTTTGTTAATGTTTATTTTATTGAATTTTAGACCATGTTCCATAGTAGCTAAGGTTTTATATCTGTTAAATTGGTCTTATGGTTTTAGGCCTCTTTGAACGTTCTCTTTCAACCAATTATAACTTTTATTTCTAAGTGTGCTAGTTTTTACATGTGTGAGTTTAGCTACACTGGTTTTCTTAGTAAAAAGTCATCATGCTAGTTCTATTGTTTTTTTATGTTCTGTGTTGCTAACGATGCCTGATTGGGAGCCGCCTTAGAGCGCAGACAGAATAGTAGTTTCTTGTGAAAGGGCTATGCTTCAAGTTGATGCACTCAGGGCACGTTTCTAAGGTGCGTGACTTACGAGACAATGCTTTGTTATGCGATGGTTACCACTTAACATCTGGTGGGCCAGCCAGTACCACCTCCAGGCAGTATAAAAAATAAAAAAAAACCCAGTGTAAATGTAAAGTTTCACCATTATGGTGTTGATTTCTAAATATTTAGATTATATTGGATTCTAAATACTATTCTAATGACATCCTCGGATCTCTTTCTCAGTACGCAGACGCAGGTGATATTCTACAAATCCATAAGGGGGTAGTCAGAGGTAAGTCCAAACATTACGTTTGATACTGCCTACTTTGCATAGATGTTAAGAATTCAGTCTCCGCTTATTAAAATGGACACTTCCTTCGAATGTTTATTTTCCTTCGCCGTTTTGACCATAAAATTATATTCTACTTGAAATAAAACAACTAATTCACTTATATCGAGTGTATTATTGGATAAATTGGTTACAAAATACTATCCAACGCCGCCATCGTAACTCCAAGTCTACAGTATGAAATCTGAACGGAATCTAGCCGTCCCTATACCGTACCACTTATATTACAATCTAAATATTATAAAAGCCGAACGTAACGCGCGAAAATTTGAGCTTAACTTACTCTTTAGTTAGGAAAAAAAATAGAATAATAATTAGTAAAATATAAATTATTATATTAAATTCCTTACACTATAGAGAATGACCGCCGATTACTGTACAAGAAATTTCGACGAAAAAGAATCGACAGCAAAGCTAAGGATTGATACATAAGGAACAAGCCATCCCGTACCCTTGAATACAAATACTGACTGTAGTTTGACTGAAAAGTTTAGAAAATACTGTCTTAAAGATTGCACTCAACGAAGAAACATATTCCAAAACATTACCAAGACTTAAGTAAAGTTTTTTTGATAATTCCATCAAAACCTATAAGTACTTATTGAGTTCAGTGAATATACCTGACGAGTTGTCGCAGTCAGCGTCTTCAGGAACTTTTTTGACATACTTAACTGCGTGTTTGTGAACTCAAATTAGACAGTTACATAGAATTATTTATTCTAAACTTTTCAGGCAAGCTGTAACGCAAGGGGAGACTTGAGCACGCGCGTTTGCGAGTGTGTAAATGTGGTTTACACACGTGCGTTTGCGAGTGTGTAAATGTGGTTTACACACGTGCGTTTGCGAGTGTGTAAATGCGGTTTACACACGCGCGTTTGCGAGTGTGTAAATGCAGTTTACTGGCGGTCAGTGGCGCGTAGTTTCTCCTCCACAGCCTCCTGGGAAGCCTCGGACGCGTCGGTGGCTTGAATATACTTTTGGACGCCGACCAGTGACTTCTTCAGAGCATCGAAGGAGCTGTGGACAAGAGGTTATATTAGTTTTAGACAAAATTATGCGCGTAATTTTTTAGACAAAATAATTTTATTTGTATCAGTTGGACAACAAAGCGAAACACAAACAAAGGGAAAACGTTTTTTTTTTTGTAAATTAAATATGGTAAGCGATGATGCAGTCTACGATGGTACACGCTTGTCTAGAAGAAACCTATTCACTCGCGACTTGAAGCCCCCTAGGTTGTAGTTATCAGAAGGTTGTACGGAGAAGGTACATAGAGAAAGTTTAAACTTATAATACGAGGAGAGATCAAAAAGTAGTGAGAACGACGTACTCCTTGGTAAGAAAAAAATAAATACTGGCAGGCATAGCTCTGATACATATTTGTAATATTAATAAAGAAAAAAATCTTCGATTCTCTTTGTGTTTTTTTCTGAATGTAGTCATTTGTTTGCTTCGTGTCGGAACCTGTTCTCGAAAATGGAGAAAAACGAAGTGCAAGCCGTTATTAAATACCTCTGTTTAAAAAAGTTAACGACGCAAGACATTCATTGCGATTTGGAGGCAACATTAGGAGCCTGCTCCGCCGTATTCCACTGTCGCAAGGTGGGCTTCTCCATTTCGAGTAGGGAGAACGAGCACGGAAGACGAACATCGTTGCGGCCGTCCATCGACGTCAGTCACCCAAGAAAATGTTGCGAAAGTCGAGAAAATTGTATTGAGAGATAGAAGAGTTACCATCCGATACTTAATTCAAGAAACTGTCATTTCATATGGATGTATTCAATCCATATTGAAACAATCTTTGAATATGAGAAAAGTCTCCGTAAGATGGGTGCCGAGAATGTTAACCGACAGTCAGAAACAAAATCGACTTGACATTTCGAAGATATTGTTGGACAAGTTTCAACATTCTGAAAACTTTTTGTCTCGTTTCGTAAAAATGGACGAAACATGGGTCTATCATTTTGATCCCGAGACAAAACAGAAAGAAAGAAAGAAAATACATTTATTTGCTCCCACAGACAGTGTTCAATAATACAATAAAACAGACAATGGTGGTGTTGCGTGGGGACAAAATAGTCCCTGTCTCAGCATGGGCTGCTTCGAACCTTGTTGGGTACGATGCAGCGCTGGTTTTCTGACAGGGCCTAAGTGAGGACACGAGCACTGGTAAACGAGTACCTATATAAAACTAAATAAATATTGCCAGTCACCATTATATAAATTAAACTAAGTTATCTAAAACAACAATCTTCGCAATGGAAACTGCCATTATCACCGACCCCGAAGAAGTTTCGTGCCGTGGCATCGGCTGGCAAGGTTATGGCCTCAATATTTTGGGACTCAGAAGGGATATTGTTGATTGATTACCTGGAGCGTGGAACCACTATTACAGGCCAATATTATGCAGCTTTAATTCCCAAGTTGAGGAATGCCATCAAAGAGAAAAGGAGAAGGAAACTTCGAAGGGGTGTGCTGTTTCATCACGACAACGCACCCGCGCACAGGTCGGCAGTTGCGATAGCTGCCATTCAGCAAGCTAGCTTCGAATTGGTTGACCACCCCCATTATTCACCAGATCTGGCGCCTAGCGATTTTTATCTGTTCCCCAAATTGAAAGAATACTTAAGGGGAAACAGGTACGAAGACGATAACGAGGTGATGGATGCCGTGGAGAGCTTTTTGCAGGACCATGACAAAACTTTTTTTTGAAAGGGATTGAAGCCTTGGAAAAGCGCTGGACTCGGTGTGTAGAGACTCAGAGATTATGTAGAAAAATAAATTATTGAGTTATCAATAGTCATTATATTCTATCTCATTCTCACTACTTTTTGATCCCTCGTATTATAAAAATAAATGACATGGGGCGACTTGCTCAACGATGCCTAGCCGTATTTAGTGCCTAAATATGTTTAAGAGTTGTCAAATCATCTAGATACGTCAAATTTAAACATGTCGTGTGCAATCGATCACTTACGCCCCTTGTTTGTTGTATATGAATCTACAATTACAGCGTTTTTGAACAACGAACACTTTCGCATCTTAATAACAGTAGGCACCAGATTTTTGAGGCAAAACCTTGTGCGAGATACTAAACTAGACGTAAACGCTCCTGGCAGACGGGGTCATAAAACGTGAGACAAGCCATCGCTTGTCTCACGTATATCATCATCGCTTGTCTATCTGCTATGTGCTATCTCGCTTTTGCAGCCCCTACGGGAGCCGCTAGTGGTGCGCCGAGTACCTATCGATAACACTCGTTACTAGTAATTGCATTGAAAATGATACAAACATGTTTATTTGACGACCTCCGTGGTGCAGTGGGCGAATAGCCGGCTGAGACTCAGGAGGAAGCGGGTTCGATTCCCGCCTCGGAACAAACGTTTGCATGATCTACAAATATTTGTTCCGGGTCTGGATGTTATATTAAAAGTATGTATTTACAAAAAAGTATTTAAGTATTATATCAGTTATCTGGGTTCCCATAGTACAAGCTCTGCTTAGTTTGGGGCTAGATAGCACTGTGTGAAATGACCAGCAATATTTATTTATTTATATTTATTGGTTGGCCTCGTCTGGCGTGAGTGGTGGCGTATAAGATATTTTCTGCAATTTACAACGTATTTGATATATTAATGTCACACTCCATTTCGCAGAGAACAACAGAGCTTACAGTGTCATTATCTGGATAATAAATCCAAATGAGTTGAGACTGTGACCTAATTTACAAAGCCAAATGCATTTTGTGCGGATTTAATATTACTTACCTCATCATAATAGTGGGTAGATTATGTGCAGAGCCTTGATATATTTAAATACTAGCTGACCCGCCCGTGCCTATAGTTTTTCAATAAAAATATTACCCTCCTTCTGCGCAGTTGGGTAAAAAGTAGCATATGTCTCATAGATATGCTAACGGAGACTTTTCAAATACCCTTTAGGATTTTAGTAATTATCATTATAATAATAAATAAATATTGCTGGACATTTCACACAGCGCTATCTAGTCCCAAACTAAGCAGAGCTTGTACTATGGGAACCAGATAACTGATAGAATACTTATATAAGTACATTTTTTTGTAAATACATACTTATAATATATAGAGAAACAACCAGACCCGGAACACATATCTGTAGATCATGCAAACACTTGTTCCGCGGCGGGAATCGAACTCGCTACCTCCTGCGTCTCATCCGGCTACTCGCCCACTGCACCACGGAGGTCCTCAAAATAATATATGGCAACATATTGGAAGAATAAATTATCTTTATCTTTAGAATAGAATCGTGAAGTAACACGACGTTATCTGATAGAAAACATTGTTACAATTCGCTAATCTTGTTATTATCGATAAGTGCCCTTATAGACAATCGGTAACATTTTCTAGTAACATTTTATTCTTAAAAAAAAGTTTCAGTTTCATTCAAATTACAAGTAATGGGAGTTCATGATAATTGGTTACTTTTTTATGGGTTAGAAATTGTAGTTATTCTGGATTTCAGACTTTTCTCTATATTTGTGTACCTAAAGCAAATATATCACGAATACCAAATTTCAATGCGATCACTGGCGTACATACTCTGTGAATTTCGTCAAAGTTCAGTTTTTATTATGGCAAATAACTCGAAAACTACAAGGATTAAACTAAAAATAAAAACGGGGTCGACATGTACCTTTCATTAGACGTCCCACTTACCCCTCTTGAACCCCAATATCTCAACAACCCCACCATTTTTAGCTCATTTAGTCACACCAGGATTATGCCATCACTACCTACTATATAAATTTTCTTCTCTTCTTTCAAACATACACTTGAGAGCAATAAAATCGCACATCCGCACATTTTTACTTAAAAGTTAAATTTTTTTTTATTTGGAGCTTACAGCAAATTAAAATCAAATTAAATTAAAGTGCATAATCTAGGCATTCGCAGAACTGATAAAGGGTTGACATTTACCTTTAAAAACAATTAACAATTAACAAAAAACAAAAACCTTTAAAAACATTAGCAACAAAACAATAGACCCCCTTATGTCGCTCGATCCAGGTAAGGCCGGCGGCGGGATTTATCGCAGGTATAAAAGAGTGCATATTGAGGGAATGGTCATCATTTGCATACCAACGTACAGTGTGAAAGGTTCTCTATTGATATTGGCTTCAAACGGAACACGAAAATGGATACTACATCAGAAGTAGCCGCTCAAGTGGTTGCCCTTGTTGAATCGGGGCTTAAGCAAAGTCAAGTGGCTCGACAATTGAGTTTGAGCCGATTTACCGTTCGGCGTGTATACCAGAGGTATCAAGAGACTGGTGGCTACCAACGGCGACAAGGATCGGGCCGTCCCCGTGCTACAACAGAGCGTGATAACAGCTTTCTTATAACGACATCTTTAAGAAATCGTCGTTTGAACGCAGTTCAACTGGGCCAACGACTTCAAGAAGTTCGTGAAGTAGAAGTTAGCCGGTGGACAGTCAGAAGACGATTGAGAGAAGGTGGCCTGACTGCACACAGGCCAGCAAACGGGCCGAAATTGACCCCAGCCCACCGAGAAGCCCGCCTTCAGTTCGCTCGAGACCATTTGAATTGGACCGAAGAGCAGTGGAGTGCAGTCCTGTTCTCTGATGAGTGCAGGATGTGCTTGCATGGCAACGACGGACGGGGGAAGGTGTATAGAAGATCGGGAGAGCGATTTGCCCAATGCTGCATAACAGAACGTGTCGCCTATGGCGGTGGATCAATCATGTTTTGGGGAGGCATGTCTATGGAAGCAAAAACCGAGCTTGCCTTCATCACCGGACCGAATACTGGTCGCCAATCAAGAGGATTGACTTCCATACGATACATTGAGGAAGTACTCGAGAGCCACGTCGTACCTTATGCTGGGTTTATCGGCGAAAACTTTCTGTTTATGCAAGATAATGCAAGACCGCATACTGCTGGCATAGTGATCGAGTACCTTCAAGAGGTGGATGTGACCGTTATGGAGTGGCCAGCTCGAAGCCCAGACCTCAATCCCATCGAACATCTATGGGACGAGCTGAAAAGAAGAGTTCGAGGCCGAGATGCTCCTCCATCGACTCTACAGGAGCTGCAACAGGCGATCGCAGAGGAATGGGAGGCTATTCCTCAAGACTTTATCAAAAGTCTAGTAACATCAATGAAAACACGGATGGAGTCAGTGATTCAGGCTAGGGGAGGGAACACTCGGTATTAATAACAAACTTTTAATTAATTTTATCTTTTAATTTCATAACTTTGACAGCAATACTTGAATAAAGAATTTTTTACTAAATATGCATTTTTGTTATTGATCCACAAAAGCATTTTTATGTAATGATTGAAAGACAAATCAGATACCACTGGATAGGTATTAAAATAGACTATGAATCTGCATTACAGAAACATAATATTTTTTGTTTTTTTTTTAGTTATGTCAAAAAATCATGAATGTGCGATTTTTTTGCTCTCAAGTTTATTTACATACAACGCCGATTTGCCCAAGTTGACTTGGAGATCTCTTTTCGCTCAATTAATAAGTATGGATTGTGATTTTAGTCTACATGGACAATCAAGCTTGGTAATAACTTTAGTCTGGTTTGTATAATTACCTAGAGTACAACATCTTCTTCTTGACTTTGGCGGTGTCGGGGCACCAGGACATAAGGAAGAGTTTCTGCTTCTTGCTGGCCTCGGACGTGCCTTGGCATTGGTGGGTGTACTCGAAGTCGAAGAGACCATATCTGGAAATATAGGAGGGAAATATAAAAAAGCGAAAGCATTTTGGCTATTATAAAAAAGGTCTTTTCATTTTCGATAAAAAAAAACTATTTCTAACTAGCGATTACAGGGCGTCTCACGGCTATGCCACATGGAGGGAAAGTACCTTGAATATTGTAGATGGAACATTTTACTGAAAGAAGACATTATTTTAATTTAAAAAACAATTTAAACTGCATTCATAGATTTTTTAATAATTACATGGTTAAACCGGGAATCGAACCCGCTACACGAGGAAAAAAATTACCCTGTAGCTTTATCATACCGATCGAAAGGCTTCATCATAAGGATTATTTTTTGCTAAATAACATAGTGTCAGAAATAAAAAGGAAGACCAAGAATTTTAATATTTTTAATTCAAAATTAATTAATTTAATTTATCAAGTGCTCAAAATGAATCCCATTGTGTTGAATACAAAGTCGCACTCTTTTGATTATTTCACTCCCTGTCGATTTTTTGATCATGTTGTGGTGGATATTTAGAATAATACGTCTAAATTCTGCTTGTAGCTCGTGGACACTTTCATACTGGTTCTTGTAAACTAATTTTTTTACATAACCCCATAAAAAAATCTAACAGAGTTAGATCTGGGGATCTCGGCGGCCATTTTATTTGTCCATTTGTCCCGATCCATGAAAGAAAGTGTTCATTGAGATAGTCCCTTGTTCTGTGACTGTTATGAGCCGGAGCCCCATCTTGCTGAAAAGTAAGGTTTCGTCGTTTTGCAACCGGAAGATTATTTATCTCACTTCTTAAAATCTCAAGTATTTCTAAATACCTTTCCGTATTCAGATGCCCTTCGTAAAAATGTACTAAGAGGACCCGGTTTTTTACAATCCCACGCCAACAGTTGAACGAAAAACGCACTTGATTATTAGTCTCGCGGATACGTAAGGGATTCTCCCTGAATGCGATTATTGTGTCGGTTGTACATACCATTATTGCTAAAGTGTGTCTCGTCTGACTAGATAATATTATTCAGAAAATACTGATCCTCTTAGCATGAGCCTCTCGATTTGTTGGCAGAAAATAAGTCGTCTTTCAGCATCACCCGGCCGTAATTTTTGTACTAATCGCCCTTCAACGTAACTTTTGAATTTGTATTTTTTCAGTTCACGGTGTATTTTGCTTTTCGAAATTCCGATTTCTTCTTCACCTTCCCTCACTGAACTTTTAGGATTTGCCTCAAAATATATCAAAATGTCGAGTTCATCGTCAGTGTTTGTCATTTGGTGCCGCGGTTGTGGTAAGCGAAACGTCCCAAACTTATCACTATCAGATTATCCACCAACCGTTTCATAATAAATCGAGATGGTGTATTTCCACCAGGATATTTTTCGCAACACAATTGTAAGGGTAATGTTATTTTTTTGTGGTTCAAAAAGTATGCTTCCATTAAATCGAAATTATTTTGATACGCCATGGTTATGTAACAAATTCACAATACAATGGAAAAATCCAAAAATGAAAATCACAGACACAAAAGAATAAAAGTTTGTAAATGGAACACATTTTTGAATTATTTCTTTATAATCAGCCAGCCGCATTCCTGGCTCGCATTTGTATGTCCTTACGGCAAGGTCAGCTTTTCATTTTTCTGAACAAAATTTCACATATAATGTTAAAATTCATGGTCTTCCTTTTATTTCTGATACTATGTTATTTAGCAAAAAATAATCCTTTTAATGAAGCCTTATGATCGGTATGATAAAACAACAGGGTATTTTTTTTCTCGTGTAGCGGGTTCGATTCCCGGTTCAACCATGTAATTATTTAAAAATTTATGAATGCAGTTTAAATTATTTTTTAAATTACAATAATGTCTTCTTTCAGTAAAATGTTACATCTACAATATTAAAGGTACTTTCCTTCCATGTGGCATAGCCGTGGGACGGCCTGTATATAAGGCTATGAACCAATATTTTCTTTCAAGACTAAAGAGGCCTATTTTGGAGCGGCAGCCACGACCGCACTTTTTACATGTAAATACGAGCCCTGTAGATGGTCCAGGGTTAGCGGCCGCTTATGCGCTAGATGGTCAATCCAGGCATGAAAGAAAGTGCCTATCCTATCCAACCTGAGGCTTACTGTTTGTGCCATCCACCAGGATCCTGTGCTAGTCTCATCCATGGACGACCCGTGGACTTGACTACGTCGTCCACCCGTTTTGCTATCGGACAAAGGAAAAGCCTCATGTGCACTTCAAACCGAGACACAGTCCTGATTTCTGGCAGGAATTGTGTTTCGACGCTATAGGGAGCCGCCACCGCAGAGAAACCATTAATGTTGTGTAGTATAATATATTATTATATAGGCCCTTGTATTGATATTTTTTTGTATTCTTACATGTTAAAGTAAAAATGTAAATTTTTTTTATTTCTTAAAAAAAATATACACTTTCAATCAACTCCAGCTATATAGTTATGAGATAATTAGGTATTAGGATATCAGCCGACATGATGATCGGAGGAAACATCTTTCATCATCATCACTACAGAATACACTAGAGTTCGAATCTTTTACCTCATAAATGTTGCCTGAAATAAACGTTATATTATTATTAAAGCTGCTTGGCTTAACATACCTGCACTCTCCGGTTCCAGCCTTCTGCAGATCCTCTAGGAAAGAGTCATATTCCGCGTTCCGCTCGCCGACAGTCTCGACATCAATCTGCTTCTCATCGCGAATGTAGAAGACCACGTAGCGGTGCTTCTTGTCCTTTTTGATCTCCTCGTACGTCGTTTTGCACGCATCTGATACTGTTACACCGGACGCCTGAGGAAAAGCAATTGGTTATTGTTTTATTTCTATTTGTAACATGTATGAAAGTCAATGGCTTGAAATATTATTTTATCTATCTATCCAGCCTCCAGCACCCACTGTTGGGTATAGGCCTCCTCTCTATGTCGCCAGTTCAATCGGTCTTGAGCAAGTTTGATCCATTGCTGTGCAACTTCCGTTACGAGATCGTCAGACCATCGGGCCCTGCTGTCGACGTCCATCTCTTGTGACTGCCTTGGTCCACCTGTTGTCATTCCCGCCTAGCCAAGTGTCCTGCCCATCTCCACTTAATCCTCGCGATTCCTATACCTACATCTTCAATATCCTACATTTTTTATTGTATTTTAAGATACCGGCAAATAACCTTGAAGTGCATCACATACGGTGAAGGAAATAGCATCTTCCTTCACCGTATGTGACGCACTTCAAGGTATATATAATTTTATGGTAAGATAAATATAGCTCACCATACAAACCAATGGCAGATGAAAATAACCTGTTGTTATGTACGACATTAATTTAAAACACACATCCGAAATAGCATTAACAGATTTTAGATGTGGGTTTAGTACCGGTAACTTGAATAAATTATCCCGTAAACGGTGCATTTCCAATAAACAATTTTTAATGTAAATCGGCGGCACCTTTGCGACGATGCCGCTTAGTCAGTTTAACAATGGTTTAACAGGTACCTACTTACATGATGAAGGAATATAATTTGTTTGCCTATTGTATACAGGCTGTTTCATTGTTATGTTAGGACTTGATATTAGGTTGTTTGATAATTTGGAATTTTCTATGGTAATGAATTACAATACTAGCCATAAGCCGTACCCGTGTTTTCATTTAATGTCGTACATAACAAAACACGTAGTATATTATCTTCACCGTGTGATGGTCTATTGGATTGTATGGCGAGCGATATTTTAATATTATCGCATCTTCACCGTGTGTGACGCCCTTGAAAGTCACATCCGCCGAATAACGTTAGACAAGTACCTATACTTGGAAAAACATAGCTTGATCTCTGCGACATTTGTTAAACTGACATTCCTAGGGTTGTTATGATACAGAAAAAAATATCGATAGTAATTATCGATAGAAGCTTTGCAGTAAGACCAATTGTTAGACTTTTGAGGGCTCCAACAACCCGTAACGACTGCCATTAGATATTCGTATGGCAGCCGGGACCGACGGCTTAACGTGCTTTCCGAGGTACGACCAGACCAGTGCAAAAACCTATATTCATGCATACAAATATTTGCACTGAGCGAGGATCGAACCCGCGACCTCCTGCGCAGCAGTCGTGTTCACTACCGCTTCGCCACGAAGGCTGTCTGCCATAATTATATGTATATTGGATTATATTATGATTTGGCGTCTTTTAGGGGCGCCGCCAGTTTTTTTAATATAGGTAATTCGCCCCGTGTATAATAACCATATACATGGTTGCGAATCGCAGCGGCGTCAAAGTCGTCAATTTTTGTGACAGGAGCAGCCTTCTTTTTTTATTTGGCGTTGAAAGCTTTTTTTCCTCGTCTTCAGTCAATACTTCGGTTGAAGATTCGCCATATTTTTCTTTACTGATGCGAATTACTGTAGCACGTCCAATGCCAAGAGCATCTGCAACTCTGTCACAAACGTTTGCCATGGGTAATAGCGGTCCACCATTTTGGTTTTCTCGCAAGCGAATCACAAATTCACGACTTTGACTGTTCAAAACAGTTTTCTTCGTTCTCTTTGGCATTATGCCAACAAACAATGAAAACAAACAATAACAACAAAGAAACTAACAATAATAAATAAACTTAACAAATTAACAGCAATAGTAAGAAAAACAAAGGGATGAGAACGGAAAACACGTGGCATATACATGGCGTTAGCACTCGTACTGAGGCGAATGGGTCATGTCAAACAAGATGGCGGCGCGTTGGCGCCATCTTGCGGAAGAAGACACGCCGCGGCCAAACTTCTCTCGAACCCCAAAGTTGTCGGAAGGAATGTTACGAGTAGGTTAGAATTTAGATTTTATTTACTCACTATTGTAAATAATGTTATTTTTTTAAAATATTCAATAATGTTATTTTTTTAAATTAAATGATAAATTAATTTTGAATCAAGTTTTATACAAAATATCGATAGTTTATAGTATGTGGTCACGATGATTCATCGCTCATCACTATAATTAGCTCAGCCCATAAAGTATGACATTGACTGGTACGTTTGTCCGTACTGTTAAATTCAGAACTTCATAGGCGCGATTTTACTGACAGCTGTCCCAGAGATCAAGCTATGTTTTTTCTAGTATAATACGTTTATCAAAGGTTAACGATACGATCAAGAATTGTTAGCCATATAGTGATTTATAAATGAGTAGAGGTCCTGTTGACGACACGACGTTTAAAGTCTGTCCGTAGTTTGGTTTACAAACTGTTTTAGGCATAGTTTAACGTAACAAAGTGCTCAAAATATCAGTCCATAGGACGTCCGGTACTGAACATAAGCAGTATTTTCGTGCGGTCTTCGCCCAACCAACGGCTCTAAGCTATCTTTATAAGGTAGTTTTGTTCTCTACCAGTGGCAGTCCTACACTGCGCTTTATAATGCATGTGTTATCCATTTAAAGAGAAAAAACGAGTGTGCTTTAGACCACACGGCTGAAGTAAAACTTCTTTTTCAAAATATTAATTTTAATAATAAATAAGTAATAATTGTTCAATTACAAAATTGTCCACACTTTTGTAGGTCGATCAGTCTATGTTCATTCTGGACAGACACAACTCGCACTAGCAGCACATTAACGTTTAAAAATAAACGAAACGTAACTCTCTCTTTCTATCTTCACTAACTTATATCTCCCTCTCAACTTCCGTTCGCACTTTTCGTAACGCATTCACCAGCTTACTCTCCAAGTCAAGCATGCGTAAAGAAGTTTTACTTAAAAAAACACATCTCTTCAAAGGAATGGATATTAACATTATAGTTAACCAGAGAAGGCAAAGTTATGATGCTTTTGTCCAGTATTCCATCATAATCTTACCCTACCCTGAAATGTAAAGCAATTATGTGTATGAGCAATGCGTAATTCTATGAATTTCGACCCAGTTGAATTCCTTCAGTCCGCCTTTGTCGCGAATACCAAGAATTACCCCTTTCAGTCCAGTCCTGACTCAAATGCCGAGAATATTTGGAATATATATATTGTGGAGATTGAAAGGACACGTATTACGTCTTATTGTTGTCAACGTTATAACAGAATAACATACGCCACAAATCAATTAGCTAGCTAGAGGTTAGGCAAACCTTTGTACCTACTAAACTACTAAGGAAGTAATTGCTTTTAGCGATATGCCGCCCTTTGTACCACTAATCATGTATTCGTTTTTTAGTACTTATAGCAGAGGTTCCCAAACTTTTTCTGTTCGCGGCGCACTTACAGGTTTAGTATTTTGTCTCGGCGCTCTAGCTAGTTGAAATAGGGTACAATGATACTAAGTAGATAGGCACAAAAATTAAAACATCTACAATATGATGCTGACATTTTATATTTATATATAAGAAAACATGTATTATTTACGAAAAATAGGAAATAAAATACAATGGCAACTTAGTCGATGTGATGTGTGAGCTTGGTGATCTCCACACTTTTTCAAAGCGAGTTACAGGCTTGTCACCGCTACTCTCATTTCTTGCTCCACATTGATCTTTGATTGTTCATTATGTAACCGCGAATGCCAAGTTTAGTTTCCGGAGAATGGTAAAGAGGAGCGCCTCAAAAGATAATTGGTTTTTTTACAGTTCTAAGTATGCAGTTTTGTCAAAAACATGATAACATTCAATAAACTGGCCTTATCGAAATTTTTTTTAAATAAAAACCGTTTAAATCTGAATTTGAACATTTGAAATGTATGAAAATGAAAATTCTTTTCCTCATAACTTCTTTCGGTCTCGCACGGTAAGGCTGAAACTTTCAGGTATTGTTACCAGGTTTATAATAAATCAATATAACTTTTGACCTTGATCGCAAACGATCCGGTATAAAAATATGAATTAATTAAAAATACGTATTTAAGCTATGTTGTCATACGAGGAAATGTATCTAAAATAGGTATGTTTTTAACTTTTTTCCTTATTTATTATTTTATTAGGCACCTGATAGATAACGACATCATAATGACTTTTGGCCTTGGCCAAGAGCGTCCATTTTCAAAATATACCTATAAAATATACAATATAATAATAATGACAAAAATTGTTTTAACAAAACCTCAATATTTTATTGGTGTCCTAAGGACTACCTACATATTTTTCTTGTTTTATTACCTAACTTAATAACAGGTACGTACTAGATACCTACTACCTGCGTTACTGACAATTTTTATTTCACAGTTGTGATACAATGTTTTGGTTTTTCTACTAGTAGGGTTCATTGTTTGTCGAAGAATGGGTGATTTTGAGTGCATTAACTATTTTAATGCTAATTTAATTGTTATTGTAGGTAATATTTGAGTTCTATTCTAAATTAAAACAGTATAAATACTAACTGGACTTATATTTCGTTTCAGTTATCGTTACCAATTCGTACCCTAACGTTATCTATGCACGAATTTCGAGTTGCTCAGTATGTTAGGATTTGAGTCAAATCTCCACGTATGTGTATAATGAGGCAAAACGCTTTTAATGTGGACAAATAATTTTTAAAAAAGTGTTAACTTCTATGGAATTTACTCTATCTCAAGAGACTTCAGATTTAAAATAGATTTAAGCTACCCACCCTTTCATAGGATTTTTGAAAATAATTATTTATTTTTTTACAGTTCCATGTATGCAGTTTTGTCGAAAACATTTAATAATCTAGCAGTTACTAGTTTTTTTATATAGTTTGAATATTGTAAATGTATGAAAATAGATTTTTTTTTCCTCATAACTTCTTTTGGTCTTGCACAGTAGAGCTGAAACTTTCAGGTATTGTTACTAGGTCTATATTAAAGCAATATAACTTTTGACCTTGATCGCAAACGATGCGGTATAAAAGATATGATTTAATTAAAAATGTGTATTTAAGCGATGTTGTCATACGAGGAAATGTATCTAAAATAGGTCTATTTTTAACGTTTTTTCCTTATATTATTAGGCACCTGATAGATAACGGCCCCATAATGACTTATGGCCTTGGCTAAGAGCGTCCATATTCAAAATATACCTATTAATTATTAATCATAATGTTAATATACGGTTATGGCAAAAATTGTTTTAACAAAACCTCAATGTTGTATTGGTTTCCTAAGGACTACCTACATATTTTTCTTGTTTTACTAATTAACTTAACATGTACGTACTAGGTACCCCTCAATGACAATAGTTATTTCACAGCTGTGATAAAATGTTTTGGTTTTTCTAATTAGGGTTCTTTGTTTGTCGAAGAATTGATTTTGAGTGCATTAACTATTTGAATACTATTTTAATGCTAATTTAATTGTTATTTTAGGTAAGATTTGAGTTCTATTCTAAATTAAAACCGTATAAATACTGATTGCACCTATATTTTCGATTTCGAAAACTTCTTTAGGCGCGTTGGGTATAGTAAAAACTTCTTTAGACGCGTTGAGAATTTTTCGAGATGGGAAAAATCCATTGAACTCGCGACACTGTTACCGACTACTGACTGTTGACACTGACACCTCTGTATACTTATATACAGAGGTGTCAGTGTCAACAGTCAGTAGTCGGTAACACAGATACTTATATCTGTAGTGTAATCTGCTTTTATTCAAGTTTTCACTTTTGTCAGCACTCCCGGAGTGACACTTTAATTAATAGGTATATTTTGAATATAAACGCTCTTGCCCAAGGCTAAAAGTCATTATGGGGTCTTTATCTATCAGGTGCCTAATAATATAGGACAAAAAAGTTAAAACAGATCTATTTTAGATGCATTTACCCCGTATGACAATATCGCACAATACGCATTTTTAATTAATTCATATCTTTTATACCGGACCGTCCGCCGTGAAGGTCAAAGGTTATATTGCTTGAATAAAGACCTGGAAGTTTCAATACCTGAAAGTTTCAGCTTTACCATGCAAGACTGAAAGAAGTTATGAGGAAAATAAATTCCATTATCATACATTTCAAATGTTCCAATTCAGATTTAAACTGTTTTTATTTAAAAAATAATCTCGAAACTGCCAGATTATTGAATGTTTTCATGTTTTTGACAAAACTGCATACACGCTGCAACACAACTGCATACAACAGTAAAAAATTAAATTATCATTTTCAAAAATCCTATGAAAGGGAAGCTTGAAATACGTCCCACAGTGCGCCGCGACGCACCAGGGCGCCACGGCGCACACTTTGGGAACCCCTGACTTATAGTAATAGTTGATTTGGTGAAACAATAAATAGCTAACTTCTATTTACATTAATCATGGGGGTAGTTAGTACTGTTCCGTTCACACATTCATACTAGTCTTTCTAAGAACACCAAGTCATGTGTAGATTTTCTCTAAGAATGTCTTGCAGAGTTCTGAAGGGTATTCGAATCGAAAGTGAAATCTTGGCACATTGCCGGATGAAAAATAGATGAACAAAATTATATCGAAGAGTTATAGTTAGATACACTTTCCGTAAAGGAGTTTCTGTTTTTCGTGGTTTAGACTTAGAAGAGGATTGGTATGTGTTGGACAAGCCTGCTCCATCAAAATCATGTGGAAAGTATTTTTGGAAGAGTTATTTAAAGATACACCCCCCCCCCCCCCCGATGGGGTGTTTGAGAAAACAAAAATCACCACACCTTTCATATGGGAGTAACCCTAAAAAAACAAGTGAAAACTTTCTTTAGGCGTTAGGCGCGTTGGGCATATTTTGAGATAGAAAAATAAACCATTGAACTCGCGACATTGTTACCGTTACCGACACCTCTGTATATAAGTATCTGTAGTGTATATAAGTATCTGTTCAAGTTTTCACTTCTGTCGACACTCCCGGAGTGCCACTATTTTTTTATATAATAACTTACTAGATCTTACTAAAATACGTATTTCCTAATTTTTACATCACTAAGTCTACTAATAAAACGGCTGTACCTAACTGGTCGGACAGACAGCCGGACATCGCGAAACCGTAAGGGTTCCTAGTTCGATTAATAAATCCTAAAAAAACTTAGTTTTTATTAGGTTAGAATACTAATTTCTATATAACCAAATCTATAGATTCGGCACTTTATTGAGTGGGGCATAAGATCTAATTTGACTTCATGTGTCGTTTCTGACAGAGAAAAACTGTATCGGCCATTATCGGCGTCAGTATGGGCGATTTTGCTCTCACTCGTCGTCGATTAGTTTTCGTGATTCACGAATTACAGTCCAATAGTCATTCCTGGCAAACACTTTGGAACCTTTATTAGACTACTACTAGCTTCCACCCGCGGCTTCGCACGCGTTATTTGTCAACAAAAAGTAGCCTAAGTTTGAATTCAGGTCATACCTATCAACACACCAAATTTCATCGAAATCAGTCCAGCCATTATGACGTGATTGAGTAACAAACACAACATCCAAACTTTCATATTTATAATATTAGTGTGAAGTGATTCGTGAAATCACGATAACTAATCGAATATGAGCGAGTACACAAACGTCATAGGTCCTTTTGTAATGTTTTATTATCAGGGGTTTTTATATATTTTAGTGCCTAGCAAAGTGTACACACGGCTACACATCAGGCTATACACTTCCAGTATAAGCTGACCTCTCATTCTACAAAAAGCCTACACAATGCGAGGTCAGCTTATACTGGAAATTTATAGCTTGATGTGTAGCCGTGTGTACATGTCAGTACTAATTCTGACAACTTAATAGAATACCACCAGCTGTTGGACACATATTGCGCTATTTAAAACAGGACAAGGACGGTGCGCGCACGCACCGAATTACGCAATTTATTAGTGCATTTACACTTAGTTTTAGTTGGAACTTTGATAAAAACTAAAATGTCTACGTTAGTTTTTTCAGTGGCAGATCTATTATCGCGTTAGAAATTAATGGTTGGTTACACAAAGATGGGAGGGCCCCCATCTCTGTGCCACAGGCTGTAGTCCACCTGTGATGTTAGGCGGTTAACCTTGCCTATAACAATAGCATTACCTTAAAGGTAACGAGTTAACGACCAACTAAGATAAGTATTTGTTTAGAGTTTTTCAAGATTCAAAATATTTACTTGTATGTGTGTAATTTGGTCTTCTCAGGTAGGTAATGGCACTTCATAATAGAGCTCGAGCATAGCAAAATTTCTAAAAACTATAGGTAACCAACTTTCTGCCTATTCACAACGCGATCAAAGCCGTTGGCCGAAGCAAGTTCGATACAAAGATGAATTAGATCACGACTCTTTGTCATTTGATTCGTCATGAGGGGGGCGCAATTCCATTCACCTTTAAAGGTCATCGCCTCGCCCTTATCGCAATGGATTAGAGTTCTGTTTTGACGTGAGGGTGAATGTCTGGGTGATTCATCTGGAATGTTATCGTAGCTGTCAGGGGGTCAAGTCGTAAGGTACTATTTTATGGTAATAAGTATTATGTATTTGCAATATGAACGAATCTTTAAAGTAATCTTTTAAGTTATGTATATTTCTGAACTTAGGGAGGTTAAGTTAAGTTTTGGATCCCTAAGACATGTCAGAAAATGTTTATGCTTTTGCTCTGTTCTGTTTGATTGCTGTAAGGCAGGATCTACCGCTCTCTTAATATCATAGACACCAAATATTGTACCTACAGTGTAATGAGATGCACAAACAATGAAGATGTATGCTTTCAAACTTCGGAAAAGAAACCCCTGTTTTCATCTATCCGAAATCATGGCATGATAAAAACATTAAAAATACATTTGCTCGTCATTCCGTTGGATTTATTTAGAGGTTCACTCATTGACATGTTACGTTACCATCATTACGATGTCCCCCATGCTCATATTTAGGCATGAATGGAGACGGCGAATTGAATTCAACCTTAGTGTTTCGCTGTTTTTAATGAGTCGAATAGACTCATTGATATATGTTTTGAAATGAGATGTTGGAACAGGTGTTGACTGCGCGTATTCAATGAGTAATAGTATTAAACCGCTGTTGTAGAACCGCTCTATTGGATCTTGGCAGTTGTGTAGCATTAATGGTCTGTTTAATCTCTAGTTCAGCTGGATTTGGTCCATCTCGTAATTAACACAGTATATTGCTTGTAAATGAATATACTGCGATTTGTTTCCCGTGAAACTCATGCTCCGTGGCTTCGTTAGCTCTGCACGGATTGGCCGTGTTTTTCCCGGGGTCATGCATGGCTAACTAATGGCGGATTCCTTTAGACGTCATAAGTTAAGGCCATACGCTAAGAGGGTGGTAGGGTATATGCAAAAAAATAAATTCGTTAGGTCGTCTTTCTGGTTCTACTAACCTGAAAGATATATATTCTAGCGTCAATCAGTATCTTTTTTCAATTAACTAGTCAACTTAATCAATGTGTTTCTGCCATTACAGATTTCACTCACAAAAACATTAGTAACTTCGTTCGGTTGGCATTAGTGCTAAATGACGATATGGTTTAGGCAATTTTAGTAACACTAGACTCGACACTTCAATCTTTCTTCACCTCTTTTGGTGTTCATCAAACTCAATACATCTTTCTTCAACTTTTTGGTCGCCAAACTCTCAGCTGTCATGGAAACGTCATAAAAAACGCCGGACTCCCGCGTGGTTCGACAGAAATAGATACCGCTAGAGACATTGGCCACGAAGGCATCTAATAATAAACCAGTGCATGAACTTACACACGTGCGATATAAATTATTAGGCTTCTCCAGTATGTGTATCGATTATTATAGCACTCTTAATAATAACTTAGTACCAGTACTGTTTGGATATTCTAGGTTAGGTTTGTTAGCAAGCGAAATACGGTGTAGTCTTTCGTTTTATTTCACTCGGCAAAGATTTATGGCATTTTAGGTAAGACTAATCTTGGATGATTCCTTCTCGCCATTGTACGGCACGTTTTCTGCCTTGGTCTTGATAATATTGATTTGAAACCTAAAGGGGCAGGAAACAGCCTGGTGTTTTAAATATCAAAACTGCAATGCCATCCTACGACATGCGTGAGTGTTGCAAACTAATTTATGAAGAGCGCCATCTTTAGATTTGATTTGAGTAGAGCGTCCGTCGAATCGTTTGGTAATCGTTATCATATTGTTACTTTTTCTCTACTATGCACTTTGTCTAGCACGAAGAATTTCAGGAGACAACGATTAAAAAAAATCCTTTTATAACTGGTTTTAGTTTTAAGACTATACGTATAATTCGTGACTGATAATCGTGTAATACTCGTAGAAAATACAGGATAATCAATAATAATCTAGCAAGTCTTAGACATTGACCAACATTGTTATACAGAAGCTCAGGTTTCCCTTGATAGATATCAAAATATCAGTTGCGTATGTCATGAATACAATTTTTGTGGTCTTATTATGACTCATATCGGACATAATATCAATGTTTTTCCACATTACACAAAGGTTAACTCTGGAACTGAAAGCATATTAGCATTAAGTTCGCCTATGTATATTTTCTTTTTGTGTATTAATGTATTTCTAATCAATCGATCAATCCAAATTGATGACCTATAACTTAGTAGGTACTAGTACTGTTTGGATATTCTAGGTTAGGTTTGTTAGCAAGCGAATTACAGTGTAGTCTTTCGTTTTATTTCACTTGGCAAAGATTTTTTGGCATTTTAGGTAAGACTAATCTCGGATGATTCCTTCTCGCCATTGTACGGCACGTTTTCTGCGTTGGTCTTGACTCTTGATGTGAATTAAGTAGTGGGCGAAAAGCCGGCTGAGACGCAGGAGGTACCGGGTTCTATTCCTGCTGCGGAACAAATGTTTGCATGGTCTACAGATATTTGTTCTGGGTTTGGATGATGGAATCCATGAGAAAATCGTCAAACACTTCAGTTTGCAAAGGCATCTGCACATTTTTTCTGAATTCGGTTATATTTTTGTTAAAGTTACTTGTTTATATACCTTTGTTATAGGCGATGGTTACTACTTAACATCAGGAGGGCTAATGCTTGTTCCATCTCCAATTCGTATAAAATATATTTTTGTACGAGTTCATTTTCTAAAAAGAATAGCCGGCAGTTAGAATTTTGTTTAATAGCTACGTGCAACACATAATTTACAGGAATATTCTTTGGGCAACTTGTCCGGTGAATAAAACGCATTGTCCTATTTATGGCAGCAACAATTATTGAGGAAATCGTATTATGGAGTGAATTCTGGATAACGCACTACATTACATGGTTTTAGACATACTTGGCGTATTTTCCTGTATGGCCTCAGTTTTGGGACTATTCAGTGTATAAAGGCAGGGAGGGTTGAGCTCGCCCTCGCTTTTCAGCCTGTACGTGAATGGGCTGATCGAGCGACTCAGCGGCATGCCTGTGGGCTGCTACATAGACGGTGTGTGTGTTAACAACCTGAGCTATGCCGATGACATGGTGCTGCTGGCTCCCTCGATTAGCGCTCTCCGAAAGTTACTGGTGGTCTGTGTGTCTTATGTGACGTCACATGGCCTTATTTATAATGTAAAAAAGTCGGAGATCATGGTTTTCAAGTCGGGTACCAAGTCGACCCTACCTTTGTTCCTCCCGTGACTCTCAATGGGGTACCACTAAAACGGGTATTCCAATTTAAATATCTAGGGCATCTGGTAACTGATGACTTGCGAGATGACACCGATATGGAGAGGGAACGCAGAGCATTGTCAGTCCGGGCGAATGTGCTGGCCCGCAGATTCGCGCGATGTACAGACGCAGTCAAAGTGACTCTTTTTAAAGCGTACTGTACATCGCTGTACTCCGCGAGTCTGTGGTTTCAGTATACACAAAGGGTTTACAATGCTCTGCGAGTCCAATTTAATAATGCGTTCAGGGCGCTGTTGCGGCTTCCGCGCTTCTGTAGTGCCTCAGACATGTTCGCCGAAGCACGCGCAGACAACTTTGATGCTATCTGGCGTAAAAAAACAGCCTCACTACTGTGCACGGTACGCGAGAGCAGTAACACCATCCTGAACGTAATCGCTAACAAACTCGACTGTCCTCTGATGTGGAAGCTCACGCAGAGGACTAAATCGCTATTAGTAATTAAGTACTAACTCCCCTAGATTTAAGCTTTTTACTAACAAAATAGATCCATGGTTGTATTTTAATTATTATTTTATATTATTATTATTTTATTATTATTATTTTTTTATGAATGTTGATTATGTGGCTGTCTATTTAATTTAATTTAGTAAGTGGATGTATTTGACCTATGTCGTCTGAATAAATAAATAAACGATGATAAAAGGAAAATAAATAAATCTAATTTCAATTGGAAGGTCAGCAGTGGATGAGGATAGCGCAGGATCGGAGACTAGCGTAGTAGACAGGAGGCATGTACCCAGCAGTGGGTGCCAACGAGCTGAAGATAGATAGAAATAAATTTCAATGAGAATGTTTAACACAACTCCTTGAACTTTGGACCGCCTCTTTGTTTAATTGACATTTGCACACAAGATCTTCTACTTAACACGGGATAACCAGAAAACAACCAGTGAATCGCCCGAAACAAGGAAATATAAAAAGTTGATGTTTCATGAAACACGTCTCATGCATTATTCGAAATGACGTGTGGTAAAGTTAGCGTGTGGAATGGAGTTCATTATCGTAGTCGGAAGTGTACCGCCATTGCAGAGGCGATGCACCATTTGGAGCGAACATGCAACTTATTTCGGCTGCTCTAGAATTGTTTTTTTAAATAAATTACTAACTACCGCCCGCGGCTTCACACGCGTGGTTTGTCAATAAAAACATTAACCTCCTTCGCAGTAAGGTAAAAAGTTGTTTTTTATACTACCTGGCGATGGAACTACCCTCGAGAGACTCGCAAACGTAATTTGTTTGCGCCTATTCCCTGCAAAACTAACGCCGGTGAGCGCGCACCCTTAAACAGAATCATGAAACAACTTAGTGATCTCTTTAGTGGTATCGAACTGTTTGCAACCTCACCCGTCTCTTTCAGAAAGAGTGTATCTGATGTCATAATGTCGGATACACTATTTCTGTCTGACCTAAAGGAAAAAATAAAATCTTGTTCTTGTATGTAATGTGACCTACAGATATTGTTTGTCTTCCTTCATAAGCATGCACTTTATGCCCTTATAATTTGTCAACCCAATCTGTAGACACCGGAGCTGATTATACTTATAGAACCTTATTTAGTATTAGGTAACCTAATTGTATAATTGTTTGTTGTCATTAATAAAGAAATATGAAAAAATGAAAACTAGCATGGCCCACCTGATGTTAAGTGGTAACCATCGCCTATAGCAAAGTATTGCCTGTCAAGCACCTTAGAAACGTGCCTTACGATGCAAAGTAAAGCCTCATTGCCTGTAATTTTACCGGCGACCATACTTACCTTCAATCCGAAACACAGCAATGCTGCATGGCGGCAGTAATAGGTACGGTGGTAGTTCTTCCCTGGGCGAGTCCCGTCACAAGGAATACTACTACTCAAAAACATACAACAAACATACGCGTTGGTCAGTTGATGTAGTGGAAACGGTGACTAGTTACTGGTTTAGCAGCATCGGAAAGAATGGCGTGCAAGATCTGTAACTAGCAGTGGGTGGCTGTGGGCTGATTAGATATAAATAAAAGACCGACCAGCTCATCACAGCTATAATATTCGTATGAATTAGCAAAACGGCAAGTAAACGCGAAATAAAGGAAAATGGCGAAGAATACTTACGTAACATTAGCATAGCCAACGGGAGGGTGGACAGATTTTCCCCATTGGTCATTCAAGGTGATATCATTATCAAATAGACACAATGAAGTCAGACTGAAGGGGCGCGGGCGTGGAAATATAACGAGCGCCCAATGGCAATGACGCCGGCACCGAAAATACCGAAATAATTTACTCAAGGCAAGGTTATTTTTGTTTTGACAAACGCCCCATTTTCTGTGTTACGAGCAATATTTAATTTGGGGCATATCATGGAATTAGATGGAAAATATAATCTGATATTTTATGCGATCTCCAAGATCTTTATGCGCAATTATATTCGTACTAATATTATGAATTCGAAAGTAACTCTTGTCTAGTTACTTTCGAATTCATAATATTAGTCATAAACTTTGTGTGTCGGTTGAAATAGATAAGTTTTTGTTGAAAACTTACTTTTTCAAAACCAGCTTTTATAAAATTCATAATCGGAACCGCAAGCTGATTCAAATGAGCCCAAACACTAGTGGCCTACTATAATCCATTCAGAAGTTCCGTTGTCTAGCATACGTCTCCATCATAACACAACCTTCATGGTACCATATTATTCTATTGTCACCGAAGTTACGTATGTATGTACCTATTCCAAATTTCAGCTCCAACGGTTGAGGGGAACGGGTTTAAAATTCATTAGCAAAATTCCACCCGGGCAACATACGTTGCAAATTAATAAAAAGCTTGTAATTAATTATGACGGTGGCTACTTTTTACCCGACTGCGCAGGAGTGTAATGTTTTATAGCCAAACCACAGATGCGAAGCCGCGTGTGGGTCAGTTAGAAATCACATAAAAGCTTTTTAGTGACAAGGGGATCTAAAGTAATCGCTTTACAACATACCTTAGGTAGGTATGTTGTAAAGCGATTACTATATTATCCTAAAGTAGTGCAATATTTTTAGGCCTGGAAATGAACTTAGAAAAAACAAAAATCATGACTAACAGCGAGATGACACCAGTACTGGTTAATGAAGTGCCATTAGAGTACGTAGAGAGCTACATTTACTTTGGAAAATAAATTTAATTTAGAAAAGACCGAAACATAGAGGAAATAGACAGAAGAGTAGCTATTACATGGAGAAAGTATGGACACAAAAGGAGATTCTCAAATCGCAACTACCAATTAAATTGAAAAGGATAATTTTAGACACAATAATTTTACCCGGTTTAACCTATGGCTGCCAAACGTGGATTTATGATCACAAGGCAAGACACAAAATACAGCCAACTCAGAGGGCAATGGAAAGGGGCTGTTTATATATAAAGCTGAGATAGAGAAAGAAACATACAAATTCGGAGAATAACCAAGGTAAAGAATGCTCTACACTTCGCTCAAAGTCTCAAATGGAGATGGGCTGGCCATGTTGGGAGATACGATGACAATCGATGTACAATTAACACCACAAAATGGAAAGGACCGCATGGCGTGAGAAGTAGAGGTCGCCCGGGCGCCCGGTGGCAGGACGAGATTGTATGCAAAGCAGGAAGAGACTGGATGACCACTGCTAAAGATAAGAAAAAATGGAATTCTTTGGAGGAGGCTTTTTTAGCCTGAGTGGGTCCACATTAGAAGGAGATTAAATTGCATGAGTAGTAGATTTATTATGGTTAATCAGTAATCTAATAATAATTTTTAAATATCAAATTAATTAATTATGTCTAATTTTTTGTGGAATCAAATAAAGCTATTTTTATTTATTTATTACCGAAAATCCTTATTTACTAGGTCTCTCAATACAATTTTGAATTCAACCATCGCATTCCACATTTTCCCGTTAACCTTACATTTCGTAACACGACAGATCACCTTCAAGAATTCACGAGTAAATTCAACAGTTACCAGCTTTAGACTATGATATTTTTAAAACAGGTTGATAAATTATTGATTCAACGTGTTAGAGATGAGTCAGATGAAACCGGACGTTTAGTACTATTAGGTATTAGGTAGCGCAAAGTAACGATTTTATGCTAATCACCAAATTCAAATGAACTTTGTTGTCATTATCAATTCAATGACTTCGTCATTGTCCTTGGTTCCGAGACCAACTCCTGATAAAGCGTCATAGCCGGCTGAGAAGCACGAGATTGCGGGTTCGATTCCCGCCGCGAAACAAATGTTAAATAATCTACAGATATTTGTTCCGGATCTGAATGTTTCTGTATAATGTGTTTATATAAAAAAAAAAGTATATTAGTATTATATCAGTTATCTGGTTCCCATAGTACGGAACGTACTAGAATTACCACTTACATAAACAAATGGCGATATATCGCCAGGCGTGTAACATTAGCCGCCAAAAATAATGTTACATGGCGGCAACCACACCACCTCTTGCAAAGAGAGCGTTACGAATTTACGATTCAGAGTGCATTTATGTCAATCTTTCAAGACGTTTTAGCCTAGCTAAACATTCCGACTATACCTATATTATCTGTAGTCATACCTACATTGTCAATTTGTCATGCTCATCCTGTATCCAGCCAAAGCAGAGATCCCTTGCGTGTAAACACAAGTTTTTATACTTAGAACAAGGTATCAAATGTATTCGATTGTACGAATAACAAGAATGTAGTGCAATTAGAGTTAATCACAATACTCTATACCTAGGTCCTAGAAATAGAACTACTTATTTATACTTAAGTGCACTATGTAAACCTTTTTTGAAAATAAATACAAATTATTATTAAAAAAAATAGGCATTCTCAATGTTTGTTTTCAGTTTAAATGATCCTGAAAAGCAGTTGAACGACCTGATCAGATGCGTCACTCTGACTCAGGTGTTAGTTTAGCTTCAATAGATGAGTAATGCAAGGGGCAAGGAGACGTGACGACTCAAGGTCCTTTAGCTCAGCCGAGTTGTTTGCAGACAGATAAATTGCACGTATGAATTGATTTGTGACATCTGTAGTTATCAGTGCATAGAAAAAAAGTGTCGAGTTAGATGACTTCGTCTGTGACATTGATCGTAGCTTCTATAAACTGGTTAAATAGAGAAACAAATTTTAATAGTTACTTCTCGCATATCATTGCATGCAATAGTGAGATAAATCTGTCCATATTTACCTACTTATATATCAATTGAATATGATATTACAGTGCTTGGTTTCAAGTTTACTCCCTAAAGGTCATAGCGGACATATCAACTGGGAAAGGGATCGGCACCGTATCGCCTTTCGCCTCGTCGTCAACCAGGCGTCAACCTAACGTAAGCACGTAATCAAAGCGGATCAGCAGCTGGAGTATGCTCGCCAGTGATGAGCAAGATGCATGGAGCAAGCACTGGAGGCATGCCGGGCGGACCCGGGAGCCAGAGGAGCGAATGGTCCAGCGATTAGATCTTCAATTGTTCCTAGTTCCTTGGCTACGGCTAGGCGACGCCGCGCTTACAGCTCGCCGCGCCGCCCGCTGGTTGTGGGCTAGGCGGCACCAGTTTCACCGTTCGGGTACGGAGAGCCGTAAGCGCACCGCACCACGGTTGTGAGCATGTCCCGAGGCGATTACGTTACGATTCCGATTAGTGTGCGTTGCAGTACGGAGTTTCATACACAGAATACTGAACGGCTCGAGCATGATACGGTGATGATCCCTTTCCGAGTTGATATGTGTGCTATGACCTTAAAGCACCTGTCAATGGTTAAAAATTGTCAACACAGTAGCTTAAATAAACAGTGAAACATCTTGCTTGCTTCAACCAAATGTAAATATTATTACAAGGAGCCGGGGGGGGGGGGGGGGGGGGGGGGGGGGCAGCATAATAACCATGCAAGGAGATAAGTTTTATAGCTTGTCATGCTGTGCAGACATATTCTTAACGATAATGCAAAGTAGATGACGTGTTTGCAAACATGTAGGTATATAAATAAAAAAAATTAAAAACTCCGACCTCATCTTTTTGCATTGGGGTTAAAAACTCGCATAGCTACGAACCGCAAGAGTTAAACTACCTTAGAATCGAATCTCGCAGTTTTTTCCGAGCTTTTCCCGAAATTCTGGATATATTTTTTATGATTTATAGTATTATAGTTTTCAGATTTTTCCCTGTACTTGTCCCTGTACTTCCCTTGTTGTATAGGACGATATTACTTGCCAAATTTTACAGTTCTAGGTCAACAGAAAGTACCCTATAAATTTTGATTCCCTTGAGTGTTGAAATATTTCTTTTAATTATTTAGTATTTTTGCGGCATAAACGGCCGTATCTTTTTTTAAGTTAACTTAGAGGTTTGATTTTTCAATGCTTCAAGGGACTGTAGACCTGATTATATGGTTTTAATTTCAACTCGATACCTCCACGCGTTCTCGAGATAAAGGGTATTGACAGACAGACAGACAGACGGACCACAAAGTGGTCCTATAAGGGTTCCGTTTATTCCTAAAATAGCATCTGAATCAGTCCATCTGTTTGGGAACCGCTCTGGAAATAAACGTGAGAGGCCTATGTTTAGCAGTGGAAGTCTATGGCTGATGATTTATTCGCTTTTTTTTTATAGAAAAGCAGCATTACTCCTGATATGTCTTCATCACACAATGCTGAACGTTTCCTTATGTTCACTTTTGTACCAACGTCTTACTCATTCGTAGCCAGTATCAAGTTTGTTTTTAAAGTTTACTGCATCAATACTTTTTTTTATAAATGCATACTAATAATATATAGAAATACTTCTAGACCCGGAACAAATCAATCAATTGTAGATCATGCAAACATTTGTTTTGCGACAGGAATCGAACCCGCTACCTCCTACATCTCAGCCCACTGCGCCACGAAGGT
The DNA here is from genome assembly GCA_918857605.2 of Philereme vetulata. Classification (NCBI taxonomy): domain Eukaryota; kingdom Metazoa; phylum Arthropoda; class Insecta; order Lepidoptera; family Geometridae; genus Philereme; species Philereme vetulata. The sequence continues at coordinate 4,636,124 of OU975425.1, forward strand.
TGTCACATAGTAAGTTTGTAATTGAATAATTAGCAGCCAAATAAATTACAGGACAGCCTAGTTAAACTTACAAAACTTAAATGCATGAATGACAGTATAGAGAAAGTATACACTGAAACAAGGCTAACAAAACCAGATCGAGATGATTCATTTCAGATGGATTACGAGTATGCATGATTCATAACTCAAACAGTTTCTTTTTATAAATATGAGGTATAAGGAAATGTTAAGGATTGTGGTGCAATAATAATAGAGTTTAAGGATAATACTAAATATGGTTTTGATCATTTAATGTATCATAGAAGAGTTCATTTACCAACATTGGTATTGGAAAACTAAAAGTTAATTAAGAATTTATTCTACTAATATTATAAATTCATTATTCTGTCTCTCTGTTAGTTACATTTTCATGACTACACAGCTGGTAGAATTTTGATGAAATTAGGTATGGTATAGGTAGATTATGACCGGGATTAAGGCTACTTTTTACCTGACTGCGCAAAAGGAGAATAATGTTTTAATGACAAACACGTGCGAAGCCACAGGTGGGTCAGCTTGTCTTTTATAATTACAGCCATTTAGTTGTGAAAATGTAACAAACAGACAGAGTTACTTTCGAATTTACGATATTAGTATGGACGTATTTGACGGAAGATCCGAGAGTGTGATAATGAGGCCTACAAAACTTACTTAACTACATGTCTACGGCAGGTCAGGTTATGCTGGGGTCATATTAAATGGGGGTAATGCACAATACAATGCAGGATGTCAGTATAAATCTTATTCCCCTCACAAGGGCACTGACAGGCAGATATCTGTTAATGTGTCAGAGGTTTATGATAAATATCAATCCAATAAGATTACCAGAATAGCAAGTAGGTGTAAACTGGTTGGTGAATGATAAAAGTGCAAGTTATAAGTAAAATTAGTGAGTGTAGGGTATTATTATTTGCAACATATCAGCCCCTCCCAGCTGATAAACTTCCCAATAAGGGCATGTAGATAAAATACAAAACAGCACATTATCTATTATAATATGAGCATGACTCAGCATCTGCAGTGCACCTTATCACACAGACCTAAGACACATTTTCACATACAGATGACATCTGTCAAATACAATAGATACAATTTTAGGCAGCCAGACCAATGACCTTGGCATTGACAGGGCAATAGCCTCAGTTGATCTCGGCAATGAGTTTTCAGGTGAGTTGTAGAGCTAATGACTCTGTAATGGTCAGAAAATTCATGTGACACAGTGCAGCGCGAACGCTATGCCTTATATGGTCAAACAGTAATGCGATTGCGCGACTGAGCATACCCTATAGAGTTCGATGCCCTCGGCCGCTCCGTACGACTGATAAGCGTCGCTACTACCAGCCCCAGCCTTTGGCGCTCCCGAAACGCTCACAAACGTACAAATATACAAAAAAGGCGTTGCAAGAATAACCTTTCGATCGGACGTGAAATCCAATACCGATTCGCCGGTACGCAACTTTGCGGTAAGCCGGCCGCAACCCGACCGATATCGGGCGCCGAAAACACAACACGTGGCATAAAATCACTGAACGGTGACAACGATTTTTAACGCAAAGGCGTGCAAACTGACGATTGACTGTGCGAAATATGGCGGCACCGGCCACACAGGATACGTTTTACATGGAATTGCGACATTTCATACAATTTTTTAAAACTGTATTAACGGAGTAACACAACACGAACGATTATCACTGTAATTTACTTTGTCCACTTACCATTTTTTGATGCTAAAAACGTAAAAAATTCACCACTAAATTCACTGACACCACGACAACGGCAACCGGAACGACACTGTCGGAATGTTGGCAAAACTTTTTTGCGACAGCCAATCAACGCATGCGTCAAAATGGTCACCGAAATAATCCAGTATCTTTTTAGTTTTATTGCTTTAAAAAATGTTATTATTAAGAAAACACGTATGTTTTCGTATTTTTTTAATTTGTAATGAATTTATATGTGAATTTATTTGATATTTAGGATAAAAATAGGTGAGTTAAAATGTTGCCGTTACCGACAACTTTCTAAAACAAAACTGATTAACTGACAGCTGCGTTCGGGATTGTGTTATTTTATACACTTCACAGAAATAAATGGTGTCATTAGATAGATAGAAAAACGACTCCGTGAACAAGATTAGATACGCGAGTACATCACTGTTTTCAAAGTAAAGAGATTAAATTATTTGTATTCCATCACCACAAAAAGTGAGTCACAGATGACGTGAATATTTCCACCAATCAGAATTTGGAAATCATCAAATGCCCATATACGGACAGATGGAAACGATGCGAAGTTGCAGAGTTAATTCAAATTTTGGCGCGATTTATTTCTTTTTTAGAGGACTTTATAATTTCGTTTAAAAAATAATAATTAGTTCCATCTAACACAAACTAGCGTAATTGAAGGCGCAGTCTGGGGATATGCTGACAAAAATATGGTTTATATGCTGAAATCTCAATGACGAAATACCAAAATTTGTCTAAAACAATTTCACTTCGTCAGTTAGACAAATACAAATGATTGTAAATAATGATAAACACGGCAATCGACATTGACAATTCACTTTCCTTTGTTAATCTGCGTTTGACAGAGCAACGCCATCTGTTGAGCAACCCCTCATTAGTTTTCCCGTTCGTCGATCGATTTTGCCATTACCCTCTACCTACACAAATATCCGTTCTTATTGGGCGAGATTCCTTTCGGACCTAATGGGATCTCACCCAACGGGAAATTGAAGCTGGCTCTCGAACCTAGAGCTGGTTAACTAGGTACTTCATGAACATGCGAACTAGTGAAAGACAGCAAATAATAGTAGATTACAAGGGGATAAAGCAGTCTTGCGTCATGGGCGGTATGTTGAATCCCGAACGTAACGAAGGATAAAAGAATCTTGAGTGCAGAGGGATATAAGCACACCCAAGATGCAGACTGATTTATCCACGAGGAGAATACTCTACTTTTCACACTTTCTGCGAGACAATAAAAACCAATATTTATACTAAAAACGGGATATTTACCATGATTTGTGAGTATTTGAGCATCCCGATATTTCGGCGCAGTTGCATGCGCCATGATCACGGGTAAACATAAGGTAACATAACATTCAAAAGTTATATAATAAAAACCAAACCTAGGTTGGTGCATTCTGTGGAGTCGCTTGAAGAATTGAAATACATTCTCGTAGTATAAACTTGGTTCACCTTATAATTTTTAACCATACTTCTCTACAGAGCACTTTTTATTCAGATTTTTTCTTTTGTTTTATACATTGTAGGCTTGCGTTTGAACGCGATCTTGCCTGATGGTAAGCGATGATGCAGTCTACGATGGTACACGCTTGCCTAGAAGAAACCTATTCACTCGCGACTTAAAGATACCCAGGTTGTAGCTATCAGGAAACACAGACTCTGACAAGGCGTTCCACTCTTTGGCGGTGCGCATAATAAAGGTCGAAGAGAACCGCTTTATGCGAATGGGAGGTATTTCTACCATATAGCGGTGGCGCACCGCACAGCGTCTGGTTGTCCGTTGAAAAGTTCCGCCGCACACTCCCCGAAATGTACTCGATAAAAAACCGAGAGGCTAGCAACCTTTTGCCGATGCTCCAGGCTGAGGAGCCTTGCATCAACTAGCTCATCGTTGCCTACGAGCTTCTTGGCTCTTCTCTCAATTGATTCCAGAGCTTCAAGTTGGTCCGTCCCAGAGGTGAGAACAGGTGAGTGATAGATAGATAGAAAACGCTTTATTGTAAATCACACTTAAATTAAAAAAAAACATTATAAAAAACAAATAACAATACAAGCAGAAATACAAGTGGCGGTCTTATCGCTAAAAGCGATCTCTTCCAGACAACCAGAGTGATGTAGGTAGTTTAAGAAATAAAACGAATACTGCGTAGTAATCATGAAATTTATTTAAATAATACCTAGGTACAAATGAGACCTGTGTCATAAGTCTCGGATCTTGTCATATACCCACACAATCTTAAGTAGGGTCGAAACTCATAATAATATGAACATTTTGTGTTATAAATTCATAATATAGCTACGTGATTTGTTTTTCACTTTTATGACATAATAGTACTCTTTAATTCATGATATCCATGACACGGACTGTTGGGTGATATTCAGTGATGGACCCAGGATTTTGGTTTTGAAGGGGCTGGACACAGGTGAGGGTAGGCTTTATTGTACCGTCAGTAATATAGTATTATGAAAGTAGAAAGTCGCCATCAAACTCTTAGATCGAGTTCCAAACGTCGAGATTTGTAGACGAACGAAGGTTTATGACGTTGAGAATCGAGTTAAGGAACTCAAATGGTCTTGGGCGGGACACCTGGCAAGACGTGGTGATGACAGGTGGAGCAGGCTAGCGGCTAAACGGTGGCCGAGGGCTGGATATAGAAGGGTAGGACGTACGGCAGCGAGATGGGTGGACGATATCGATAGAGTCGCGGGCAGTCAATGGGTGTGACTAGCGCGGGATCGGGGGGGGGGGGGGGGGGGGCTTTAGCCCCTGAATCTGCCACTAGTGATATTTATCTTATGCATTTCCAGTGTACTTATGGTACCTCTTATACATAATATACAAATTGGACATCGTCATTTGTCCGACAGAGCCAGCTAAAGCTCTCTTCAAGAACGCCATTGCATACGTAGAGTCACTAGCTTGTATCAACAAAGCTACAGAATTCTCTAGATGCTGCCGGACCATTCTGGACGGTGCGTTTCGTTCGAGTGAAGTGCAGATGTCGGCGACCGTGTAGGCGGATATACGGGACACTTGCTTCTTGCGTTTCGATATTGATTGGGTCAGCCTGAAAAAAACACATATTTATTTTTTGTATGTTCCACTTTTTTCCCTCCGACATGAACATCGGAGACATTTTGATAGTCAAAGATTACAAATAATATATATTTTTTGTTTTTATGGGAGGGAGGGAATATTTTTTCTTGTACTCGTGTGATCTCAGAATATTATTTGTGGTCCATCGCTCACTAAGACTTCGCAACTTTTTAATAAATATTGCTGGACATTTCACACAGGCTATCTAGCCCCAAACTAAGCAGAGCTTGTATGGGCTTTAAACATTTGTACTTTAAATTTATATATATTATTTTTTACTTATGTATTTAGAAGTAAGTTATTTAATTATTATAAAATATTTATATTTATTTACATTATATATTATTTTAGTAATATAAGTACTTGTTCTGTTAGTTATTAATTGATTTACGCCGCCGTCCTCATTTGTTCACACAGATGATCCTGTCCATCCAAAGGCTGCCTGGAAGAGATCGCTTTTAACGATAAGGCCACCCATTGTACATTTGTTTTGTGTATTCTCTTTTGATTGTTTTATTTTTAATGGTGTGCAATAAAGAAATTATCTAATCTAATCTCAGTTCGGGGCGAACCACTAGTATAAATGAAATATTGATAATTTTTAATTAAACGGCGACTCTCACACATATATGTACATATATATAGACATCGAAATAATATATCAATTCCTCCACATAGACACATAGACACATTGCCAATATAGGCAACAGTTACTTATGCATAAGCATTAAATTGTTCAAAGACATCGAAATAATATATCAATTCCTCCACATAGACACATTGCCAATATAGGCAACAGTTACTTATGCATAAGCATTAAATTGTTCAACAAACTTACACATGGTGTACGAAACGCTGACACTGCAGACTTCAGCAATGAAGTCAGAAGGTTGATGGAAAAGTCCTACCCTTGACCAAGCTGATGATTTTATTACTATTTAATTATGACTGTATTATTGAACCCTTAATTATTTTGTTATGACATGTGTTTCTGATTGTACTTATGTATGTACTTGCTAACTTGTCCTTAAATGTTATAATGTGTATTTTGTATGTATGATTATATTCTGTGAAAATATTGACCTTTCCTAGTATAAAAACAATAAAAATATTTTGATTTGATTTGATAATTATGTGTTTACAAAAAAATATAAAAAATAAATAATATAACTTACTTTTCAATAGAATGCGCGATTTCAGCCAATCTCTCTTCAATATGCCTCTCCAATGGTGTATGCGAGGTCGATTTTAAACAAAGCGTCGTTGTTAGCGCTCTGTAGCACTGCATGTAACACGGCCATCTGAAAATGAGTTATTCAATGTAAGCTGTTTTTTTACATGACCTTGAGATGGAACAAGCATGGCCCACCTGATGTTATGTGGTAACCATCGCCTATCAATCAAAAATCAAAATTATTTATTTCGACACAAGAACAATACAAGTAAGTAGGTACATAGCAAGCTTAAATCTAAAAACATAGTGCTTATATCTAGTTCATTTACTACGCACCTACCTACCTTACAATAGTGTATGGGCGTGCTAAAGTACTAGTGCTAGCCTAGTAGTGCTAGACTAGTACTAGTACACACGGCTACACATCAAGCTATACAATTCCAGTATAAACTGACCTCTCATTCTACGAAAAGCCTACACAATGCGAGGTCAGCTTATACTGGAAATGTATAGCTTGATGTGTAGCCGTGTGTACAACCCTATAACAAAGTATTCTTTATTGCACACAAGAAAATACATTTAAAAATACAGACACAGAGGTAAGCGACGTGCTGTTAGACTCATTGGTGATGACTCCCTAGTGGAAGTTAATTTACAAAGTCTAGAGCACAAACGCCGAGTAGCCAGACTTTCAGTTTTTTACAAGATACATTTTGGTGAATGTGCTCAAGATCTTCATGACCTTATCCCTCCTTCCCCCTTCCACCACCGGCACCGGAGAAGCAGACGTACCGCACCTTGCCGTACCAAACGATTTGCTTCAACTTTTCTTGTTAGCAAAATAAGGAGTGGAACTCACTTCCGGCGTATGTTTTTCCAAACCAGTATAATCTTGGAGTCTTAAAGTCGTATGCGTACAATGGCACGGTTTTTGTTTAGCTTTTGCATTTCGAAACAGTGACAACCACACAGGTATATTAAAGTTAAATGAAGTTGGTTTTAGTCAGTGAATAGGTTCTTTCTAGGCAAGCGAGCTCCATCTTCAATCACACCATCAATAAAAAAAAGAGGCGAGCTTAACTCTAATAAGAGTTTTCTTCCAGCAAACCTTCTAGGTGTCCTACGATGCACTGCCCTGCATTCCTTTAAGAATCCGTTCTCAAATCTGCCGCTGTCAAGTTTAGGTATTTACGAAGTCCGGCAGGCACGCAACTCGTAAATGCGCGGCTCCCGGAACCTATACACCTCATTATAGGACAAATAATTTTGATCCTTTGTCATGTCGATCGAATGAAAATGTTTATTTATAGTATATTGTGTATCTTCGTATTTTCATTTGTATTATACAGTTTTTTTTTATTTTATTTGTTAAGCGCTTGACCACTTAGGTATTCATCTGATGGTAAGGTCGAAGAAGGAGCGAGCTTGCCTAGATAGAACCTGTTCACTCTTGACTTGAGACTCCGAGATTATAATGATCTGACAAGATTTCTACAAGTAAAATAATTAGTGGTTCGCCCCGAACTGAGATTTCGCGAGTCGCGAGTACAAAACAAAAAAAATAATAATATTCACAATCTTTGACTAATTGATCGAGCGAAGCGAGATTTCCAAATCAACTTGAGCAAATTGGCCGTATGTATGTATGTATGTTTGTTTGTTCGAGGATAAGTTTCGAAGCAGTGATCCGATCATCGTGAAATTTGATATATAGTTAGGTAGTGTTGGCATAATCTTGGTGTGACTAAGTGAGCTAAAAATGTTTGGGGGTTGTTGAGATATTGGAGTTCAATAGGGGTAAAACAACAAAAATAAGATTATTAGGTCCAATGGGCCGTGAAAGCCAATGAAAGATACATTAGTATATTAGACCCCGTTTTTATTATTGCATCCTTGTAGTATTTGAGTTATTAGGCGTCATAAAAACTAGACTTAAACGAAATTCACAGGGTACACCAATGACCCCACAATGCTGAAATTTGGTATTTGTGTAACTTTAGTAACACAAATATAAAAAAAAGTCTGAAATCCAAAATAACTGCAATTTCTGTACCTAAAAAAAGTAACCAATTAATATAGACTCCCGTTACTTGTTATTTGTATAATACTGTTAATATATACATATATGTTCAAGTAGTTGGTTATGTATTTCGTGACACTATTTTATTAGTCAAAGGTAATGGATAATATTTTTATTTATTTCTGTTGTGACTCGCGAGATCTCAGTTCTGGACTAACCACTAGTATAATAGTGCCACGAAATTCACAACCAACTAATTTGACCTACAGTTGCATTCACGTTACAAATAATGGGAGTTAATCAGTACTCTTTTTCGATTAGAATTTGCAGTTATTCTAGATTTCAGACTTTTCTCTATATTTGTGTCACTAAAGCTACACAAATCATGGCTAATAACTCAAAAAACTATAAAGTAATTACGAAAAATAAAATAAAAAATAAACAGAGTCTAAAAGTACTAATAAATACCTTTCATTTGACGTCACACTTGACCTGATAGCCTCATTTTCATTTCTTTTACCCCACTTGAACCCCAATATCTCAACAAGCCCCCAACATTTTTAGCTCATTAGTCACACCAAAATTGTGCCATCACTACCTACCTATGTATTAAATTTCACGATGATCGGATAAACGTTACCAAAGCTATCCTCGGACAAACATACATACATACATACAGCGCCGATTTGCCCAGGTTGATTTAGAGATCTCGCTTTGCTCGATCAATTAAAGTAATGTCATTCGAATTCTACCTGTGTGCAAAGTTTCAGCTCAATCACACAATTTTCTGAGGAGTTCCAAGGAGCTGTTCCTGGCTCCATGATCAGATCAAAGCGTTTTTAGTATAGTAAAGAATTTTCATTTTAGTCCTACTGGTGTGCAAAGTTTTACTTCAATCGGACAACTTGCTGAGGAGTTCCATGGAACGGCTCTTGACTCCATCATCAGATCAGAGCGTTTTTAGTGTAGTCGAGAATATTCATTTTAGTTCTACCGATGTGCAAAATTTCACTTCAGTCGCACTACTTGCTGAGGAGTTCCATGGAACAGCTCCTGACTCCATCATCAGATCAGGTTACTGTACCCATAGTCATTAGAATTCTAATAGTTAATATAACTAATTATAATCTGATTAAAGTTTATAAAATAATAATTTTATAGATCTGTAAGTATCCATACAGATCAAATCACTCGGTCGCGCTATAATTGTATGCTGTTGCCTATAGTATTATATATACGTAACTATGTATAGTGCTCGTGACAAAGAGCGACACGTCCTCCCTCCAAAAGCCCTCGGCGCAGACTGCCAGTGGCTGCGTTGCGTTTCATCATATTATATGTGATTTTAAAAAAATAATATTATAATAATTAATGGATATTTTTTTATACACTTCTAGTTTTTTTTAATATGTAAATAAAAGGTTGAACTTTGTTATAGTATGTGAATTTTAACATAAACTTTCTACTTTTGAATAAACGACATCTTTTGAAGCGTAAAATTGCGCAGTTTGTATACGTAATTTTTTTTTTGAAATATTGTATTATTATACTAAAATTTATTAAACGCATTTCAAAGAAGACAATATTTTTGTTGTAATGTTATTTTTGTTAAAAACTTTACGACTCGTTTAGTTGGTAAAAACAGGGTCATTTTACGAAAACGCGAGTTACAAATTAATTTATTTGACGAATGTGATATGTTTAAATTTATTTATTTATTGATCTTTTAAGTTTTAATGAAACAAACTTTGTGTGTATTAATTTTTGTTTATCTCTCTTTATCAACCGAGCCACAGACTTGTTCGAAATATTCGCATAAAACGGGTAACAGAAGACAGGGCCCTTAAACCGAAACACAGGAATGCTGCTTGGCGGCAATAATAATCACACTAATTATTATTTATGTGAAAGTTTGAATGTTTGTTTGTTACTCAATCAAGGCGTAATGGCTGAACTGATTTTATTGAAATTTGGTGTGTTGATAGATTCTGAGCTGGATTCAAACATAGGCTACTTTTTGTTGACAAACAACGCGTTGCGATGCCACTGGCGGAAGCTGGTGAATAATATAGCAATAGCACTGTGTGAACTGTCCAGCATTATTTATTACATACCTATCTTCCAAGATCTCTTCTCTAGCCACGAGCAGGCTATTCAAGATCCCCACACAGCCTTCAAACAGCGTGAAGTACGCCTGCCAGGATATATCGCACCGTATATGCGATGTGTTAAAGCCGATTATCAAATGCACCATGTGCTGAAGCTCGAATATACTGTCTAGGAATTTGTAGTCTAGCGTTACCTGAAAAGCACAAAAATAAAACGTTAGAAAAGATGTTTGACGACCTCCGTGGCGCAGTGGGCGAATAGCCGGCCGAGACGCAGGAGGTAGCGGGCTCGATCCTCGCCACGGAACAAATGTTTGCATCTACAGATCTTGTTCCGAGTCTGGATGTTTGTATAATAAGTATGTTTGTATAAGTATAAGTTTATATTACAAAAAAAAAAGTATATAAATCATATTCATTCAAATTTAATTTCTAGGGTGTGTAGATATATCATATATATACCCTTATCCCCCCCCCCCCCTCCTAGGGGGGGGGGATAAGGGGGGTCAGTGCAGGGGGGGGGGGGTCTGCACTGACGTCCCACATAAGGGTGTATTGTGCTTTACCCCCTTTCTAACCTGACCCCAGCCATCCGGTCAAGTGGCACGTTTAATAAAAAGACTTTGTGAGTACATTTCGACCCTGTTTTTATTTTTAGTTTAAACCTTGTAGTTTTAGTTTAAACTTTGACAAAATTCACAGGGTACACCAGTGACACCCCACAGTGCTGAAAAATGGTATTCGTGTAGCTTTAGTAACACAAATATAGGCAAAAGTCTAATAGTCTGAAAACCAGAATAACTGCAAATTTCTACCCCAAAAAAGTATTACGACTTAACATGAATTCCCGTTACCTGTAATTTTAATGAAACTGTAGATCAAGTAAAGTGGTAATTAATTTCTTGACACTATTTTGATAGTCACAGTTTACGAATAATATTTTTTTTATGGGATACTCGCGATATCTCAGTTCGGGGCGAACCACTAGTACTTTCACACAAAACAGAATAGTGCTAGGACTTAATGCTGATAGTATTATCTACCAGTCATCCTGGTCGTGCTAAAAGAAGTTGGAAAGTATTTCTGTCTGTTCGTTACGTTTTCACAACTAAACGGCTTAATAGATTTCGATAAAATTTGGTATACAGATAGGTTATGACCTGGATTGAGACATACCCGAAGCTGTGGGCGGAAGCTTCATCATATCAGCTACAGGTCGTCCACTGCTGAACGTAGGCCTTCCCCATAATTTCCAGAGCGAACAATCTTGAGCAGTCTACACCCAACGGCTCCCAGGAACCTTTAGCAGGTCGTCTTTCCATCTAGTAGGGGGCCGTCCTACACTGCGCTTTCAAGTGGGTGGTCTCCACTTGAGAACCTTTCTGCCCCAACGGCCGTATTCTTCGAGCTATGTGCCTCACCCACTGCCACTTCAGCTTGAAGATGCAGGGCGGAAGCTTGTATCAATATCAACTATAACATACCCTTTTCCCAGCAAAGATAACTTCAGCAAGAGTATCCAAATCAATCCTTATCAATTGACAAATCCCATCATCAACTTTAACAACCTTCACACTGTCTTCGTAAACATCTAACTTCTTTCTTTTGTTGGCAGCACTGACGGTGTCGTAGTGTTGCCGTATCCACGACTTCAAGTTGTTGCAAGATTGATACATTAGGCGAGAAATTGCGTTACATTTTTGGCCAGCTGTGTTCGCTTTGAGGCATTGTGTCCATAGATATTTGGAGGTCATGTGAGATGTTAAGTCGGATTTGGTGTTGTCTTTTAATATGGCGCTTGGTTGCTGAAAATTTAATTAAATTAATTATCTATACATACTTATATAAAAATCAATTGCTGTTAATTAGTCTCGCTAAAACTAAATAACGACTAGACCGATTTTGATGATTTATTAGTGTTCGGTGCCCAAACGGTAAACTATTACTGATGCTCCGCTGTCTGTCTGTCACCAGGCTGTATCTCATGAACCGTGATAGTTACGACAGTTGAAATTTTCACAAATGATGCATTTCTGTTGCCGCTATAACAACTAATACTAAAAACAGAATAAAATAAATATTTAAGGGGGGCGCCCATACAACAAACGTGATGTTTTTGCCGTTTTCATAGATAATAGTACGGAACCCTTCGTGCGCGAGTCCCGGCTCGCACTTTGCCGGTTTTTTTTGTGTTTGATTGGGTCCCTAGATGTTTAGATTCCCAATTGGATCCGGTAAGTGGCGCTGTTGTCGAGATCCAGAAAATTGCAAGTAATGTATAATTGATATGTTACTTTAAAAGGTGGATCTACGGTAAATCTCAAGATTTTTTAGTAACACCTAAGATTAACCCGGTAATAGCGGTAACTGTCCCATCTGTAGTGTATGTTGTACATTTCGGACTTTTAGTTTTACCATCCTTTACCCGATAAATACACGATACGCGACGACTTCCATGGCACAGTGGGCGAATAGCCGGCTACGAAGACGGAGGTTGCGGGTTCGATTCCCGCCGCGGAACAAATGTTTGCATGGTGTACGGATATTTGTTTCTGGTGTGGGTATTTTTTTTTCTGTCTGTTATCTTAATCTTTTAAACTACTCAACGGATTTTAATGTTGTTTTCAGCAATAGATAAGAGTGATTCAAGAGGAAGGTTTATATGTATAATACATACATATTACATAATTCTGTTTGTTATTTTGTTTATTACCTTTACACGACTAAACGGCTGAACGGATCGTAATGAAATTTTGCAAGGAGATAGATTATATCCTGGGAAAGGACATAGGCTACTTTTTAGCCAATTGCGCAAAATGAGGGTAATGTAATGTTTTATTGAAAAAACACCCGTGCGATGCCGCGGGCGGGTTAGCTAGTTTATTTTTAAATCTTAGGTTACCTCAGAGAATTCTGGATGGCTGTAGTTCGTTGTATTGTAGTAGGAACTAGCTGTAAGTGTACTAACCGATCTAAATCAACCGTATTATCCAGATTAACCGGTTTCGAATTGAAACTGTATGCAACGAGTTATAAAATTGCCCAAACTACATGCGAAGTATCAAATCATCTTCAAACGATAAATATGCCTCATATTTTTAGTAACTTACCTTTAAGACAACAAGATTAGCCAAATCCCCTACAAACTTATTAACAAAACACTCCACAGAAACTAACTCGCACACAGACTTCAAAACAGCACCTAAATCTTCCAAAAATCCTATATTTTTCCAACTACCCTCATTTTCAAAAACTTTGAGCAATCGATATTGAATGCTGAGCCAAATTTGAGTGAATAACTTGTCTTTATCATTGAAGATATCGTGTGATTCCAGTTTTTTGATGTGACGTAAAGTTATGTTTAGTAATTGGATGGAAGACTCGATGCCTTGTGCTTTTGAGTCGCAGCTTTTTATTGTTTGGATCTGAAAATAAAATATATTAAATAAATAAATGCACCCACACTAATATTATAAATTGAAAGTAACATTGTCTGTTTGTTTAATTTTCACGACTTAACGGCTGGACAGATTTCGACGAAATTTGGTTACACGCGTGCGAAGCCGCGAACGGGTCAGCTAGTATTATATAATATTATAAAGAGGAAAGATTTGTTTGTTTATATTGAATAGGCTCCGAAACTACTGGTAAGATTAAAAAAAATATTTTACTGTTGGGAAGCTACACTATCCCCGGGTGACATAGGCTTCTTTTTACCCAACTGCGCAGGAGGGTAATGTTTTTATGGAAAAACTACGCGTGCGAAGCTGCGGATTGGTCAGCTAGTATTATATAATATTATAAAGAGGAAAGATTTGTTTGTATTGAATAGGCTCCGAAACTACTGGACCGATTTAAAAAAATATTTTACTTTTGGGACGCTACACTATCCCTGGGTGACATAGGCTACTTTTTACCCAACTGCGCAGAAGGAGGGTAATGTTTTTAATGAAAAACTACGCGTGCGAAGCTGCGGATTGGTCAGCTAGTATTATATAATTTCGACTTCTGTGGCGCAGTGGGCGAGTGGACGGCTGAGACACAGGAGGTTGCGGGTTCGATTTCCGCTGCGGGACAAATGTTTGAATGGTCTACAGATATTTGTTCCGGGTTTGGGTATTTTTATATATATTATATTAAATATGTATTTACGAAAAACAGTATATAAGTATATATTCTATCAGTTATCTGGTTCCCATAGTACAAGCTCTGCTTAGTTTGGGCCTATTTAATTGATTTATTGTTTTTGTACGTCGCGACTTTTAACTTTAAAGTCATACTTACAGCATTATCCACAAAGAATTCAAGTCCTGACCACAGACAATCCAAGTTCCTTACTTCCTCAGCAACATTACTCTCACAGTACTTCGATAAGGTCAACGAGTAAGCCGCCATTGCATTCAGTGTTGCCATACTATCTGCTTCTACCATACTATCTTCAGTGTTGCCAGTCACTAAGCTAGCGTTACTAGTTTTAAAATCAACGCTTTTGAATGTATCTAACAGTGGTTTGTGCAGTTTTTCTTGTAAATCTGCCAGTATAGATCTAAAAGCACTATTGGTAATTGCCTTTCTTTGTTTTACTAGTAGAGGCAAAATTATACAGCTGATTTGGAATTTGGGATCGCTGAACGCTTCAATAGTTTTTGATTTATTGCTTGATTTTTTTGTGAGAAGTAATTCTACGATTTTTTTGACTAATTCACTTTCTACTTTAACCCTTTTTACAGCGGATTCTATTAGATTTTTTATTACTAATAGTTGGTTTGATGTTGTGATTTTTAAAGTCAGTAGATCTATCATCATTGTGTCTTTGAAACCGAAAATAAAGTGAACTGGGAAGATTTGATATAAATCCGGAGGATGGACACTCAATTCGAAAACATTTTGCAATAAACTGTCGATATTCTTCCGGATTTTTTTCGACTGGCAACTTTTCTTGATGGCGAGTAGAATGAACACAGCTGTCAGTTGATAGTTATCTTCCAAATATGAAATTTGAAGCGTTTTTAGAAGCTCTATGCATTTTTTGATTTTCTCTTCACCATTTTCTTCAATAGTTATATCATTGAAGTACTTTTTGATATCAACTTCTTTCGAAAAAGCAATCATATTAAACTCTTTACCCAATGCTTTGGTCAAATCGTCGCAGTTTTGGAAACATTTGGCCACATTTTTCGCCACTTCTAAGATCAACGCATTTAGCAAGGACCTGTTATTAGTTATGGCAACATTTCTGAATATTTCTGTCACTTCATCATTCAAATACAGTTTCACTAAGCTTTTAGCAAGTTGCTTGTATTGGTTTTTGTCTAGATTTGCGAAAAGCACTCTTGGAATGTAGGTGTTAGATTCCAAAATGGTAGGGTTTGAACCTAGTCGTTTTATCAGATGTGTTTTTGTATCTTGTAAGGATTGGTTGAAGTCTTCATCAGAGTTCCTGATTGCTAGTACTTCCATTGCCATGGTTTTGAGGAGTATTAGGTTATCCTGAAATTAGAAAATAATACTGAGTTAAAAATTAAACATTTTTTAACAAGATTTGTAAAACCATCTCAAAAAATTTCAAGCCTAGACGGGACTTGAACCCGCAAACCTTCCTCTGGATACGAGGATACACTATCTAATTGTGCTACCGGGATCTGTCACGTCAGGGTCGAAATTAGTGAGATGATTCAGATTACAACTAAAGCGCCGTTAGCTCCATCTACAGGAAAGCTTAGTTTTTGACCTGCTCAATGCAAAACGTTGCAGTTTAGTATATTGACAAGAGATGTTTTAAGTTGACTGGTAGAAAATGCTTTTAACATTAAGTCCTCCATTTGAACATTTTTCTGTTTGTGCAATAAAGAATTAAAACAAATATATCATTATCTTAAGAGGAAAGTCTTAACAGTGTGTGTTACCCAGTGATGGCACCCAGAAACGTGGTCTCTCAGCATGCAAGTGGAGAGTCCACGACTCTACGAGATCCAAACAAAAAGGAGGATTCATATACCAGAGTCACTGACATAGCACAAAGGATTAGCAAGCTGAAGTGGCAGTGGGCAGGCAC
This sequence comes from Philereme vetulata, assembly GCA_918857605.2. NCBI lineage: Eukaryota > Metazoa > Arthropoda > Insecta > Lepidoptera > Geometridae > Philereme > Philereme vetulata. Next base: position 4,652,365 of record OU975425.1, read on the forward strand.
ATAACTCGAAGAACTGACGGCCGTTGGGGCAGAAAGGTTCTCGAGAGGAGACCACGCACTGGAAATCGCAGCGTAACACTAGACACAGCCCCCCACTAGATGGAAGGATCATATGATAAAAGTTGCTGGGGGTTAGCCAGATAAAAACTTTTCATTAGATGTCACATTTGACCTGATTGGCCCATTTTGATTTTGTTTTATCTCCCTTGGACCCCAATATCTCAATCCCCCCCCCCCCCCCCCATATTTTTTGCTCATTTAGTCACGCCAGGATTGTGCCATCAGTACATACCAAATTTAGAATAGAATATATTTATTTGACATACAAAGAAACACAGAACGAATCATAAATAAAATAATAACAGGAAAAAAAACCCGGCCAAGTGCGAGTTGGACTCGCTCTCGAAGGGTTCCGTACCATTATCTATAAAAACGGCAAAAAAAACATGTCTGTCGTATGGGAGCCCCACTTAAATATTTATTTTATTCTATAGACAAGAGAGTGAACTTATAAGGGTTCCTTTTTTTACCTTTTGAGGCACGGAACCGTAATAAGCATACATACAATGCCGATTCGTCCAAGAGACTCCCTTCGTTCTATCAATTAGAGTAAACTTACTAGTACTACCAAAGCGTCGCTATCTGTAACTTGAGTCCCAAGTTCAATCCATTGCTGGGCTTCCAAGCACGGCAGCAGTCCACTCAGGTCGAACACCTCCGATGTACACCTCACATCGAGTTTGTAATGACTGTACTTCATATTGAGTAATTTTAGTTGGGCGTAATTTCGGCAAAGATTAAGGAATGAGATGAGAAGTGGTGTGTTCTGTAAGTAAAATATTTAAAAATTCTTATAGTATAAACCAATTTAAATATTATATAAGGGCGAGGCATAAAATAAAATACGTGCCGGCAAATAGTTTTAAGTAATAACTTTTAGTGAACTTTTAATTGTACCTGACATCTAGGGTTACCAACTTTTTTTAGAAGAAATAGTGTATATCTGATTTTAAAGGAGGTCAATAAAGAGTACGGACTTACAAAAAAAGAGTATGATTTATTTTGTACTTTTTTTCATTGTTTTTAAAGGAATTGTATGAGTCCAAACATTCCAACTCTAAATTTATTATATCAAGAGCCCATTTTTGATAAATTTCAATGAAGCTCTGTTTCTCTCTTCTCGCCACTTCACATTCATGACCGAAAAGACTCTTTCAGTAAATGCTGAAGTGGCGGGAACAGAGAGTATACTTATAGCTAATCATTTTTTTTAAACAATCATATTCATCAGGACATTTTTTAAAAATAAATTGCCATTTTTCTGCAGTGGATTTTTGCATAAAATCTGTGTTATTAAACAATTCGGCTTGGAGTTCTTTTAAAATTATTACTTCTGAATATAAACTGTCCATGTGTATGTTTAGTCTTTGTAAATTAAGTTTTCCTTCTATAACTTGTTCTAAATGATTAAATTCAACATTAGTTTTTAAAGATACTACATTTAGTGAATACAGCCAGTTATCGCTACTAAAATCAAACCATTTTTGTAAATAAGTTAAACATTTGTCTATACACAATGAAAAATATGTGTTAATTTTATAAAACACATAGTGGAAACAAAATCAATGTAACGGGTAACCTCAAAGACTACTCAAAACAACTTGTGACATGACAATACATTGACACGTTTAACTTAATGACATTAATGGCTGCGTTCAGGAATGTTCGAATATGGTTTGGGGAATCGGTGATCCCAACATATTAACAGCAAATAGTAGACTTTTTTATTCTGATTATGGGTTTTTGCATATTATTACAGACTGGCACTAGTTTAGCAAACATTGTGTAAAAAAGAGTATTTTAGCGGACTCTATTACTGTTATAGATTATAGAGTACGTCTACATGATATAGAGGCCAATACTCTATTTTAGAGTATGGTTGGCAACCCTACTGACATCATACCTATGTTTCACAATAAATTATTTTATGGTTTATGATTTACTAGCTGTTGTCCGCGAATACGTATGCGTTACACTACTAAATGTGTAGGTAACCTAGAAATAAAGCTAAACTCGGCGTTGCAACTTGACACCTCATTTTTATCCCATGGGTCCTGATTTATGGGATAAAAGTAACCTATGTGGTAATCCAGGTACATATATATACGTACATACTAAATTTCATCAAAATCAGTTCAGCCGTTACGACGTGATTGGGTAACAAACAAACATTCAAACTTTACTTTATTCACAATTATAATATTAGTGTAATGCCACCGTGCATTGCAATGACAGACATCAAGTCGAGATTGGATTGAAACTGGAATGGCTTTTTTTCCAGCTCAATTTCAAAATATTTTTACTTACATTACTAAACTTCAGCACCGCCAATCCAAATCTCTTCAAGCCTCCGTTCTCGAAGCCAGAATACATACTCCAGAACTCCTCAGCTATGCTCTGTGGTACCGTGTGGTCGGCCATTTTGTTATGACGTAGAAAGGACGACAAAATGGCGGATAAAACTTCTGCTAATGTTGTTGTTGATGGGCCTAGAATATATTTTTGACTTTTTTATATTGTACACAAGAAAATATATCACAAAATACATAAATAGATTAGAGGACATGCACACATATTTTTAGTTAAATATCTATGGCCTTTGCCAAGGGAATACAAAATTCAAATTATAATTATTGTTTATTATGACAGTGATGAGTGGTGGTAAAATGATTAAGTAACACATGCCAGTGAGGCTCTAGGGTCATCATCACAATCAGATCACCCATAGGACGTCCTATGTTAAACATTGGACTTCCCTCACAAATTTTCAGAGCGGTCAATCTAGTTTGGCCTGACCTAACAGCTCTTAGCAATATTTATTACATCTTTTCTAATCTTCTAGAGACATTGATACATTGAAATTATGGAATAACCTATGATTTTTTTGGCAGAACAAAAATCTGCTATTGTGCTGTCACACAAGGAGACTAATACTCACTTAATGTTTCCTCTTCTACCATGCATAAACAATGCATTTGGAAGTCTTTCTGCAATGACTCAAAGAGCTCCTTATTCTGTCTGAACATCAAATCCGTTGTCAGCTTTCCATATAACTCAACACTTTCTGAAGGAAACACATCATTCCCTGATATAAATTTACTTTTTGACATATCGTTAGTATCATTCCCTTTTTGCATCTGCTCTTTGTCATTAGCCATTAGGTTTATTTTAAGCGACGGCAGAATTTCAGTAACAAATAAGTTACCATGGCTTAGTTTGAATAAAATTTCCATCAAGCAGTTTAGCATTTCTTGGTAAGATTCCATTACGGTTGGACTTTTTTTAGCTGTCATTATTGGAGGTAAAATCAGCTCCAAGTTTTGTTCAATTAAAACCGGGTCCAGTTTTAATGCAGTTTTGATGATCTGCAGTGTTGTTTTATCGAGCTTCCCTTCGAGTTTAAGTTGCCCGATCATAACCGCTTGTAAAAATGACAGAAAATTCTTCTTGGTTTCCACTTTTGATACTTTAGCACTGAATGTGTCAGTCAATCTTACGCTGATATCAACTTCATTCTTCAAAACAATTTTAAGCATACTTAAAAATAGGCTTCTTTTAACCTTTTCAGAGCTTTCTTCTACAGGTGTTAAGGTCATAGAGGAAATAATATAGTCCTGCTTCAAGTTTAGAACATTCGCAACCATAATGTAGAATGCAAAGATCATTTGTCCTTCATTTTTGTAGCTACTGACAAACACTTCGATAAAATCTTGCAGAAATTTGGTATCATTATCAGTCCGATGTTTTGGGAACTCGAGGAAAATGCTCATGATTTTAAGCACCGCTTGGATATTGTCCCCTTTTTCAGTGATTAATTTATCTAAACTGTCTTTTCTTATCAAAGTTTGAAGGTAGTTGATAAAGAATGACTTCTTGGTAGCATGAAACAAAATGTTCTGACACACTTCTACTACTGTCATATGGTTTCCTGTGTCTAGATAACTGAATATAGTTTCCAAATTTTCTCCTTCTATAAATTTAGTAACAAACTCCAATTTTTTCTTTGAATCCTTATAGTATTTAACAAAATTGTTCAATACCCTTTGGCTGAGCTCTAAGTTCAGACTGTCAATGCCTTTTAAACACTGTAGTAAAGTGATAGTAATGCTCAGGTAGTCATCAATTTGCTGGCTCATTTGCGATGAGATTTTGTCATTTTCTAAGAATCTGATTATGAACTGTATGTCTTCGGTTTGTAGGATATTCTTTTTGATAAATTGTGATACCACCTGAAATAACATAGGTATAAAGAATCAGGAATATGTAATAACGTGAAAAAGTTTGTTAAAGAAATCATAAGCTTGTTTGCATGTTTGTACATGGGAACATAGCTCCTAAAAGGATGGACCAATTATGTATTCTTTTTATTTATTTTATTCACACATAAATACTTCATGATCAATCCTAATGAAGTTGAAATGGGGTGCAGCCATTTTTATCATAGTTGAAATGGGGTGCAGCCATTTTTATCATAGTTTAAATAATTTTACTAAATACTAAATAATATAATGGTTACCCAACAAATAAATTCCTGACATAAACTGTTATGGTTATTAATTTTTAGCATGAAAAATACTATGTATTTTCCCAAAAATATTCATTTAATAGCAATCATTATACCTGTATAAGTTTACCCTTCAGCTCTCCTGTTAGTTCATCAGCATTCAGCCATTCTAGAACCTTCTGAAGTTCTAGACCATCTAGCTTATTACTTCTTGACAGTACATTAAGCCATTCTGCGATAATCCTCTCTTTAGGAGCCGTGGGGAAGTGGTGAGAGTGGATGATGTTCTTCGCAAGACATAACCGCTTTGGTAGTGGGGTTGCATCATCGTCTAAACGTCTTTTTAGCTCTGAAATTTAATTGAAATGCTTGATGTTTATCTAAGTACTTAATACCTATTTGCTCTAGCAGTGGTTAAATTATGTGAAAAGATAAACAGGTACTTGAAAAAAAAGTTGCGATTAGTCGCATATTTACGAAATGTTTGTAGGATTTTGTATCATTCCTTCAGTCAGTTTCTCATGTATTTAGTTATTAAATATCGGATTAATACCAGTCAAAACATGGCAGTCGAGATGAGACTTGACAGATTTTTTTAAATGTACGAATTTGCAGATCATAAGCCTGTTGATAAGCAGCATGCTTTATTATATTCAAAATATATTACAGCAAAAGTTACAACAAAAATGATGGTTCTAGCAAAAAATAAGATTGTTTGAGGTTATGTCTTGTTCATTGGTAGTTTTATAAAATTCTGTGTAAACATACCATTTAGCGGATTGAGCGACATTATTAAAGGTGTGTGTAGCACATAAATAACAATCAGTTGTATTAATATCACGAATTAGGGGTGAAAAACACACGCCCGCCGTCTTGTTATTGTTGCGTGCGTTTTATGTTGCGTTCGGTGTTGCCAGCACCTTAATCAGAAAAAGGCCGGTAAGCCTTGTTGACAAAGACCGATTTTCGACCCTAAAGGCCGAAATTGAAATAAAAAAAAATATTAATCAAAAAAATGTATTTAAATAGTGCAACGAACAAAAACTAGACACAAACAACTTCTTTACTTATATTATAACTTATATATTAACAGTCATTACTGATATATTATTTTAGAACACGTCATTTCTGGTGATGGCTCGAAATTTATTATACCTCCACAGTTTTCTATACCTGCAGTGGTAGTCATTATAGAAGCTATCGTTTATGTACTGAGACGAGTGTGGCTTTCAGTTTTTATTCTCTTCAGTTTACTAAAAACACGCATAACACTCGCGTTGAAACTTGGAGAACCAGCAGTAAGCCAATTATTTCATGTAAATGAAAAAAATTACGATTTCCTCCTATATTTTAAGATCTTATTTTTATTTTTAATAATTGTATGTAATATTTTTATTAATAGCGGGTAAAGGCCACAAAAAGGCCGATGGCTGCCAAGGGCCGACATAATTTCACAAGAGCCGATAATCAGCCCCGTAGGGGCCGACCTGGTAACCCTGGTTGCGTTGCGTATTTGACAACTGACTGACTGACCTGATGCCTGACAGTCCTGACACTGACATTTAATTTTTCTACGACGTAACAGGAACTTGACGGGAACGGTCGTTTTCTTCAAATGCTTTCCTTTTGGTGTAAACTTGTAAAGCATTTAGTTAGGGCTCCAAGGTTTTCGTTACTAGTCTAGTGTCAACTTACAGAGGTCTCTAGGTCTTATGGTGCAAGCTATAGTTTTATGTTTTCTATCTTGATGACATGATTGGGTTCCATCCATAGCTTAGTGGACAGCCTTGACTGAGTTGCTGGCTATCCATCAAGTGATTTTGGTTCAAGCCAATATAATTTTGTTGACAAACCACGCGTTCGAAGCCGCTGTCGGAAGCATATGTATTAGAAATGCGAAAGTTTCGATGTTTGTTTGTTACTCAATCACGTCGTAACGGCTGAACCGATTACAAAGAAATTTGGTACGTACGTGGATTAACCTTGATTAACACCATAAGCTGGGTACTTTTTGTTAACAAACACGCGCGCGAAGCCCTGGCGGAAGCTAGTAGGTCTATTCATGTCGCGCGGGGAACCCCCTACCTCACGCGCTTTCTGTAGGCAGACAATGAAGCCAAAATCAAGTGTTATTTGGAACCACTTCATTGAACCACCTCCGACTCCGATTCCAGTTACCAATTAACAAAATTTAAAAACTCCGACTCCGACTTCGGTTCCGTTATAACAACCTACGTAACATCCTTAGTTTAGATGCCAAAATCTCAGACACAATATCAAATTTTGTCTATAACAATCTCACTATGTCATACGATCACAAATGTTTGTTTTTGTATTTCAAGTTCCTCGGAAAATAATGTTGAGAATGAGACATTACTTTCCTTTGTTAATGACAGACAGAGACATGACAGATGCATGCCAGAGGAACGCCATCTGTTAGCAGTTATAAAAACGTGGCCGTGAAAACCCCTCATTAACAATTAAAAAAAAAACATATCTAAGTTCCAACTACGGCGCTGCTAATAGATGGCGCTGCTGTCTGGAGATAAGCCGCCAAAAAAAACGGCTTTTAAGCTAAAATCTCAAAGACACGCTAACAAAGACTAAATCTGTCAACTTACGCGCCTGCCGCAAGGGCAATCTGGGTGTAGGGATGGGGACATGGCCGTAGCTGGGGTGGGGCATTGTGGGGCAATGCTCTACCTTAAATTTATCAATGCCCCACCTACCTTAAAAATACCATCAACTAATACTAGTTCTTTTTTATGCCCTGGTTGGTAGGAACACACCCCACAAGTCAATGTTATTTATTATTTTATTTTTAACCTGTGTTGTCCCACTGCAGGGCAAAGACCTCCCTCCCTTCTTTCCAGTTTTTTCTTTCCTCTGCTTTAGTGGGCCAGTCTGGTAAATGCACATCCAAGTCGTCACGCCATCTCCGTGGTGGTCTGCCGCGTGGGCGAGTTGCGTTAGGGACCCAATCAGTTATTATCTTTGCCCATAGATCTTCGGGCATGCGACAGACGTGGCCGGCCCAATCCCACTTGAGCTGTGCTGATCTTTTTGTGACATCCAGAATCTTTGTTTGCGAGCGCAGTACGGAGTTCCGTATTCGGTCTGATAACCGGACACCTAAAATACTGCGCTCCATAGCCCGCTGACATACCTCGAGTTTGGACCTTTGCTGAACAGTCAAAGACCAAGTCTGTGCACCGTAGGTGAGGATGGGGAGAACGCACATGTCCATGAGTTTGCGCTTAAGGCAGAGTGGTAGTTCGCCTTTCATTAGTTGTTTAATCGACCAGTATCTCCTCCAGGCGTTTTCAGTGCGTCGAGCAACTTCTTTTTCTTGTCGCGCCTGGAAGGAGACAATCTGGCCAAGATACACATACTCATGGACATACTCGATCTCGACCTCCTCGATGTGCAGCCGTTGCCGTGTGCTGTTGGTCATGAGCTTAGTCTTAGACATATTCATCGCAAGTCCAACCTCGAGTCTGGCTTGGTTCAGATCGTTCAGCATACTTCCTAATTCTGTGACTGAGGAGGAGAACAGAACGATGTCGTCGGCGAAGCGGAGATTTGTTAACCGCCGTTCTCCTATAGTGTGACCATTAGTGCTGTGCACTCCGTGAGGTATGCGCGCGGCGAGACGGGGGGGAGAATCGGCTGCTGCGCTCTGTCAGTTCGCCGTCAACGCTCGTGGCGGCAGGTAGTGTTATTTGTATCGGACTGTCTATGTCAGACGCACATGAGATAAATATTCAAAGATGGGTCGTGCGTTATCTCGTGATATGAAATGGAAGATGAAGTTGAAACAGAATCTATGTCAGAATAACTTTCGTTAGAATATATAATTGTTTGTAAATATAAAAAATGTTCAATAAAACAAGTCCTTTGAATTATAACTTTAGTTCTTATTTATAACCTGCATATTTTTAATAAAATATGAGTATATTTAAGTTACATTTTAATCAACTAATTAAGTATAATATATTACAGATAGATAGCCTCCGACCATCGTCCCGCCACAATTCTTGCCTTAGAAATGCAAACTGATATCGTAAGATACATATGTCCGACATGTATTGATCTCATGTGAACTCATGCAGTTTTTTCTTTGCCTCCCACCTCGCCGCGCATACCTCAGGGAGTGCACAGCACTAATGGTCACACTATAAGACGATCCCCTTGTCAGCCCAGCTCGGTGTCAAGGTCTTAAATTCTTCCTCCAAAGTTGCTGTAAAAAGTTTCGGGGAAAGCGGATCTCCTTGCTTAACCCCCTTTTCAATAGAGAAGGAAGGACCAGTGGAAGAAAGTTTGATCGCTGCTGTACTATGACTATAAATGTTTCGTTTTATATACGTTGGTTCTATATTCTGATTAGTAAGGGATTCGAAAAGGGAATGGTGTTTAATACTATCAAAGGCTTTAGAAAAAAATAAAAGCCAAATAGATAGGTAGATTAAATTCGGAATGTTTTTCCATTAGTTGGTTCAGAGATTGGAGATGATCAGTGGTAGAAAAGCCGCGTGGAAAACCAGCTTGTTCGGGTGGCTGATGCATATACAAGTTGGCCAGATATGCTGTATTCTATTACTTTAATTAATGTTTTCTATAGATGTGAGATGAGGCTAATGGGTCAGTAATTAGAAATGTTGGACTTATCTCCCTTCTTATGAAGAAGGATGATGTTAGAATGACAAAACGATTTTGGTAAGTTTCCAGATAGCAATATTAAGTTTAAAAAGTTGGTAATATGAGTGAGCAGCGCAGGTTCTCCTATTTTTAGGGCTTCGGTGGTGATACCATCCTCGCCAGGACTTTTGCTATATTTCAAGCTACTTAGAGCGCGATGAACTTCCAAGCCCGTTATTGGCGCTCTGTTTTCCGAGCAAGAATATACCGTATTGTTAACTGCAGAGGAGCCTGTAGATGGGTCGGAATAAAGGGAACTATAAAAGTCGGTACAAATATCTATGATTTTATTTCTCTCGCCATGCATAATACCATTTTTGTTTCTAAGTTTCGTTATTGATTGTTTTCCTTTTTCCGTGCCTTGTTTTGCTACTTTCAACGATTCATTTTTCTCTAAAGCTGTTTTTACTGGATTTGTATTAAAATTTCTAATGCCATTACGTATGAATCTTTTAACAGATTTATCTATATCTCTATATTCAGCAGTATTAAATTTAAGCAAAAGCCTTTTTTCTATCAGGTCTTTTGTGTGGTTACTTAATTTTTCAAGTTTTTTCTTATTTGGTTTTACTTTGCAGCTGGCTTTCTTTATGCTGTTTTTAATATTATTATATTGTACTTCTACATTATCTGTTATTGTATCTAGAATTTTAAAACTATTTGTTAACTCTAAGTTAAATTGATCCTGGCTAGACATAAGAGAAGTTTTATCTATTCTATTTATACTATTTTTAATCATTTTCACTCTTTCTAGTTTTAGATTGAATTTTGCTACAATGCACAGGGGTCGGTGATCTGAACTAAAGCGAATTTTATTTATTGTCTCTACATTTGTTAACATATGCCTATTAGAAGCAAGGCAGAAGTCAATTTCATTTTTGTTATACCGTCCCGAGAGAACCAAGTCCACCTACGGTGAGGTTTTTTATAGAAAAAGGAGTTGCTGATACTAGGACTCTGTCCAAAGGCAAAGTTAATAAGCTGTTTCCCGCGATCGTTCCTTTCTCCCAGCCCAAAAGGCCCAATTACGATCGGGTTGTCTTGCGATTCTCCCTTTCCTAACTTGGCATTAAAATCGCCCATCACAATCGTCCAAGTACCTCGATGTTCATCGCATGCCTTATTTAACAAGTCATAGAACTCCTGGAGTTCATCACCTGGGCGTTTTGAATGGGGTGCGTAGACTTGGATGATTGATAGGATTTTCTTTTCTGTGATTTTAAATTTGAGTAGTGCTATTCTATCTGAGTAAGAAATAAATTCTAATATATTTTGTTTCCATCGCTTAGAAACTAGGAAACCTACGCCGTATTGACTTCCACTTCCGTTGTAGTAAAAAATGTTCTTATTACGTTCAAGTGTATCTTCGCCATCTCTTCTCACTTCGGCTAATCCAACTACATCCCAATTTATGAACTCTAAAGCATTTTCCAGTTTAATTAGTTTTTCTTCAGTTCTTAGTGTACATATGTCATTAAATCTGGGTTGATTATGAATTCTACCACTTTTCAAAACAGGAGTACCTAAGATATTGTTGGAATTTTGTGTCCATTTTAGAGTTTTTCACGTGAAGTCACCGGTCTTGTTTTAGCAGTAAGTATATAATGTTGTATGTTAAAATATTTAATTTATCGGAGTCCGTATTGCGTGCGATAGTTGTCTGACAGTTTAAGGCTCTCGCCCGGAGATTCACCTTGCCCCTGACCCTGGGGGCTTTTGGCCTACTGTCATGAGCCTCACCCCCAGTGTCGCCGGGCACTTGGGGACAGTTTCTTGTGTTGTGCATCATGATAGGAAGGGGGTTTGGACCGTTATCCACCACGCTGGTCCAATCGCGGCTTGGTGGTTGATGGTTGAAGCGCCAGAGCCTCGTTTGTTAGTCGGCAGGGTATACCACGGGCCGGTGAGGTTGGCTTGGATTCCGTAAGATGTAGTATGGAACCCCTTATACCCCACAAGTCAAGTACGATGAAAATTCAAATCAATTTGTACTTTCGCCCTACCTCTAACCGCTGCCCTACCTTAAATTCAACTCTTGCTACGGGCCTGGGTGGGGATCACCCTTAATTGCGTCCTAAGTTGTGATTTGTGTGTTTAAGGAAGCGATTTTCTAAATCGTTTCATAATCAGGATCATAGACATACCACAGATCAGTATATTTAGATCGGCCCCTACCGCTCTGCCACAACTCGCGTGAGTTTTATAGAGGCAATTTCTTCGTCAGTACATACGTCATCGACTGCCGATGCCGTGCGGAGTGGCGATTTTTGTTTTGGGTAGGTAGGTCTTTGCGCTGAATACGAAAATGGAAAAAATATTGAAGAAAAACTTCTTTACGCACGCTTGACTTGGGGAGTAAGCTGGTGAATGTGTTACGAAAAGTGCGAACGGAAGTTGAGAGGGAAGTTAGTGAAGATAGAAAGAGAGAGAGAGTTACGTTTCGTATATTTTTTAACGCGAGTTGCGTCTGTTCAGAATGAACATAGAATCGACCTACAGGCTACAGCCGTGTGGTCAATTTTGTAATTGAACAATTTTATAAATTTATATTTTGAAAAATAAGTTTTATTTCAGTCGTGGGGTCTAAAGCACACTCGTTTTTTCTATTAATATTTATTTATGTCTGACAACTTAGTCCTTATTTATATTGCATTCTACACAATTAGAGGTGAAGAGAAATTAAAAAGTTTTTATAACAGTTTGTTGTTAAAAAGAGAATTTGCTGTCATGGAGGTTGTATTTAAATTCAGCATTTATGAATGTAACCTTTTATATTTTAAACTAGCTGACCCGCCCGCGGCGCCTCATGTGTGGTTGTTCAATAAAAAAACATTACCCTCCTTTTACGCAGTTGGGTAAAAAGTAGCCCATGTCCTAATCCTGGTCTTGTTCTATCTGTGTACCAAATTTCATCAAAATCAGATCGATTATGATGAAATTTGGTAGCCGTCGTGAAAAGGTAACAAACAAACAGAGTTAGGTACTTTCGCATTTTTAATATTAATATGGGTATGGATAGAAACAAGGATTTGCCACGGAGGTTCTATTTAATTTTATTTTATTAAGAATTATTAATCATTATTCTATTTTCAAATTTACTTACGGCCCTACGGGCGTAAATCGCATTTACGCATAAGGCATCGAGGTAACAAATACCAAATTTCAGAGTGAGTGATGAAAAATATTATTAAGCTCTTGCTAAAGTGCCATCATCCTAAAACAGCCCTTCACTGCGTCAAACCTCTCCATGTTCGTTCAATCAAGGTTGACAAAACAAAACAAAACTAAAAAATAACATTCGATGTTTTTATAGAGGTTTGAAGGTCAATTTTAAATACAATTAAGTAAATCAAATGCCGTTTCATTGACGATTATGCTGAGAAATTCTAAAAATAACAAATGAATGAGCAAAACACTTTCATTCATAAATTGCGACAGCCATTTTGATTTGTTCAGCGAAAACGCTAGCCTTCTGTTTCAGAATACAGAAAGTTGCGCCTCAAAATAGGCCAAGGAGATAATTTGCGCAAGCGCGAAACCATCGATTTTGCCCCCAAAACGTGACGTCACAAAATGTCTGCCATTTGATTCTAGTCGCTCAGCATAAAAAGTAGAATATCACCTCACAGTTATTTGTAAAACTAGCAGATGTTACAAATTTCATGCCAAAATCTCGAGTGATAATAAAAAAACAGACTTTTATTATTTTTCGTAGTATAGATCTTAGAAGAAAGTTGATTTGTGTGTAGTTAGTAAGGGTTACGGTAGTTAAGGAGATCAAAATGGTTTACTTCGGCGTTAAAAATAATTTCTTGACAATTTTCGACGTGTCGACGATGATGCTGGCAAAACTGTCGTGTTTATGTGAGTATTATTTTTATGAATGCATTTTAAACAACTCATTGCAACCAGAAATTGCCTTTATTTTGTGCTTATTTAACTAAATTCGTATGAACAGTACCTACAAAGTAAAAAAAGTTAAAAGAACCACTACACTTGTCAGATTTAAGATTATTTGTCAAAAATATAATCAAAATCGTGTCAAAATTTCAAAATATTATGACACTGCCTTAGCTCGATTTGCTGTTGCATGATTACAAGTAAGAAAATACTTAAAAACTAAATCACAATTAAGTACTTAGACCAAATTTATCCTAATAGCTGTAGCTAGTAGGTAGGTAGGTATACAGTAAGTTCAATTACATAATGAAAACTAAACAATACCGTAGGCATTAATTAAACACAAACACAGGCCTTAATTAAAGGCAATTTATTCGTATCCCTGGTATTTGTCACCGAAAATTGTAGAGCCCGCATTAGTACCTATCTACATAAATTATGTAGATACTAATGGAACATCATCATGATGAAACGAAGGACCTACCTCCCTTGTCAGTGTTCCGTGGATCCCTGTCAGGGATCTACGGAACCCTGACAAGGGAGGTTCCGCCAACAGTCAACTGTCATAGGATATTTCTCAAAAACCGACATCGCTTTTATAGAATTCATAATCGGAACCATATTCAAATGAGCCCAAACACTAGTGGCCTACGATTAATCAATTCAGAAGTTTCATTGTCTAGCATCCGTCGCCATCATAAGACCACCTCCATTATAACATTGTCACCGCGAAGTTACTTATGTATTTCAAAGTTGTTGTACTTAGGTGCAGATACTAACTGCGTGTGATAAAAATGGGCCCCGTCTCAGCGTACTGAACGTAAACCACCTTCGGCAGTCGGTCAAGTATACAACCTGTTTTGTTATTAGGTACGACATTAATTTAAAACACGCACCCAGACACGAATTAACTGATTTTAGAGGTGGGTTTAACACGGGTAGCTTGAATAATTATCCAGTAATCGATGCATTTCTAATTAACAATATTTTCAACACACTTCCTCGTAAAGTGAGTACATCGTTATTAGGGCCTTATACCGAACTATAACACACTAGTGCATAATAGAATTATCCCTACAAAGTTAAGTTAGTACCTAACTGCAAATTATATGCGAGTAAACAGAGCATTTTCAATTTAACCGGGTTTCAGTTTTTGTAACAACAAAGAGGTTTTATGCCGCTGAAAATCCTATTACATTTTTGAAATAAATAAAATTGTATCCATAATTAAGGCGAAAAAACATTTATTATTATAAAATTACTTATAATTCACAATAATTTGTTATAAAATATTTGTATTTTATCACTAAAATTATAATTATGAAGTAAGTAGGCTGTATGGCTAAGTGTGGGCTAATATAATCAATCAACTACCATTTGGCGCGTGCAAAAAAAAAACTAGCGCGCCATTTCCCATTTTTTTGTTTGTATCGCATTTGTTGCTGTGTGGTAAATAATTGTAAAAATGTCAAGTTTTAGTACAGAAGATTAACAATTGATAGATTTAATCCCGCCAGAAATACTAAATGCAGCACAAAATGCAAATGAAAGCCTCATCATCATCATCATCATATCAGCCGTAGTACGTCCACTGCTGGACAAAGGCCTCCCTCATTAATCTCCAGGAACTGCGGTTGGAAGCGGCTTGCATCCAACGCCGACCTGCGGGTCTTACCAAGTCGTCTGCCCATCTTGTGGGTGGACGTCCTACGCTGCGCTTGCCGGTCCGTGGCCTCCACTCGAGAACCTTCCGGCCCAACGGCCATCTGTTCTGCGCGCTATATGGCCTGCCCATTGCCACTTCAACGTGCTAATCCGTCGGGCTATGTCGTTGACTTGAGTTCTCCTACGTATCTCCTCATTTCTGATTCGATCCCGTAGAGAAATCCCGAGCATAGCCCTCTCCATAGCTCGTTGAGCAACTCTGAGCTTATTCATAAGGCCAATCGTGAAGGACCACGTCTCGATTCCATATGTCATCACTGGTAACACACACTGATTGAAGACTTTCGTCTTAAGGCACTGAGGTATGTTGGACGAAAAGACGTTGCGAAGTTTCCCAAACGCTGCCCATCCGAGTTGGATTCGACGATTGACCTCTTTCTCGAAGTTGGACCTACCTAATTGGACTGTTTGTCCTAGGTATACATACGCGTCGACAACTTCAAGAGCCGAATTCTCAACCATAACTGGGGCAGGGACGACATGGACATTCGACATGATTTTCGTCTTGTCCATGTTCATTTTAAGTCCTACACGTTGGGAGACTCGATTGAGGCCTTCGAGCATCGTGCTGAGCTCTTCCATCGACTTTGCCATGACCACAATATCGTCGCTTGAAGGCATCTTCCAATGCGGTCGTAAACAGTTTCGGAGAGATGACATCTCCCTGTCTTACGCCTCTTTTTAAGGGAATCGCCTTCGAGCTCTGTTCGTGTACTCGGACTGACATAGTGGCGTTTTTATACAAACACTTCAACACTTCGATGTACCGATAGTCAATACGGCATCGTTGGAGAGACTCAAACACTGCCCATGTTTCGATCGAATCGAAGGCTTTCTCATAGTCCACAAACGCGAGACATAGCGGCAAGTTATACTCTTCGGTCTTTTGTATGACTTGCCGTAGCGTATGTATGTGGTCTATGGTACTGTAGCCTTTACGGAACCCGGCTTGTTCGGGAGGCTGGAAGTCATCAAACCTGCGTTCGAGACGGTTCGCGATGACCCTCGAAAACAGCTTATAAACATGGCTCAAAAGCGAGATGGGTCTGTAATTCTTAAGCAAGGTGTTGTCACCTTTCTTGAAGAACAGAACCACCACGCCCTCGTTCCATGCTTTTGGCGTCGTACCTTCAAGCAAGGCGGAATTAAAGAGCTACTGAAGGACTTTAAGTACCGGTGATCCACCCGCTTTCAGAAGCTCTGAAGTGATTCCGTCCTCCTTGTCGTTCTTAAGCTGCTTCAAGGCCATCCTGATCTCATACAGGCTGATGTCCGGAATATCTTCGGTATAATGTCGGGTCAGTTTGGCTCTTGGGTCGTTGGCCGCACTGCAAACAGGTTTAGTGACCGAATCGTAGAGCCGTCCATAGAACCTTTCGACTTCCCTTAACACTTCCGCTTTACTTGACGTTATGCTGCCATCTTCCCTCTTCAGCTTTGTCATGCGGCTCTGCCCAATAGAATTATCTCTCGCGAACACTTTAGAGCCTTTATTCCGCTCTATCGTATCTTTAATACGAGATGTATTAAAGGTACGAATATCGTGCCGCAAGGATTTCCAAATCTTTCTATTGAGCTGCCTATGTGACTGAGCATCATCGGGAGACTGCAGTCGCAAAGAACGTCGTTTAGCCATGAGGTTAAGGGTGTCATCAGAGAGTTTCTGAGGTCTATTGGTACGGGGGGTCTTAAAGAACTGGGACCCCACCATATGGACGGTTTCTACGAACCTGTTATTGATCTCGTCCACTGATGCATCTACTTCTAGACAGTCAAAGCGATTTGCAAATTCGAGTTGAAAGCTCTCGAGGTTTTGGATATGTGCGCGAGTGGGTCGGAGCGTAGATTTCATCAAACGGGACCTTTCAAGTTTAACGTTCATATTCAATGTGGCTCTAACAATTCGGTGATCACTGCCGGTTTTCACCCTGTGAATCACAGAGATATCATTGAATATCCGTTTCTTGTTGGTCAAGATGAAATCAATCTCATTTCTCGTGGAACCGTTGGGACTCATCCAGGTCCATTTCCTGTGAGGCGGCTTCTGGAAAAAAGAATTCATCATAAAGAGTCCTTCTTTCTCCAGAAAATCGGCCAGCCTCTGTCCCCTGGGGTTCCGTTGCCCATATCCAAATTGCCCCACTCTCAACTCATCATCGCTTCTCATACCTAGCTTTGCATTGAAGTCCCCCATAACAACAATAAAGTGAGTTTTGTTCATATGTATGGCTCTACTGATGTCCTCATACATAGACTCTACTTCTTCATCTGGGTGTGAAGAGGTCGGCGCATATACCTGAACGACCTTCAGCGAATATCGCTTAGATATTCTGAGTGTCAGGTACGCGACCCTGCTCGACACACTGTCGATGGTGATAATGTTGTTGATGAGTGACTTGTGAACGAGAAACCCAACACCACCTTGGGACTGTTGGTCGCCCTCCCGGTAGTAAAGTAGGTTACCAGACTTAAGGGATATCGTGTCCTCGCCCTCTCTACGGACTTCTGATAACCCCAAAATGTCCCAGTGTAATCTACTAATTTCTTCTTCCAGCTCAACAATCTTTTCGTCTGTCCTCAAAGTGTGCATGTTGTGTGTTACCAGGGCCAGTGGTCGTCGTAGGGTTTGGTAGCCGATCGTCTCCCGGAAATTTTTAGCACCCCTGGCCCCGCCGTTACCGTGACTGCTACCGTAGCCAGGATTAGCGGGGCCGCCGGGGACTCGGGGCCTGGTTTTATATTGTAAATCAATGAGGGGTTGTTGCCATACTCGCCACGCTTGGCAGGCGGGTTGGCGAGCGCAATATAGGTATTGAAAACACGAAAAGACGCTGCTGCCCATCTTTCGGAGGTATCCCTTAGCAGACTCCTACTGCATCCACGGGCAAGAGCGGCGGGGCAACATTCTGATGCCGGCGCCCCACGGCACCCACGGCAATGAAAGCTTAATACCTGCAAAATCTAGAGCAAAGTACTTACGAGCTGCTTACGATAGTTTCATACAATGGATAAGCAACAAAAAAACCCAGTCTGAAATTGTGTTTTGGCGTTTTTCTCTGAACTCGCCAATACATCGAAACCCAGCTCCCTGATGCATCTATTCCATGTTATGAAGCATGGTTAAGCTTAAACATTGTGTTGATATCAAAACGTACTGTAACCCACAACCATGTACATCTCGTAGCATGAGTTATTTGTTGCCTTCTCCTTCCAGTAATTTGTAGATTTACCTTTGTCGCCGACATTTAACACAAGAAGTAAATGAAGATACTAAAGAAGTGGCAAGTACCAATGTAAGACAAACTGTGAAATCGCCATCAAAAACAATACAATATCGTTTTGAAAATTGTACATCCACCAATTGTTTTATTAATTAAACGATTTATGCAATACATGTTTGTTTTTCCCTCGCAAGTGTGTTGAAAAAGTGCGTATGAAACTCGCGAGCAACTAGCTCATTAGACACTCGGCTGATTAACTCCCTCGCCTACGGCTCGGGCTGCAAACCACAGCCTCGTGTATAATGAGCAACTTAGCTCACTAGTATCATAATATACTATTAACGTAAATCGGCTGTGCCATTGCTCAATTTGATTTGATTTAGGTAATTTAATTTCTATTGGTGCGATTTTTTAATTACTTTTTTTGCGTCGATGCTGTTTTCTTAGTTTAACAGGCATCTACTTAAACTATGAATGAATATGATTTGTTTACATAAACAGGCCGTTTTATTGATATTTTATGTCTTGATAATGAGATTGATTAAAAATTGCAAATTATCTACGGTAATGAATTTGAAGAAAACCTATTTTACAACAATACTAGCCATTAGCCCTACGCGTGTTTTCATTTAATGTCGTCCATAAACAAAACACGTAGTATGTGATATCATATCACACCAGTCTGCTGGTGTGTCACTGCAAGTTCACTCTGAAAGTAATTTTCAACGAAGGAAGCGCTCCAGTTAACGTAGTTCCCAGTCAAGATCCATCTCAGTGTATTGTTTGAAACTTTCATCTGTTAAGTCCGACAATATATTTTTTACCCATATTTTACTGTTTTAAAAATTTGTATAAAAATATCGTATGCTTGTATGTCACGTCTCATCTGTCTGGTTCAACAGTTGGGGCCGCAAATTCCAGCCGAAGATCTCAAGCGGCGCAAATATGTCTCGACAGAGCTTACGTATTTGAGCCATTTGGGGTCGAGACCCTGGGTCCATGGGGTACCGGTACATCCCTGGGTCCATCGCGTTTTCATAATTCTTTCTGGGCGTCTGGTCAAAGCGACGTGTGATCCGAAAGCTGGCGATTATCTGGGTCAACGCATAAGCGTTGCAATTCAGCGGGGCAATGCAGCCATTGTCTTGGGGACACTTCCGCCTGGTAGTGATCTGGAGCAGTTGAGCTATCTATAGATCGTTTGCAACGGTCTTTAAATAATTCTACTGTTTCTTATGTTTTTATAGTCATGTAAATAATTGTATATTCTTTCATTTACTTCAAAATATAAAAACTGTTTGTTTATAAAGTTTTGGTACCTATAGAACCCCGATTGCATGAGCCTGAATCGCACTTGCCTGATTTTTTTATTTAGAATCGCACGGGTTTTGCGTTGATTAATAAATTGGTGTTCTTATTTACTATGTTTTAATTTTACTCGAGAAAATGTTGCTTTCTGGCCAGAGAGCTTAGCCAAGTTACATTCACTTACAATCAATTCGTTTTCTTCATTGGTTTGTTGTCGATATGTCACGTGATATTTCCATAGCATGTGTCAAATCCCATACAATGACTTATCGACTAGGGTCATCGCTAATCGAATGTTTATTCAATTCAGTTTAATTCAATAAAAATAGTTTACAACTTTACAGTACAAGACCAAAGCGTTATAATTAGTTATCTACTACAAAATAAATATACAATACTAGCTGACCAATCTGCAGCTTCGCACGCGTAGTTTTTCAATAAAAATGTTACCCTTCTTCTACGCAGTTGGGTAAAAAGTAGCTTATGTCACCCGGGGATAGTGTAGCTTCCCAACGGTGAAAAACATTTTTAATCGGTCCAGTAGTTTCGGAGCCTACTCAATGCAAACAAACAAACAAATCTTTCCTCTTAATAATATTATTTTTGTAGATAATGATATGTTCTTTAATATTGTAGAACATATTTTTGTTCTATCATCAATAGTTTCCGCAGAGCATGCGACGAAAGACGTTTTAGGGCACCTTTTTACACCTTGGGTTACGTTACTCAAGTTTTAGTAAGGATCTCTAATCTTGTCTAGCAATAAATATAGCCTATCTCACTCAGGGTGAATGTAGCTTTCCAATGGTGAAAGAATTTTTGAAATCGGCACAGTAGTTTATTCATTACAAACATACACACAAACACAAAAATACAAATCTTTCCTCTTTATAATATTTAGTATAGATTAGTATAGATGAAACATACAGTTATCCTCACATATATAAAAAACAAAGAAAAGGTAGAAAGGTTCTCGAGTAGAGACCACGGACTGGAAGACGCAGCGTAGGCCGGGCCCCCACAAGGTGGACCGACTATCTAGTAAGAATCGCGGGGAGCCGTTGGGCGCAAACGGCTACTAACCGCTCGTTGTGGCGATCTAAGGGGGAGGCCTATGTTCAGCACTGGACGTCTTCCGACTGATGTTGATGATGATATACAAATAGAACACGAAAAAAAGTTATACAAACAGAAAAATACAATAAAATGAACAATGAACACATTATTGAACAAAAATATAACACTAAATTACTCAATATGTATGAATGTAACTTGGCTAAGCCCTCTGTACTGCGTGAAAAGTAAAATTACTGTTAACCTTAGCATATCCAGACATAGAAACAAAGTACAAACGTTTGGAGTCATATATGGCTCCATAATACTTACGGCTAGCATAACGTGTATTACCATTTTTTAAAATTTAATTTCAGTTTTCTTATGGTCTTCTTAGCGTGTCAAGAGTTCTACGTTTTCATTTCTTATGGTCAATTGCGCCCACGGAGTGTGAGATTTGTCATAGAGGATGACTTCTTCTCTATGCGCGCATAATTATGCTTAAATAAAAACCGACCAAGTGCGAGTTGAACTCGCGTACGAAGGGTTCCGTACCATTATTTATAAAAACGAGCAAAAAACCCCGTTTGTTGTATGGGAGCCCCCCTTATATTTGTTTTATTTTAATTTAATTATTTATTTTTAAAGAGAATATATAACTAAATATTCTGTGAATATTTCAAGCGTCTACCTGTTGCCGTTATCGATATCGAGTAAAAACGAGCAAAAAAAAACCGGCCAAGTGCGAGTCGGACTCGCGCACGAAGGGTTCCGTACAATTACCTATCTATAAAAATGGCAAAAAATCGTGTTTCTTGTATGGGAACCCCCCTTAAATATTCTTAATTATTTCTTTTTAAAGTGAATAATATAACTAAATAATAGGTTGGGGAAAAAGTTTTTTCGCATTATAGTATGTAGGAACTTGTATTGTTTTGATAAACGCTTTGAATAGGTGAGAAACAAGACTGATAGGGCGCAAGGGCGGATTCAGCTTTGGTGCCAGGGGGGGGGGGGGGTCACATAGTCGTGGTCAAGTCACATGAAGTTATAATTTAATTTTTATAATCATAGATACAAGTAAAAAGTAGATATTTTCTTAATGTACATACTGTACTTAAAATACCTATATTAAAATAACAAAATCATTTTTTCAAATCAAAATATTATATTAAATTAATCAAATATTGAATGTACTTACATGAAAATGTATTATATTATGACAAAAAATATATAAAAAACATTATGTTTAACAATTTTAATTAGTGGTCCACCTGGGTCCTGGACCCAGCCCGGGGGGGGGGGGGGGGGTTAGGACCCCCATGACCCTCCCCCTGGATCCGCCCTTGATAGAGCGGTAGTTGCCTATAACCAACTTGTCACCCTTTTTGTGTAAGAGAATAATGTTCGACTAACAGAAATGAGGAGGAATTGTATCAGATTTTAGTATACTGTTGAATAAGTTTGTAATACGGGGAAGCAACGCATGTTCTCCAGCTTTCAGAGCCTCGGTGGTAATTGAGTCATCGCCGGGACTTCTACTACATATATTTAATGCTTTCGATTGCGTAATGAACCTCGTAACCGGTTGTGGGCGCAATCATATCACTATCAGAACATAAACATTGTAGATCCGGTTGTGGTGTGGGCAGATTAACAGAATACAGGTCTTTATAGAACTGGGTGCATATTTGTAAAATTCTATCTCTGTCACATTGTTTCACGCCGTGAATATTCTATGAGATGTTTTTTTTATTTTTATTCTACGGGAAAAACTTATTCATATATTAGATATTTCTGAAATAGTTGGAAAGTTGTTCTATTGTCGGATTTGTCGGTCCTACGCGGTATTAATATTTCATGAACTAGTTGCTGTGTGGGGTGGTGTGGTGATGGCAGATTGCTTCACCCCCGCAGGTTATCAGATAAAAAAACCTTTAGAATTCCCAAGATTGTTTGCATCACGTCGTTTAGGGTTACCACATCTAGGGTAAGATTTCCCGAAAATATTCCCGATTAACAAAGTGCTTCGGAAATATTCGGAATACGTGTTCTAACTCGAAAGGAGGTGATGAATGAAAATTGTTGTTTAAATATACGAGTTTAATAATTTCTTTTATGTAAGCTATCGATTAAAAGTCTACGATTGACAATAATTTTATAAATGCTAAGTTTGGATTTTTTTTACTACTTATATGACAAACGAGCATGCAGTCCAACAGATGTTAAGTGGCTATTGCAGCCCATGGATACGTTGCCATACTATAGGACTTAGCTGTTATCCCTATGTGCCAGTAATTACAGGAACATACCATTACCATATAACCGGAACACAGCAGCACAAGTACTGCTATTTGGCGGCAGATAAAGGTAAGGCGGTGGTGCCCACTTCCGCGAGCCGCCTTCCAAAAGCTCTACTACCAGTAGAATGTTTGTTTGTTGCTCAAGCAGGCCCGTAACGGCTGATACTGACGTTTGGCAGGTACACAATATAATAAAGATTAGATTAAGGTAGAAACACTTTTTATTAACGAAGACGCGGACGGAAGCTAGTAGTCAATTTAAAAAGAAAAAGATATTGTTTAAAAAAAAACAATTACAGCGGATCATTCCAGATATATGAATTTTAATCATTTACCTACCGTCGTCTGTTTTTCACAAAGACTCAATCCGTGTCTCTTTAAGGTAAGAGTAAATAGGTGTCTTCTAGATCTTCGTGCTTCATCTTAGACCTCATCATCGCTTACCTTACCATCCATCAGGTGAGATTGTGGTCAAACAAAGATCTTTTTTTTATAACAATAAAAAACCGATTATCTGACAACCCTATCCACCCCACACCCCATGTTTCGTGCAGACTGACCAACATTTTCATTCACAGTCGTTTATTTTCATTTGTTGTAGTTACAATGTTTTTGTCTTTATCATCGCAGTGAGTTTACTATTGTTTCCCAGACCAGTTGTTCATTCATTCGTTCTTTTGATGTCCAACTTGGGGATACAGCCGTGGGCTGCTAATTTTATTTATAGAATAACCACAGGAGGTTTAAACAAAATCTTTTGATAAAAAGTTTGTCTATTTCAAACATATAAAAGCTATGTAGATACCTTGCCTTATCACACTTGTTAAAAATAACTAGGTAGCAACATGCTGTAGCAAATAGGTACTGAGCTGAGGACCCTTTCGCCGCAAAACTTAGCAGTTAGTTATGATTTTTAGTAAATAAGTAATAGTTCTTTTTTTGTATTATTTGTTTCTTATGGTGGTATAAGTAAATGTTGTTTCTTTCTTCTTTCTTTACATTTATTTCTTTCTAGCCTGCGTCATTCCACTACTAGGATAAAGAATGGCGAATGTTGTGAAATAAATGTTTTTTGGTAGCTCTAATCAATCTATCTAGCTAGCTAATCGGACCTATTTTTTTTCTTTTAGAACTGTAATAGAACCTACACAGGTAATATGTACATGAGGACACGGGATCTTCATATTAGGTAATAGAAGAGAAAACTTTGTAGGTACTAGGTACCCCCTTTTAATCGACTTAAAGTAAAAGTAAAGCCAAAATCTTATATTCATTAAAATCACAAGGATCACTTTGAAACGTCAATTTTACTGACAGTTCCTTCGCGACCAAGCCACGAAGAAAGGCATGAAATAAGGCTAGTTGTTTTTTTTAGTGATCCTTTTAGAATACATAACAGCATTTTCTCAAGCACCCTAGCTCGTGCGGTAGATTTTCTATATCATATCGTACCCACAATAATGTAATTTAATTATAACTTTTTTTGCCACGAAAAGCTATGAAAGTACACGAAAGTATGATTGAACAATTTGCTTGTGTCTGACACTGACACTATAGAATTTTTACTTTATGATTGCCATGTCATGATAGTTAACTGTCAGTGTCAGTCAAGACAATATATTTTTTTTCTTTCTGATTTGTCTATTGAGCTTAGTAAAAAAAATATTGTGTTTCGTTTGTGCCTAAGGCGTGAGACAAAGAATTTAATTGTTTTGTCTTTTTTTCAATACCAGAATAGAATTGGCAGGTGGTATGCAGGTTTTAGAAAGTAATTTTATTGTAAGTTATTAACTTATTTTGTATTTTTGTTTTTTTTTTGCATTTGTTATAATTTATTAGTATTTTATGTCTTTGAGCGATACCGATAGTGATGAGTTTCTTTCGATCCCCTCTCGAGACTCGAGTGTGAGCAGCGATGATAGTTTTACGAGTATGCCATCGCTCTTTGACGCACTGACGTGCAATTTTTCAGACGTACCCAAAAACTTTAATGTTATTCATATAAACGCACAGGGTATTCCGGCTCATTTTCCTGATATGCTGGCGTCATTTGATAGTAAAAACATTAACGCTGTATTAGTCTCCGAATCTTGTCTCAAGCCATGTCTCCCCTCGTCTTTATACTCCCTCCCAGGATTTACTTTGATTCGCAACGTATCGGTTCCACAACCGGTAGCGGTTGTGGAGGTGTAGCCATTTACTTGCGCTCTCAGATTCCATACTCGATTATAAGTACGTCTACAAAGCCGCCTCCATCAAACGCAGGTGAGCACCTCTTCATCAAAGTAGTCCTTTTTCACACTAAAATCCTCCTCGGAGTTTATTACAGCCCTTCCTTACGCATTAATTATTTCTCCTCTTTTGAAAAACTCTTGGAAGACCTCATGCCTTTGTATAGTCATACAATTGTAATGGGTGACTTCAATACATGTCTCGTGAAACAAGACTCTCGTACACGTTCTCTAGAATCTCTTGTTAAGTCTAGCAACATGCATATCCTCCCTCTTGGCACCACGAATCACTTCCCTAATTGTGCTCCATCTCTTTTAGATCTGATTCTAGTCTCATCCCTACAACATGTTGCTAAGCACGGTCAGCATCCAGCTGATATGTTCTCTTATCATGACCTAATTTTTCTATCGTATAAAGTGCGTCCTCCAAAACTAAAACCCAAAATTCTTCTGCAGCGCAATTTTAGTTGTATGGACGTAGAGAAGTTGAGAGCTGATGCTCAAAAACTAGACTGGTTTCCGGTAATGGCTGCTGACACTATTGAAGACAAGATCGCAGTATTCAATGCCACAATAACGCATCTCTTTGATACGCATGCTCCGATTCGTCCCATCAAAATGAAACATCTGCCGACTCCATGGCTTACAAATGAAATAAAAAGTCTTATTCATAAAAAAGCTATCGCTACAGCCAAATACAAATAGTCTGGAAGCGATGCCAATAAAGACAGCTATTTTCTCGTCCGGAATCGCTGCAATAGAGTATGTAGGGATGCACAACGTCGCCATATTCACGCTTCTGTTTCGAACACAGATTCCGCTAAAGTTTGGAAATTCCTAAGAACACTAGGAGTTGGCAAGTCACGTTGTGATACCGTTACTAAAGACTTCGATATTGATTCTCTTAACTGTCATTTTTCATCGTCATCAAACATGAACTTGCATGACAAACTTAGCACAATTAACTATCTTTCTTCTATGTCAACTCCTAACTATCCTCCTTATGTCTTTAGTCAATTCACTGCATGTGATACTAAAAAGAGCATTCTGTCCATTTCATCTAATGCTGTGGGAGGTGACAACATGGGTCGGAATATGTTAATTCCTATCATTGATGAAATTCTTCCTATGATATGTCACCTACTCAACTTCTCTGATTCCTCTGGCTCCGTTCCTTCGGCTTGGAAGGATGCAAACATAATCCCTCTTCCAAAAAAGCCTAAGCCCTCTTATTTCACAGATTATCGTCCCATCTCCATTCTCCCATTCCTATCCAAAGTTCTTGAACGTTTGATTCACAATCAGCTCAGCTCCTTTCTCAATGATCATAGTTTGCTTAATCCTCTCCAGTCCGGTTTCCGACCCAGTCATAGTACTCTTACTGCTCTTGTAAAAATCACTGATGACATTAGACTGGGTTTGAAAAACGGACAACTCACCAGCCTTACACTTTTAGATTTCAGCAATGCTTTTAACACTGTTGATTTTGATATCCTCCTTGCCCTATTACGCTCTATTAACATATCTCCATCGGTGATTGACTGGTTTTGCAGTTATCTGCAAGGGCGCCGGCAGCGAATCCGCATCGACGATTCGTTTTCGTCCTGGTGTAGTACTACAGCCGGTGTACCTCAAGGTGGCGTGTTATCTCTGCTTCTATTTGCACTTTTTATTAATTCGATATCTCACCAAATTACTTCTTCCTACCATCTCTATGCAGACAATCTCCAAATTTATACTTCAGCGTCATTCCATGACCTGCCTGGTGCAATCAACCGTACCAACAACGAACTTAACCGTATTCGGGACTGGAGCAAGGCGTACGGTCTTACAGTGAACCCTCAAAAACTCAGGTCGTTGTAGTAGGAAGCTCTCGCACGTTATCAAAAATAGACTGGACAGCTATTCCTAGCGTAGAATTTAACGGTGTAATAGTTCCTTTCAGCAAACACGTTAAAAACTTAGGTATTTTAATAGACAGTTCCATGTCGTGGGTTCCGCAGCTTGAGTCTGTGAGTCGAAAGATGTTTGCATCTGCTGGCTCGCTTAGAAGGCTGCGTAACTTTCTACCTACCGCTACAAAAATTGCGCTCGCACAGTCAATTCTTCTCCTCGTTCTTGATTATGCTGACACCAGCTATCTCGACCTTATGAACGACCAATTAAACAAGCTTGAGCGTCTGCAAAATTTCTGCATTCGTTTTATTTTTGGACTCCGTAAATTTGATCACATTTCCGAATTTCATCTCAAGCTCAAGTGGTTAGCTATTCGTCTTCGCCGGAATGCTCATATCCTTTCCCTCCTGTACAACATCCTCTAAAACCCCTTAACCCCTTCCTACTTGAAGGAACGATTTGAGTTTCTTCACTGCTCTAATCCTCACTCGCTCCGATCGTCTGAAAATTTGATGCTGAAAACCCCCAGTTCATAGTACCAGATTCTATGATAATTCCTTTTCCGTTCAAGCAACACGTCTTTGGAACACATTACCGGTTAAATACGGCAAGCTCCATCATTAGCCACATTTAAAACACGAGTAAAAACATTTTATCTCTCAGAAACGTCGTAGTATCGCTATAGATATGTATGCTTATGTGTATATAAATTCTGTCACATGTTTAATATAAAATAATTGAAACAAGTTTATTCATTATGTAACCATTTATATACCAAAATGAACTTAACAAAACATAGATTCTTATGACACTAAAGTTTATTCAAAATGACCTCCGTGATTTTGAATACAGGCCTTCAATCTGCGCGGCCAGTCGTCTTTCGCAGCACGAACGAGGTCCATGTCAATATCGGCGGCTGCCTTAATCAAGGATGTCTTGAGTGACTCCAAATTGGGATGAGGCTTTGAGCACGCCTTTTCCTCCAAGTGTTGCCATATCTTGTAATTTAACAGATTCAAATCTGGACTGGAGGAGGGCCAGTCTTCGTGCCGGATGAAGTCGATTTAACGCGCCGCCAGCTAGTCTTGTGTGCTCTTCGCTCTATGAGCTGGCGCCGAATCTTGTTGGAATACCCAGTGCCTGTTATTGAACATGGTATGAGAAACAGGTTCCACAAGGTTCATCAGGACTGTATTTTGATACACAACTGCATTCGTTTTTACACCTTTCTCACAAAAATGTACCTCTGTTAAGCCCCAATAAGAAACTCCCAACCATACCATGAGCGAGGATGGAAAATGACCTCGTTGGACACGCGGAATACGGTTGCTCGCTTCTTCACTACTGTGTGCGTACACCTTATCATTTTGTTTGTTGTAGCTCTCTTCTACGGTAAAAAATTTTTCATCTGAAAAAAGAATTTCCGGTATTTTTTTCCCGCGTACCGCTTCAACAAAGCGCGGCATCTCTTCAGTCTCAGGTCCATTAGACAAGCATTCAAACGATGTCCTGTTTTTCTTCGATATGCCTGAAGCCCTAAGTCTTCATTTAACACCCTTTTCACCGTGGTTCTGCTTAACCCCATCTGAAGGGCCAACAGTTTCTGCTTACGTTTGGGATTTCTTTGAATTCGCGCCTTCACAGCTTTTATCACTGCTGGAGTCCTAACAGACCGAGGGCGACCACTTCTTGACCTGTCATCTACACTAGAGTCTTCATTGTATCGTTTGATGGTGTGATAAACGAATCTTTTGGTTATATTCGAATTTTTCAGTATGTCAAAAATTTGAATTGGCGCGTAACCGCAACGATGCAACGCAATAACTGCAACACGGTCTTCTTTAAGCGTCCACTCCATATTTAAAAGTGAGTAAAATTCTAAAAAGTATACATTTTTATTTTCATGAACAATTCGAAATTCGAATTTTATAAACTTTTTTGTGGCCAGCATTCTAAAAGGAAAGTTTTTACTGTGTGACAATACTTATGACCTGTCTAGGTATATATATATATTTTATTTAATTTATTTGTTGTAGGTATATTTATGTATATTGTTTTATTTTATTGTAAGTGTTCAGCGCTTTCCTAAAATTTAGTTTTTGTTTTGTTAATGTAGGTACACCCCCCTCCATTATTGTAATGTCACAAAAGTCCTATCCATCCAAAGGTTGTCTGGAAGAAATCGCTTCTAAGCGATAAGACCGCCCATTGTACTTACCATTATTCATTCATTCAATACAGGAAATAAATTATGTCTAAATTGTAACATTTTGAACGAGCGAGCAATTTCAATCCCAAGCTTCTCTATCATCTAAATAATCCGATATTTTATAGTAGGCTTTTTGATAAAGATTTTGTTTAATTAGATACGTTTTAAATTTGTTAATTGTCAATTTTTGTACATCAGTTGGGAGTTTGTTATAAAAGCGAACACCTTGCCCTTTAAACGATTTACTAACTTAATGGAATCTAACAGTGGCAACAGCGAGTTTAAAAGCGACTTAAAAAAAGAGGAGGTTTCAACCAAAGATTTATCTAAGTGAGATTTTATACAAGGTTCCCAAGAAAGAGCCAGTAAACGGTTGCAGAACGTTGAAGGCAATGATCAAGGCCTATGCAGTTGGCTCACCCTGGAACGAAACCCTGAGCATAATGTGCCTGTAATTTCTGCTTACCCGTAACATATATAATTGATCGAGCGAAGCGAGGTCTCTAAATCAACTTGGGCAAATCGGCGTTGTATGTTTGTTTGTCCGAGGATAACTTTCGAAGCGTTTTTCCGATCATCGTGAAATTTGATACATAGGTAAATAGGTAGTAATAGCACAATTTCGGTGTGACTAAATGAGTTAAAATGGGGGGGGGGGGGGGGGGGGTTGTTGAGATATTGGGGTACAAGAGGGGTAAAAAAAATGAAAATGAGACTATTAGGTCAAGTGGGATATCAAATGAAAGTTCTTCATTAGTTCATTTAGACTCTCTTTTTATTTTTAGTAAAGTCTTTATAGTTTTTAAGATATTAGCCATAATAAAAACTTGAACTTTGACAAAATTCACAGGGTACCCAGTGATCACAGTACTATAATTTGGTATGCATGTAGTTTAAGTGACACAAATATAGGCAAAAGTGGGCAAAGTCTGAAATCCAGAATAACTGCAATTTGTGCCCCAAAAAAGAATAACCAAAATCATAAACTCCCGTTACCTATAATTTGAATGAAACTGTAGGTCAAGTAATTTGGTTATTATTTCGTGGCACTATTTTGATAGTCAAAGATTACAAATATATTTTTTTGTTTTAATCGGAGACTCGCGAGATCTCAGTTCGTGGCGAACCACTAGTAATTTTGTATTATATTGAATTATAAATGGTACATTGATATATACAAGGGGCGTAAGGGATTAATTTCATCCGAGTTAAAGCGAGCGAGGACGCTAATGTGTCGAGGGTGCTATTGATTGCTTACATCCGAGTATAACACATAACTTTTCATCACAAGTGTGAGGAAATTAAAACGCTCTTTAAAAAGTTTGTTTGCTAAAAAGAAAATTTGCGTTCCCAGCATTAATTTTTTTTTCACTACAAAACTATGGCCTCTTTTATTTTAAATAGGAATGAGGTTTAGGATATTATAATTGCAATGAGCCTCATTCTATTTTCAAATTTACTTACGCCCCATATAACCAACTTTTAGAGCATTTGTGATGAAAAAAATATATTTTACTTTGATTGATAATTATCAGATGACCTAAAACTGAGGTCAGCTTTGAAACTTCCCTTCTAAATTAGGTACTTATTTAAGTGCCGTAATCCATGCTATGTAGGTAATAGGTTAACTCTAATCTGACATTAGTTCGCTTGATATCGCAACCTATTAGTATCAGCAACTATTTATACTCTGTGGTCGTAGGCGGTGACGTCATTTACTGAATTCGGGTCTTACCAAAATTGTATTCGATTTTCACGATAAAAATACCTGAATGATCTAAAATTTCATTGAGATTTCTAGCACCTGGCTGGTGTAAGAAAGAATAGGCTAGGTTATTATGAAGGTAAGAATTCAAACGAAGTAGGTAATTTTACGATGAAATATTATTATTTTTAGCCCTCTGTGTTCCAAGGCCTCCCCACATTCTTTCCATCAGCGCCAAGCCAAGATGGTCGAATCTGGTCGGAAGTTAGTGAGCTCGTCCCTCCATCTTTTCCTTGGTCTGCCGCGACGTCTTCGGGTTGTGTCAGGGTTCCACTCGGTGGTCAGCTTGGCCCACTGATCATCCGTTATACGGCAAACATGACCAGCCCAGTCCTACTTAAGCTTGGCAGCTTTCGTAGCCACAACGGCGATTTGTGTTCGGGAGCGCAGCTCGGTATTGCGTATGCGGTCAATACGCTTGCCTCCAGAATGCTGCGCTTCATCGTACGTTTGCAAACCTTGAGTCTAGACTTTTGGATGTTGGTCAAAGACCAGGGTCTGCGTACCATAAGTAAGAACGGGAAGGATGCATACTTCCATAAACTTTCGCTTGAGTGAAAGAGGAAGATAAAAATTAATGAAATATTAATGGATATCTATAGGTAGGTTCTTTTGATACTTTATTTTTTTATAAATTATAGGCTAGCGTTTGACCACGATCTCGCCTGATAGTACACGCTTGCCTAGAATAAACCTATTCACTCGCGACTTGAAGACCCCAAGGTTGTAGTTATCAGGAAACACAGACTCAAGCAAAGCGTTCCACTCCTTGGCGGTGCACATAATAAAGGTAGAAGAGTACCGCTTTGCGCGTATGGGAGGTATGTCTACCATGTAGCGGTGGCGCACCGCAGAGCGTCAGGTTTTCCGATGATAGAATGGGGATGGTGGGGTCAGGTTGAAAAGCTCCGCAGCACACTCTCCGAAATGTATCCGATAGAAAACCGACAGGCTTGGAACCTTTCGACGATGCTCAAGGCTGTGGAGCCGTGCATCTGCTAATTCGTCATTGTAAGTAAGCTTCTTGGCTCTTCTTTCAATTTAATCTAGAGCCTCTAGCTGGTACTTAGCTGATCCATCCCAGAGATGAGAACAGTACTCCATTAATAACCTACACTTAATATGGCTGTACTAAAAGAATTAAGCAAATAATAAATAAAGTAATGTGCTTAATCAATCTTGTGAACATTGCACGCCCTAGTCGGTAGAATACATTGCGACTCTATAATTAATCCTGCCTGACATCTCTCTACAGGTATTTCATGCATTCAATATTATTTAGTTTGATTCGATTTGTACATATGTACCCGAATGTTTTTTACAAACAAAAAACTATTTTATTGCGAACGTATTTTTATTTTTATAATAAATTAAGTAAAACATTTGAAAATAGTTGTCTTTTAAAATTTATTATTTACATAAAAGTACTTAAATGTTTTGTAGTAAGAACTTTACTTACAAATTCTTACCAACTTCATTACAAGATTCTAGACACCGAAGTAGTTTTAAAATCACCGGTATCTATAAAAAAGTCCACATTAAGACAGAACAACAGAATTTTAATTTTATTTTATTAACATTATACAAGTGACAGCACTTTACCGCGCACATTCTACGAAGTAATAAAAACTTGAGATTACCCGCGAGGGTGTCGTAACCACGCGACGCTGGCAACACCAAACCGCGCGCTAGCTCGAGATTTGAAATTAGAATTAGCTAATGAATTGGTGGTAATTTGTAAGATTTGAAATTGAGCCAGACGACAGAGGATTATTCTGAACAGAGGGCAGTGATCGCGATTTCTATTCTCCCCAATTGAGTTATATTTTTTCAATTATGACTGTTGTATATTGGGAGAAGGCTTTTGGTTTGGGACTGCCGTGGCGACA